>JALBCR010000181.1:600000-799065 GCA_030710515.1 Abscondita cerata
TAAAAGACCAACCGCCGTCTTTTACAGTTGTATACCGCACGTGAGTATACACCTCTGATGAGCTCATAATAAGAGCGAAATGCTGCATCAGGTGTTCTTTCGTGCGTGTATGCTCCTGTACAAGTTATCTTGGCTTTATACACTCACGTGTTGTTTTAAGCATTAAAACCATCGCTTAGATGGCGCCGTGCATTTAAACACACACTAGTCTTTATAGTTAACTGTTGGCATTTACTTAGTTTATACTATGTACACGTGTCCATTTTAACACGAGATGTCGCATGACACACATTTTACTTGTCACTAATAAAATCGAGTGATAAAAAAAGTTCCCGCAATTAAACACATAAACGTTAAGTAAAGTAATACGAGTGCACCAAGTAAAACTAAACGTTTATTTAATTAAATAAAATCTTAAATTGCAATACCACGATCAGGTGTTCGTCGAAATTAAAAAAAAAATTGCTGTGCCACGAACTATCGCTAAGAAGCTGACGATTGAAAAAGAAGACCTAAACGACTGCAGCAGTTTGCCGACCTAAACCAGCAGGACCCAGGTGGAATCGAGATAACCTGCAAAAAGTACAAGACGACAGAATCCAAAGGACAACAATTAATTTACGTACCTGTACTAATGACCAAGGTTAGTTGTTTATTTGTATTACTTTAGTTTAGTTTTAGTTCATTTTGCATAAACTATTTGTCGTACACATCTAAACACTTGTTGAACGTTCGGAATTCGTTGCGGTATGCGAAACCACGTGGTAGCGAAATTTTATAACCGCTGTTGCACGATTTAAATATAAAAAACCAGTTTTCTTTTATTTCTTGTGTGTGTAAATAAAGAATTTTATTTAATGATTACGGTGTGGTTTTAATGTTATGGTAACATCGTGAGAGTTAGTTCAAAGTATTATTGCTACCAGGAGATAAAGAATTATTAATCTTGGTAAAGTACAGAGAATTATTATTTTAGAAATTAAAAGGTTAAACTACGCACATACAAAGTTTTACTCGGTAAAAATAGGCACCCCTGAGAGTTTAGAGCCATAATTATTTGTATGATTTGAAGGTAAAAGTTAACATTAAAATTTTAAATTAATTTCCGTAAAGATTACACCCTCATATCATCACAATATGTTTTTTGAATTCTCCTGATGTCCTCTATCTAATCCTAACGTATACGCATTTACCAATAAATCACCCTGTATATTGGTATATTAATTGTTTGAAGTAAAATTTGTTTTATATACTGATTTTGAACAAACAATATTAAGAAGAGTGAAATTATTCTACCGTATGAGGATGTAATATTTTATTTTCTTTTACATTTTTGTAATTGTGTAAGTCGCAGCGCACTTTTTATAACCTCTTAGATGTTTATTTTATTTTCTAGCAAAACGTTACACACTTTCTATATGTTCTTACAAGTTTATTAGTATCGTGACGATGTTTAGTTCTACGCGAAACGATTTTTTTTAATAAGGACGTAACGTGAATTGGACATCACTTTAGTAGTTCATGCTGATGTTGATAAGGATATTTGATTTTTACTATACCTAGTAAATCTTCATTAATAAGGGCAAACTATTATTTTTAATGAGAACTGTATAGTAAGTGATGACGTCATTAATCAGCTTAGCTTTTCAAAAATATACAATTTATAAAACTTTGTTGATAAGGGTAAGTTTGGCAATGACAATAATTAAAACCAGAAAATCTAGAAAGATATAATTTATTCAAAGAAACAAAACGCAAAGCTTTGTTTAATTAATAATGTTTTGTATTGGTTTTTGTATAAATAAATAAAAATAATACTTAATTTATTATGAATAAAATTATTAGTTTCGACTGTAAAAAGTATCAAGTAGTAGTCTTTACAAGAAAATAATAATGTAACTAACAAAAACAAAATATTCGATAAAAACACTTAATTATTAAAATTAGGTACCTATTAATTAAAAATGTAAAGGAATAAGAAATTCTTCATTTTGTCCTATTCTAGTCTGTTCTACAAAAAGGGCCCAAGAGTATAACGACTTTATTCTAATGTAACCATCAACAAACCATACATATAATTAAATGGGTCACTCTTAGCTACAACTTGGCGAAAAGCAATTGGTTTTAATCACCTTCATTTGTTTGTGGTGACGTCATCGATATTTTTCTAAATTGAAGAGTATCCTTATTTTTGGCTTCTTCTTGTAGAGAATTTTAAGTACTTTTCACTTGTCAAAACATTTAATAGGGTTACTATAATAAAATTTCGAAAAATTGAAAAAACTTGTTTGAGGTAGTACGCCATGTAAACAAAACTTTTTAAAAAAAAACCATAATTACTCATAATGAATCAACATTAAAAACACTTTTTTAATTGCAAGTCAAGATCATTGGAACTATTATATTTCCAATGAAAATTACTACAATGTTAATAAAACTTAACTAAAGCAAATGTTCAAACTGCGAGCAGTTGTTGTCTAAGCATAACTGGCATCGGTTGCTCACACTATTTATTACCCAAATTAGCACATCTTCACGAATATCAAAAATAGCCTGTCTAATTCGGTCCTTTAGCTCGTCTACGGTTTGCGGTATTATTATAAAAACTTTGTCTTTTAAATCACTCCACAAAAAAAAACAAGCGGTGTTACATCGGGAGAACGAGGACACAACGGAACTGGGTTGTAAGTACCTATCCAATTCTATTCAAACATTTGGTTCACCGTCTTGCTGAAACAACATATTCTGCCTCAGTGGTAGTTCAAGTTGTGTGATTACGTCGTTAGAAAGGAGACGGATATAACGCTCGGTTGTTAGGGTGCCGTGAATCAAAAATAGGCCTCCAAATCTTCTCTGAAAATTGCGCTCCCTCACTTCTCTTTAGTTTTCGTTGCTCTAGCGATAATGTTTGTTTCGATTAGACATGCAATTGTTGGTAAAGGTGCATTCGTCGGGCCATAGAACTTTCATTGGGAAAATTAAGATTTTCTTGGCATGAGTTTAAAAACCAATTTGAGAAGGTAAGTCGTTTTGCAGTATCATTCGGTTATGAATGTTGAACTAAGTTCACCTAATGAATTATTAAAAGTAAATGAGTATCGTAAGTAATAGGTTGTAGTGTACCTTATGTTTTCTCAAAATGTAATGAACTAGACCAGCCATGTCAAATATGCGGCCCGCAACGCATGCGACCCACTGAGCATTTTCCTGCGGCCCCGAATCAATTTTGAAAACAGCCATGTAATGCGGCCCGCGAGCCTGTTAAAAACCGAAAATAAAGTACTGTGATGATAAACTAAGATGCGCACTCAACCTAAAAGCCTGGCTTGTTCCGGAAAGTTCTATCGCGCGAGAACACAGATGACGCTACCTGAACATTCTGGAAAGAACTGTCGAGAAATCACAATCCGTATGTAAGCCAATACCGCTCGATTCAGTTCAGTTGTTCAGTCAGTTATGAGTCAGTTGCGATAGAATTGCGAGTTTAGTTGCGTACTTATTGTTACAACACGTAACAGTACTTATTGTTATTTATTTCGGGTAAAGTTTTTAACATGTCTGTTTCAAAACCAAGTGGAAGTAAGAGGAAACTTGGAGATGAGCATCGTATCTTTCAAGAAAAGTGGGAATTAGAGTTTTTGCTGTGAAGTGAAAGACAAAATTATTTGCTTGATTTGTAACAGTACAGTCGGTGTCCCAAAATTATATAATATAAAACGTCACTATGATAGTC
This sequence comes from Abscondita cerata, assembly GCA_030710515.1. Taxonomy (NCBI): domain Eukaryota; kingdom Metazoa; phylum Arthropoda; class Insecta; order Coleoptera; family Lampyridae; genus Abscondita; species Abscondita cerata. The sequence continues at coordinate 603,734 of JALBCR010000181.1, forward strand.
ATAAAACTAAGTTTGACAAGTATACAGGCATGATTAGAAACGAAAAGTTAAAAGAGTTAAAATCACGGTTAAAAGATCAACAGCTTATGTTTACGTCCAAAGCAAGAAAATGAATCTGCCGTTCAAGCGAGCTACGTACTGTCGGAGTTGATCGCAAAACACTCAAAACCATTTGTTGAAGGTGAATTTATAAAAGAGTGCCTTGTAAAGGCCGCGCAAATTGTAAGTCCGGGAGCGTGAAGGCTTTTCAAAATATATCCTTGTCCCGGAATACTGTCGCTGAAAGAGTTACCGAGTTGGCTGCCAATATAAGCGAACAGATAAAAACAAAATCAGACTCTTTCATTGCATTTTCTATTGCCTGTGACGAAAGTACAGATGTGTGTGGTGTGGCGCAACTCGCTGTTTTTCTTCGTGCTGTTGATAGAGATATCAACGTTTATGAAGAATTGATGGAATTAGTACCATTGCATGATACAACAACTGGGGAGGATATTTTCAATGCTGTTTATGGACTTCTGCAAAGTACAATTTAGATTTGTCAAAACTGTATTCCGTTGCAACAGATGGAGCTCCTTCAATGACTGGAGTAAATAATGGCTTCATTAAAATATTACAAACAAATATCAGAGAAACGGGCAGTGACAAACCAGATTTTCATCATGTTCATTGCATAATCCACCAAGAAGTTTTATGCTCAAAAGTGATCAAGTTGGAAAGCTTTTTAAAGTCAGTGAAAAAAATGATAAACTTCATAAGGTCACGTGGCTTGAATCAGCGACAGTTTTGTGCGTTTTTACGTGATTTAGAAAGTGAGTACACTGGTTTACCTTATTATGCAGAAGTGCGATGGCTTTCGTGTTCTATGGTTCTCGATCGGTTTGGAAACTCAAAGAAGAAATACGCCTTTTCATGGAAGTGAAAGAACAAGATGTCAGCTTATTATCCGACGTACCTTTTTACAAGATCTTTCATTTATGGTAGACATCACAAAACACTTGTCGGACTTAAATACGAAATTGCAAGGACCACGTCAAGTTATAACAGATATGCATGATCATGTTAAAGCTTTCAAGTGTAAGATGATGCTGTGGAAAAACCAGTTAGCGGTGGATAATCTGTCACATTTTCCGACTTGCAAGGCGTATCAGGAAAGTACAAGTGGCCCAATATCATACAAAATGTATACAGAGAAAATGGGAAGCCTTCTGTCAGAATTTGAAAAGCGTTTTCAGGATTTTAAGTCCCAAGAAAACAATTTTTCTTTATTTACTGGTCTTTTCACTATCGATATTGATAAAGTTCCCCTCACTTGCAGATGGAAGTGATTGAGATTCAGTGTCAAACCCATTTAAAAGAAAAATTTGATAGTGTTGGTACATTCGAATTTTATAAGTACTTGCCTTTTCAATACCAAGAAATGAGAAAACTTGCCTGTAAAATCCTGTCAATGTTTGGAAGTACCTATAAGTGTGAACAATTATTTTCTTTGATGAAAGGAAACAAGTCTCCCGCAAGATCGCGATTGACGGACGCACACTTGGACGCAGTTTTAAAAGTTATTTCCGCCGATAAATTCACGCCACAAATAGACAACTTAATTAAAGACAAAAGATGTCAAATATCTGGCAAAAGAAGTTAATGTTTGTAAGTTTTTGTAATGTCCTTTTTATTGGAAATTTAATAAATATACTTCTAACATAATAGTACTTTTTTTCGTTAAGATTTTCAGTAGTTTGTCTTCTTTAAGATTAGGTTTTGCGGCCCACCTAGTCTATGGTCTTCATGCTTTCGGCCCACCAGTGACTTTGAGTTTGATATGGCTGAACTAGACTAACTGATGTGTTAATGTTATGTGCAATTTCACGAACTGACGTTTGTGGTGTTTCTACGACGTTTAATAACACGTCCAATTCAAAATTTTGGTTTCGAACACGACGATTTCCTTTTACTTTTATTAAAAATCCAGTTGTCCGTAAACGTTAATCCAATTTTCCAAACTTACGACGGTTGGGTACAATTCTATCGGGATAACGATCAACACAAAGCCGGCGCAGTTGTTTCAAGCTTGCTTCATTATTTTTACCAATTGTTTGTTCCAGAGAATTACGAATAAGCAGCCGACTAGATCAAACTGGTTTTTACAGTTTTTACAAAAATTTCATAGTATAACCCTACCAAAACTATAAACCATTAAAAAGTACTTAAAATTCTCTACAAGAAGAAGCAAAAAAATGATATCCTTCAATTTAAAAAAAAATATTGATGACGTCACCACATACAAATGAAGGTTGTCAGGGTTATGATTGTATTTTGTTTTTTTTTGTTACTTGTAAGTTGTCAAAATATTTCTATTAAAATCGATATTGCTATGCCCCAAGTAATACTGTTTTTGGTTCCAAAGAGAGCCAATCTGCTCAGAAGAAACTCAACAAATAATTACAACAATAGATGACAAAGAAGATGTCGAAGAAACAAACCCAATACTTCTCAAACAATAGGGAAAATGATACGGATAGATTTCTAGGACAAATTTACGAATCAACAAGTTCTCATACTGTTAAAGAAGAAGAATACAGCAATGAATTAATCACTGATGCTGATTTATGTAAAAATACTGACAAAGTATCAAAATCTTGATTAATGGCCAGATTCTGTTGACAATGAAATGATAAGATTGTGTTTAGTAAAATATTTTTTCGTTTACATGTTGTTTTTTTTTCTGGGCACAAGCATTTCTGATTTAAACGTTGAAAAGTTGTTTCATAACCCTTAACGAGTAAGAATTTTGTATTGTGGTCGCCTAAAAATAGTGTTCCTCACTCATACAAAAATTCTAAAAAACGAGCAACACGTTAAGAGACAGTGGCTATGTCACTCACCAAGCAGTGGACTAATTTACTAGTTTATTGTATTGCATGTAAATTGTCACCAGTGGTAGATTCATGGTTTAAAAAAAGTAGACTGAACGACTGGTTTCTAATATTTTGCGTGTCTTGGATATGTATCAAGAAAGTAAAGGTTATAAGCAATCGATTTTAAGATAAAAACACCATCGACAAACTATTAGAAGAGGAAACTAAGAAAGAAGTTACATATCAGGTGAGTATTCCTCCAAAATTATAAGTTTTATATAAAGTTTGCTCTTCTCGAACCCTTCTAGGTGAATGTGAATGAAAAAACAAACTCAATAAGTTGTATGAATGTAAGCTTTCGCGGCTGTTGTCACTAAGATTATTATCTTTCTTTCCTTCGTTCTCTGCTTGACGTTTCGCTAACCATGCTGTTAGCTTTTTCAGAAGTTACTCTAAAGACTGATGTTGTTGTCTTCTGCTGCTCGTTATATACCTATGTTCCGCTACGGTTGGTTGATTTCGATCAGTGACGGGTGGTTGGTTTTCGATGGTTGGTTGATCTTCTGTTTGGTGTTGACTAATTTTGTGGTGACATTTGTTTTCTTTGTTTTTGTGAAGAGTTAGTTTCCACGTGTTCCTTAATCGGTAACCATCTTCTCGATTGAAGTTATTTTTATTTTTCATAATTTCTAAGGATTCTCTGATTATCCTTGGATAGTAGTTGTTAGTCCTTGATAGAACTTTAGCTTCCTCGAAGTTGATGATGTGTTTTCTTTTTTCGTGTAGATGTTCTGCGATTGCTGATTTATCTACCGCTCTGGACTTGGCGTCTCGGTGATGTTCTTTTAATCTACATTTTATGTTGCATCCGGTTTGACCAATGTAGACCTTTCCACATGAACAGTCAATTTGGTAGACCCCTTTTGTTGAGAGTTTCGGCAGCTTATTAGAAGGTAGTAGTTGCTGGATTTTTCTAACCGTTCCAAACCTGACACCGATATTCTTCTTCTCCAATGATTTTCTTAATTTGTCAGTTACACCAGCAATGAATGGCAAACGAGCGTAGGTGGTGACCTGTTCCTTCTCTTTTTCGGATTTCCTACGACATGCGGCTCTTATTTCTTTTCTGGTATAGCCGTTCTTCATTAATGCTTGTTGGACGTGTCGAAGTTCTTCTGCCTTGTGAACCTCGTCAGGAATCTTGTTAGCTCTATGCAATAAAGTTTTGATTAGAAACCGCTTCTGCTGTGGATGATGGTGTGATGTGGCATGGAGGTATCGGTCGGTGTGTGTCTTTTTACGATATACACTATGAGCCAACTTGTTGTTATCCCCTCGTTTCACTAGAACATCCAGGAAGGGAAACTCCTTATTCTCTTCTGTCTCCATGGTAAACTTGATCTTTTCGTGCTGAGTGTTGAGGTGGTTAAGAAATACAGTAAGTGCTTCTTTCCCATGAGGCCATATGACATATCGTCCATGTATCTGAACCAGCATTTCGGTTTCTTTTCGCTGGATTGAATGGCTTCTTGCTCGAATGCTTCCATAAAGATATTTGCAATAACCGGTGATAATGGTGATCCCATTGCTGCACCTGATTTTTGTTCGTAGAAATCTCCATTCCATAGAAAGTAAGTTGTATTCAGACAGATTCTTGCTAGCTCTGGTATGTCTTCTCTTAACCCATGGGTTGTGCATAGTTGTTTTATGATGTTATGTGTATCGTCGACTGGTACGTTAGTGAATAGCGATTCTACATCAAAACTAACTAGTATATCGTCATTGGTTATTTCCAGAGTCATCAGTAATTTGACGAAGTGTTCGGAGTTCTTCACAAAAAATTCAGTTCTTCCCACGTACCGTTGTAGAAACTTAGCCACGTAACGGGCCAGTTCATAAGTTGGAGATCCACATGTGCTGACAATTGGCCTTAGGGGGTTACCAAATTTGTGAATTTTTTGTAATCCGTATAGTCTAGGTGGCCTGGTCCCGGAAGGTAGCAGTTGACGATGTTGATCGACTGGTATAGCTGAATGTTTGATTGCGGCTCTCGTTTGTTTTTCAATGTTGTTGGTTGGATCTCCTTTTAACTTGGTGTAAAGTTGTGGATTCAGTAGTAATTTGATCTTCATTTTGTAGTCTTCGGTGTTCATGACTACTGTAACGTTGCCTTTATCTGCGCGTGTCACCATGATTTCTTGATTGCTTCTGAGTTCTTTTAATGCAATTTCTTCTACGCGAGTGATGTTCCTACGTGGAGCTTTGGAACGTTGTAAAATCCGGCAAGTCTCGTGGCGTATTTCCTGTGCTTCTTCAACCGGAAGCTTTCTGATGACACTTTCCACTTCTGCTATTATCTCTTCTGTAGGTATCTTGCTTGGAGCAATAGCGTAGTTCATTCCTTTTGACAGAATTGATATGCAGTCTTCGGTGAGTGGGTAGTCCGACAAGTTTACAACTGTTTTGTTTTCGTCCAATTTATAGCTAGTTTGCTGGTGCTTGGTACTTAATTTCACAAACTTCTTGATATGCATGTTAGTGGTTGATTGTAGGTGGTATTCCCCATTATCGTAGCTGATGCAATCTATGGTGTTCCATGCTTCTTTATCCAGATGCTGCTCAGTTGTAGATGTAGCTGGTATAGTTCTGTTGACGTTATATGCAGTTGATGGTAAGTATAACGTACTCTTTCTCGAGTGAGTGCCTTCTCACTATGTTCGATGATTCTTCTTGCACGATTTGTTGCGATATGATAACGAATTTTCACAAAAGTAGGCGTCACCTCCTGGTCTCGGCATCGTCGTAGATATGCTAATGAGGATAGCAGTTGATTCTTCCTCTTTCATAACTTATCCAGTTTCCTGGTTTTCTGGTAGATATCCTCCCCGTAGAGGCGTCTAATGAGACGTTTCGCCCCCTATGCGCGAAATTGAAACACCATTGTTTACTGGGAAAGATAAATTTAGGATTGTAGTACGCAAAACTTTTGGATTTCTTGATAAGCGACTTAAATCGTTGAAGTAACATCTATCGAGATAGCCTGTCCGTGTAATACGGGGAGATTTTATATTGCCTTTAAAAAGTAGATTTATTCAAAATCAGTTTTGATCATTCTTTTATGTTCCTCAGCACCAACAATTTAAAAATATTTACAATTATGACCAATTGTCAAGTCTGACATTTTAAATGAAAACACATATTTTTTATTCTGGATAAAAGCAAATGGAAGACCCTGTACATTTTTCCCCCGATCGTCGTAGAATTAAGATCCCTACAACTTTGCTAATGATGTCTGTCTACCAAAACTTAACCGTTAGCAGTGAAATTAGTTTTTTTTTATAAAAATACATGTTTCATTAAAACATTTTTATTAATAATTCAAATTAAACAGTAAAGTTCCAAAAGAGAAAGAGTTTATAACCCCCGAAGCTATAATGCCTTACCCAAAAGTACCAAGTAGAAAAGACGATAACAAGAACTGAAGAAAGAAATAATGTTCAATGATTGCAACTGAAACTCCGAAAAACAACTCTTAGAAGAAAAGAAAGCACAGAAGGCAAATAAAGCAAATCTGTGCTAAGAAAAGAGAACAAATGAATAAAAAAATTCCAGGAAGAATCTTCTAGTGATGAAAACGAAGAAATTGTATGTAATGATAGTCCATCGGATCTGGATTTAGAATCTGAAGATGAGAAATCTGTGAGAGATGTCTTCGAAGGTGGTTACATTATTGTTAATGTTTACGTCAAGACTGAAAACAACACTAGAAAATACGTGGTAATTTTTGAGGATAAATATTTAGATGTACTTTTTCAGGATGTTGTTACAGTACTTCCTACCCCTATAACTGATATTCGAACAAGATCTAAAGATAATGATAATGATTTATTTTAATGTAGACCTAAGCGATTATAGTTTTTGTCTCCGAGGTATGGGGACACAATGGGCAAAATGCACGGACTTTGTATAACTGTTTTCTAAAAAGCCAACATTTGCGTTTGATATTATGAACATATAATTTTCAATGAACAAGCTGTTAATTAGATAAAAAATGTACTTTTCTTCTAATACTTTTTTTTGTAATAAATGTTCATTCTCTCCCCAAAATTGTAAAGTATTTAATTCTACATCGATGTGTTAGTCCCATTAAGTTTCTCAGCATTTGATGCCTTGGTCTGCTTAATGGCTTTGTCATCAAATCTTTAATTTGTCTAGTAGAATCAACTTTTTCGATTGTAATTTCGTTGTTCAAAACCAATTCTCTGACGGAGAAATGTCGAATTCTATTATGTTTCGTTGTCTGTAAAACTCGGGGTTTTGTGCTAACTTAATTGCCGCTTCATTATCGACCAAATTGATCGGAAGACTTGTTAACTGAATTATTTGTTCAAAAATCTTTTTAACCATACAAGTTCCTCTGCGCCTTTACTGGCAACTACTATCTCTGCTTCAGTAGTTGAATTACCAACTGAAGACTGTCGTTGACTCCTCCATGATACAACTTCACCAGCATATAAACAACTGAAACAACGACCAGTAGCTTCATCAGCACCACGATCAGCATCAGTATAGCATTCCAAATAACCTTTTCGGTTGTTGAATTTGTAGAATGTACCAACATCAATAGTGCCTTTAATATACCTCACCATTCGCTTAACTTTTACATAATCCTTTTGGACTATCAAGTGTTCTTAAGACTACGTTCACTACTAGGCTATGTCGGGATGACTACCAGTCATTAAATACATCAATTGCCTAACGACTTCTCTGTACTTGAACTTTGGTCTTTCTACTTCTTTTTCTTTCTGCGATTGATCACCTTCCTCTATAATTGATGTTGAAACAGGTTTGCAGTCACTTATATGAAATTTTGCTAGTGATTTCTTTGCATAGGCTGCCTGACTGACTATAACCACTCCATCCAAATCAGTTTCAATTTCCTGCCCAAGAAAATAAAAAACTGATTCTGATTTGTCTTACACTCTCTTTTTAAATTTTCAAAAAATTCTTTCTTCATGTCTTCATTATTCGACGCTAACAGTACGTCATCAACATAAAAACATAATACAAGCATGCCACGTAATTCTATGTTTATGAAAACGTATCGTTTAGCATCGCTTGTTTCAAAGTTCATCAACAATGCGCTTGTTCCAGCATCGAGGTGCCTGTTTTAAGCCATACAAGCTCTTCTTCAGACTACAATCCCTGTTTGTTTGATTGTCAAAACCTTCAGGTTGTCTCATGTACATCTCTTCTTCAAGAGTGCCATACAAAAATGCGGTAGGTACGTCAAATTGGGTAAGCAGCATTTTCTCGCAAGCAGCAATGCTTAAAATGGTTCTCACTAAAGCTAATCTTGCAACAGGGTTAAATTTCTGATCATAATCTTCACCCATTTTCTGTAAAACCCTCTGACAACTAACCTTGCCTTGTATTTTAATTGATCCATCTGGATTCATTTTAACTTTATAAACCCACTTACAGGAAATTGTCTTTTCTTCCTGGTGGCAGTTTTGATAGAACCCATGTTTCATTTTCTCTATGTGATTGCATTGCGATAATCCATTGCTCCTTATCTACACTTTGTATCGCTTCTTTGTAGTTTGTTGGCTCTTTTAATTCGAGAATATTTACAGCAACTTCTGCTACAAAATCTTCAAACCTAGATGCGGCTTCCTTAGAGTTGTTCTATATTGCAACTGCACTCCATTTTGTACATTTTCAAAACCATAAACATTTTAAATAGTACTCTATACATCTTCATCAACATTTTCTTCAAGTTCTTCTTCCACTTCACCTTCTTCTGCTTGATTATTTTGTTCATTAGTGTTTGTTTCTCAGAATAATGCTCATCTAGAGTGACTAACTCAGGAAAATGAGCGTTCATCGAAGATTACATCTCTTTATCTTATCACGTCACATTTTCCTGACACCATATACAATACCCTCATTTCCTTCGTATCCAATTAAGATCCCTTTTCCGGATTTCTTATCCAATTTTTTTCTATTCTGTTTTGGACATGAAGACAACATGTACTACCTATAACTCGCATATGCGCCAATTTGGGCTTCTTTCCGTACCAAACGTCGTCTGGAGACTTGCAGCTGACGTCTGAGACACCTGATCTGTTCAATGTGTATGCAGACGTATTTATAATTTCAGCCCATAAACTCTGTGGCAATCCATCTCTTGCATGTATTACGCCCGAGCAGTCTACACAATAGTTCTATTGTCTCGTTATGAACAACCTTTCTGCTGGGATGAATAAGGCATTGTAAGTCGTTGATGAATACCATACTGGTTAAGAATGTTCTTGACCTTCTGACTAAGAAATTCTTCTCCATTGTCTGTCAAAAATTTTTTAACCACACTTCCAGTAACTTTAACTTCGGCTACAACTGTTTTTAAATGCTTTGCAACTTCTGATTTCTCCATCATAAAATATATGTAACGACATCTACTATAGTCATCTTTGAATAAAACATAATATTAATATCCTCTCTGAGATTTCGCAAAAGGACCACATACATCGGAATGCAAAAGCTCTCCTGGTGCTTTAGCTCTTTCTCGGGTACCATATTTTAAAATATATGCTTTTCTATATATGCACTCCTCGCATTACTCACTGTCCAGTGGCACTTGTCTGCTTCTGTTTCCCACTTCATTTGTCTGTCGATTTTCAGATAACATAATTCAGCTTCGGAAATAAATTTACTGTTTGGTTGTTTGTCTTGGGCTGACAACACAGAGAACAAATTCTTTTGGATTTTGGGAACGTACCAAACATCATTTAAACTTAGTTCAATAATTCTCCCATTAACATTTGACTTATCTGTTACAGTCCCTCTTCCTAAAGTTCCAACACGATCACCATTAGCTGTTGACACAAAATTCTCATCATGAAACGGCTCGTATGTTTGGAATAAATCTTTTTTATTGTAAATATGGTTTGTTGCACCGTCATCCACATACCAGTCCTCTTATTAGATGTAGCTAACAGAACAGATGATGTTAATGCCAAAAAGTGAATCCTTATTTTTTTCCTTGGATCTAGAGTTTTCAAGTTTACCAGCAGCTTTCCATTTAAAACACTGCTTTCTTTTATGGCCTGGCTTTTTACAGTAGTCACTGGCTATATCCTTTATTTATTAAAACGAATAGAATCAGGTACTCCTTCCTTATATTTATTGAAAAAACTATAATTAGTAATGGCGACGACCATTGGTTTCGATGCATGCGTGCATCGTTATCAAGTCTATCTTAATCTAGTTACTAAAATAAGAAAAACAGGTTAAACAAAGTAGAGACAATCAGGTGCGACTTACCAGGAGCATAATTAAATATAAATATAAGACATAAAGTCATAAACAAGTAAGTACAGAAGCAACATGCTTCGAAATTAAAAATGGTAACAGGTGTTGACTGTAGCAGTTACGACCAAATACAAGGACGGAAATTGGGAATCGGAAATTTGCCGTTTTGGTTTAAGAATTATTATTATTATTTATTATCCTGAATTTATTGCGATTTACTGCCTGATTACCTTCATTCTTTCGCAATGATACTCTTTCAGAAGCACACAATTGACTGGTTAAATTATCTATTGTTCTCTCAGACTTTACATGTAAGGTCATATCATCAGACTCTTCCTTTTGTAACGGAAAAACTTTGAAGGAAGCTAAATCTTTATCGTATTTCTTATGCACCTCTTTTGTGCATTCAAAAGGTATAGACTCAGGAGATCTTAATTTACCATCAACTATATCGTTTCCTCCTTGAACAGATCGTAATAGAATATTCATTTTGAATTTCCATGTTGACTAATTAGCCTTTCCATCTAATAGACCTATTTGGGTCTTGGTAACATCCATCTCCTTCAGTTCTTAAATTGAACTTGTACTCGTAGCAATAGTAACTTCTTTAACAACAACACTAGTATTAGTTTGAATAAAACCAAAAAGTAAAAAACAGTAAAAGAATTCTTGAATAAAAATTAACTTGACAGTTATAAAATTTTTATATTGACATTAATAAAAAAAAATGATATACAGGGTCATTGATAGTCGATGGTAGGTTAGACGTTTATGGAAAACGGGGCAGAGGAGTAATCTGAAAATTTGGCTAGTGCCATAAATAGACACGATCTATCTTTCTAAAATATTTTCATTTTGGCGGTGTTGCCGCTTTTACTTCTACTAGTAGTAAATCACAATCACAATTTCAAAACTTCGACATCTGTCAAACACAGTGAATAATTGAGCAATTGTTAAATAACATGGCGTTCCATGGCTAACTAATGCAGATTATGTGAAGACAATGCGATTTTTAATAATTATTGCGATTATTTCGAAAAGTTCACGAATTAGCTATACCACTATGCTATATCAACTTGAAGGTATTTTAATTGTCTATCAGAATTTCAAGTAATATACAGGGTGTTCCATTCGAAAAAATAAAATTTTGATCTTTTTTGAATGTCACGTCAAAATCATTAATTTTTTACCGCCCTGTATAATATAAAATAAATTAATTTAGGTAGCTGTTAAATACAAGGCTTTTGCAAAGTGCATCTAAAATTTCAGCCTTATATGGGTACAAATAGCAGCTAAATTTAAATTTTGGTGAGATCACATATTGAAAGAAAATAACCTAAAATAATTATTATCTCGAAAGCCGGTGTAGATAGGTGTAGAAAACTATTCAGAAAAAAATATCAGTAAGAAATTGCGATTCTAAAAATTCAATAATGTTTTATTTAAAATTAACAAGTTGTTACTACTTTTGAGTAGAAGCGGCAACACGGCCAAAATATAAATGTTTTAGAAATATAGATCGTGTCTATTTATGGCAGTAGCCAAATTTTCAGATTACTTCCTATGCCCCGTTTTCCATAAACGTCTAACCTACCATCGACTATCAATGACCCAGTATCAACAGAAAAAAAACTTGAATGAATAAAAAATAGTTTTCTATGAAAAACAAAGACTACCTTCTTCCATAGACACATAGATAGATAATAGACACATCCATATTAATAATTGAGTTAATACTCCTAGTGTTCTCCTTCTATAGACACCGTGGGGGTGTGCCTGACCTCAAGTTGTGATAGATAGATTTCTTGGACATGCCCCCGGGCCGAACGACGTCTAATAAAAAAACACTTTTTCCCACTCTGGTGGGTGGGGCCTGTGGGGGGCGCCTGTTTTTTTAAATACAACCACTCATCGAGTGATACCTTAAAATGACGGGCTGACCAAGACGGTTTCAAATATGCATGACAAAATTTTTTTAAAAATTTAAAGTTAAGTTAATTCTCCTGATATTATACACACCGTGGGGGTGTGCCTGACCTCAAGTTGTGATAGCTAGATTTCTTGGGCCTACCCCCGGGCCGAACGATGTCTAATAAAAAAAAAATTCCCCACTCATGTGGGTAGGGCCTGGGGGGGCCTGTTTTTTAAATACGACCACCCATCGAGTGATACCTTAAAATGACGGGCTGACCAAGACGGTTTCAAATATATATTCAATAAACCTTATTTACCGTTAGGTGTTAAGGTATTACATACATTTACAATTACTTCAACTTAAATTAAAATTAAATATAATTTCTTTAACACATTCATTCAACTTAAAAAATTTAACTTTCTATATAATCGTTTTTTTTATTCATCACGTGTTGTATACTATTTTGGCCCAATCTTTTTGTTCTTTGCCACTTTTTTCCTTCGTTCCATGTCATTCTTTGTTCTTTCAGGTACTCTTCCACTTTCTTATCCCATGATTTTTTGGTCTACCTCTACTTCTCTTCTGTATAGTTCTCGTCTCCCATATTTTTCTTGTAGTTCTATTCTCGTTCATTCTTACTATATGTCCAAACAATCTTAGTTGTTGCCTTTTTATGCAATTCCTTACTGATTCCACTCCTAGTTCCTCTCTTATTGTGTTGTTTCTAATTTTGTCTATTTTTGTGATTCCCATAACTCCGCACAAATACTTCATTTCGACGGCTTGCAGTTTGTTTTCTAATTGTTTTGTTAAAACCCAACTTTCACTGCCATATAGTAATATTGGTCTATAAATGGTTTTAAATACTACCATTTTAGTTCTCCTTGTAATTTGTTTTTTCTTTATAAGTGGGTTTCGTAGTGCATGGTATATTTTAGTTGTTTTTTCTATTCTTTCACTTATCTCTGCGTTATTATTCCCAGTTCTTTGTATTTTAACTCCCAGATAATTAAATGCTCTTACTTGTTCGATGTTCTTCTGGTCTATCTTTATTGTTATATCCATGTCTTCTTTTCCTATAACCATAACTTTGGTTTTTTACATTTATTTTCAAATTCTTGCTGCGTAATGCATTATTCCATACTTCCATATTGTGTTGCAGGTCTTCTGGCTTTTGGCATAAATTACGATGTCATCTGCAAATACACTTTCTGTTATTGACACTACTTCCATGTTTCTATATCCTATTTGAACTTTCTTTACTTTTGGTTTTACGTCTTTCAATATGTCATCCATCACAATGTTGAATAAGGCTGGACTTAAAACACCTCCTTGTCTTAATCCTTCTGTCGTTATAAATTCTTCCGATTGTAAATTTCCTGTCCTCACTATATTTCTTGTGTTTTTGTAAATACTTTTGATACAGTTTATCAATTTTGTTTTTATTCCCCGCCGTTGAAGACTGTTCCATATTGTTACCCTTGGGACGCTGTCAAATGCTTTTTCTAAATCGACAAAGGCTACACATATTTTTCCGTTGTAAATTTTTCTAGCAACTGTTTTATTACAAATATATGGTCTTGTGCACCTCTCCCTTTCCTGAACCCGCACTGTGAATCTTCCATTTGATTTTCTGTTGCTGTGGTTAACTTTTCACTAGAACATTTTCATACAGCTTTAGTACAATGGATAATATTGTAATTCCTCTATAATTGCCACACTCCCTTCTGTCTCTTTTTTTATGTATTGGGACTATTATTCCCATTTCCCAATCTTTAGGAATTCTTTCCTCTTGCCAAACTTTGTTAAACAGTTTTGTAATAACTTCTAGTCCTGTTCTACCCAAAATTAAGATCATTTCTGATAAGAAATGCCAACAGTTAACTGTAACGGCATGTGTGTATTCAAGTGCAAAGCGCTATCTAAGCGATAGCTTTAATGCTTGTAACACACGTTGCCGATAAAGTCAAGATAACTTGTACAGAAGTACACACGCAACAAAAGAACACCTGATGCAGCATTTTGCTCTTATTGTGAGCTCATCAGAGGTGTATACTTAAGTGCGGTATACGACTGTACAAGATGGCAGTTGGTCTTTTAAGCTCTCGTGGAGCAATGAACATAAGTAAAATGTGTGTCTTGCGACATCTCGTGTAAACATTGACACGTAGGAATTTCATACGTGTCAATGTTTACACAGATCGCAAGACATTTTACTATGATCATTTCTGCTGTTACATCATCATACCCAGCTCCTTTACCCCTTTTTAACTTTTTACTTCTACTAATTCTATTCTTTCTCGGTCTTCCCGTTCTTCTTATTGATATCCTGTTCTATTTGTATTATTTGCTTCTTCTTTTTCTATATCTTGTGTTTGCTCTATTTTTAACATGTCCTCAAAGTATTCTTTCCATCTTTTATGATTTCCTTTTCCTCTACCAATATTCTTCCATCTTGTGTTTTAATATTTTTAATTTGGTGTGATTCTCCTTTCCAAAAGTATTTCAAATATGCATGACCAAATTTTTTCAAAAATACCTGATCTATATTAATAATTGAGTTAATTCCCCTGATGTTCTCCTTTTATACACACCGTGGGGGTGTGCCTGACCTCAATTTGTGTAAGCTAGATTTCAAGGGCATGTCCACGTTTCCCCACTCATGTGAGTGGGGCCTGGAGGGGGGCACCTGTTTTTAAATACGACCACTCATCGAGTGATACCTTAAAATGACGGGCTGACCAAGACGGTTTCAAAGATGCATTACAAATTTTTTTCAAAAATACCTGAAAAGGTGTAGTCGTAAAAAACCTCGAAAGTTTTAGCAGGATATTTTTATTAACAGTGCTATATTGATGGTAATTGAGACTATCAACTTTTTATTGTTATGAGCCTTGATAAAGCCCTACGCATAGGGGGCGAAACGTCGGCGTTGACAACATATTGAGTTGTTATTTCATTCACCTCCACCTAGAAGGGCTCGAAAAGAGCAAACAGTACACAAAATTTATAATCTTGGAGGAATACTCACCTGGCTAAACATAATCTACAGTACTATAATGATAAATGTATTTTCCAAATTATATACCGCCATAAAGTTATTGTTAACTCTTCCTGTAACCAGTTGCAAATTGATGATAATTAAAAACAAACATAAAACTGCTACCGCAGAGAAGAGGCTAAGATTTTTAGGAATACTCTCTATTGAAAGTGATCTAACTAGCTGTGTAAATTATGATAATACAATAAGGAAATTTGTAAATATTGAATAAGAAAAAAGAGTTTGTTTTTGTGATTTTTTAAAGCCTTTTACTGTTGAGTTTTTGTTTGCTGTTCGTTTTTGCAGCAATTACTGTGCCAAAAGTTACACTTTTTTGCATTAGTTTCAGAAATAACTATTTCTTATTTGATTTTGATTTGATGTTTTTATTGATTTCTTTTATTTATTCTCTCTATATTTATCACTAAACATTAAAATTAAATAATTGTTTTTTTGTTTGTATTTGAAGAAAAAATTAAGGGTAGTTATAAATACAAAAATAAGAAATATGTAAGAACAAATGCACACAAATTAGTGGGGACCAAAAATAGATTTTTCATCTATGTCGTAAAGTGATAATAACATTAATATACGCTTGAAGAAAAAAAATTTAATCTAGGAAATTCATTTTATGATACCTAAATAAATGTGTGTACATTCATAAATTGCGGCATTACAACAGTTTCGAAACGATCTAGAGTAAAATAAACCATAAGAAAAATGAACACATGAAGTAAACTTTAACAGTTACTTTTAAAAACGGCGAGTACCTACATTAAGACTGTGCTTACGTTCATCTCGTACTTAACAATTATGTTGTTGTAACGTTAAGTTTAGTTATTATCATTAGCGAGAATACCTGCTTGTTTAAAATTTTGTGGTGATTAAGGTTGGCTTATTAGATTCTGTATAATTAATGCAGCCAAGCGTTTAATGTAAAATCGAATAAATCGCATCAATCTATTTTACATTTCAAGGTTTGTCTGAGCATATAATAAAAAAAAAGTTTTTAAAAAATGTTTGAAATTAATTCTCCCAAATTCGACGCCACTGAGCAGGATGAGCCAGCGAGGTGTGAAGAATCCACGCATTCATCCGGCTGTACGTAACTAGAAAAAGATAGAAAGAAACGATTTGCTGTTTAAAAAAACAGTTCGATTGCTCGTTCTATTCGCTGCACCCGCTGCGACCCCCATTGTTGTGCAGCAGTGCCGATGTTCGGCTAGACTAGTCGGTTCGCACACACATTTTAGGTGATGCGTCGAGGTCGTGACCCTCAGACGGGCTTTGCGTGCAGGATTATGTGAGCTCATTATTGTTATCCGCAACATATCTAGCCGACGTGCACATAGCAACACTAAAGTAGGCAGCGCGGTCGAAGTGTCTGCATTCTATTTTTTTCTTTTTCGGTTTGGTAAAATACTGCGCGAAAATAATTTTTTGCGAAATGTTTTAAAAAACGTTACACAACCTATTAATTATCAATCAGTAATAAATGAATTTTAATCTGATTAGATTATTAATGCAGCTACATGTAAGCACCATTCTAACGAGTTGTTAATTTGATTTACGCAACAATCATTCAATTTAGCAAAATACGTACAAACACATACTTTTGTTTTATTTATCTCTTACATAACTCTCAACTATTGTATTTACCTTCGATTTGACACGCATTTTATTAATTGAACGGAAATGAACAAAAAAACAAGCAATGTGAGCTAAAATTATTTTTAATAATGGGTTAGTTAAAAAAACAAGTCTGCGAATATTAGCTATTAAAAATAAGGCCAATTTTATTATTCCGTATCAAAAAAAAGTTGATTGAAAAAGTGGTCCAAAGATTACGTACAATAAAAAATGTAGTACATAAGCAGTTGCTGCAATATAAATTGCGTTCTTGATAATCCTTCACTGATAACCGTTATCTCGCAAATTCAAGGTTCATAGCCACATCTGACTAAGATAAATACGGATTAGATTTTTAGCATCAACTGCGTTAAAACGTAACAGAATTTTAAATTACAGGTTTTTATGCTTCGCATTATAGGCAAACGATACTATACAATCGTGCTATGGAATGAACATTTGAAAACAATTTTTGGTCAGTCTGTGTGTAGGACACAAACATCTCAAAAACTACTCGAACGATTTTGAGGAAACTTGGTTTTTTGTAATTTTAGAGCCGGCTTCTTTTCGTTTTTTTTTAGTACACGTTATGTGAATTTTTATCTCAAATAAATAAAAGTAGTTTTCAATTCTCCTTAACTGAAGTTTTATTCACACACACGCTCATTGTTTGTATGATATTTAATTCGGTTATATTTTGTAAATCTTTCTCCATGGATATGAAAAACTTTTATGTAGTTTTGCAATTTTTCCCAACTAAATGAATCCATTTCGGCCGCTTATAAAAATTATAATTAATAGAAGATTATCTAGTCAGAGGCGGAACGTTAAATTTATGGTGCGTTTTTTATGTATTTAACCTTGTTTATAAACCTTGATGCAAAATTAAAAGTAGTCTCAAAAACAGTTGAAATTCTTAGTTTTTTTTTTTAATTTTTTGTCGAAACTAAATCGGTTTAAAATGCATTCTTTATGTGCTAATTTTTTGTTTAAAACGCGCACCGTTTCATCTTCCTTTTTTAAATATGAAGTATTAATAATTTAGTAATTATTTGATTAATTAGTGTTTCGCGTGCAGAGACGTCGTTTAATCAATGAATTCTAAGTTTTGTGCGCAAGCATCCTTTCCAAGCGTATAATTCGTATTGGTTACTGTACGTAATTAACTAAAACCGGCGATTTTTTAGTTTGCTTCTGTAAAGTTGGAAGTTAATTAAATAATTTAAATAACTTGAGGTACAAACATAGTATTACTGCCGGTGTTACTCAATGTTTAATAACTACTAAATATCTATAACATTATATGAAGGAATTTTTTTTTGACTAGTCATTTTTTGTCACGTAGATATTTTGTTTTCTTTAAAGTGATACAGCAGACGTCATTCATTTAATTAGTAATTTTATTTTCTATAAACCTTCTATTGCATGTGGTACATAAGGTAGTAAATTGCAAACATGATTTACTCAATACTAAATAATGTTAAGTGACTGTAGTGTCGTGCACTTATTATGTAGGATGCTGTGCAATTTAAGTTGGCAGCAGTTTTTATTACAATAAGTCCTTGTAAATAAAAAGGTGTTACCAACTCCTTCTTCCGTTAATGCTGTTTTTTTGTTTTGTGTGTGCTGCACATAATATATTTTTCTTCAAGCGTGCTAAAATATGAATTTTACTATACCGCATTGAATATATAGAACGACTACATTATTTTACGGCGTACAATAATATTATTATTTTACGCTCAATTAGTAACTTAGTTTGCCGGTAGAGGTATTAGCACTTTTAAGCAGAAACGCCATTTAAAATTTAAACTTTTAAAAATGTCGCAAATTGAAGGAACTCCACCTAAAATAAAACAAATCGCCGATGCCTTAGTTGAAAATTTGATCCCCAACAAATCGCGCAAAATATATGATTTTGCTTACAATAAATTTTTGAAATGGGCGCAAGAAAATAATATAATCAATTACACAGAAAATGTTATGTTAGCGTATTTTTCCCATTTGGCGGAAACTATGAAAAGTTCGTCATTATGGGCACAATATTCCATGCTAAAGTGCCAATTAAATATTGAAACATGACATAAACTTAAAAAATTACGCAAAATTAATTTCCTTCTTGAAGCGCCAAGCTGATGGGTATCAACCAAAAAAGCAAAAGTTTTCTCAAAAGAACATTTTAATAACTTTTTACAAAATGCGCCAAACAATGAATATTTGGCCATGAAGGTAATTTCAAATATAACTTTTTCAATCGCTAAAGTAGATACTATTTTCTTAGATCGTATTAATATTCGGAGTTAGTGGGGCATGTCGTTGCGACGAACTAGTCAATTTAAGAATACAGGATATCGAAGACCTGGAACGTATAATACTAGTAAAATTCCTAATACTAAGACGAATAAGTCACGGACATTTACCATAGTTGGAGATTTTTATTTAAATTTATGTAGACAATATATGACACTTCGACCTAATGACATCAACATAACAAGATTCTTTTTAAAATACCAAAATGGTAGATGCCACCGTGTCGTTATGGGGATACATAAAATTTCAGGTATACCAAAACAAGTGGCAACTTTTTAAAACTACCTAATCGAGAGGAATACACTGGTCATACACTGCGACGAACCTCAGCTACATTGTTAGTTGACAATGGTGGAGACATTACCACTCTAAAAAGACACGGTGGATGGAAATCTAACAATGTAGCTGAGGGATACATCGAAGACCCCTTTCAAACAAACGTGAAATTGCCAATAGAATATTAGGGTGCGATGAAGGTAACAACATCTACCGTAACATCAGGTGATCTTAACAGGCCTAGTACTTCCACCGCAACATCGAGCATATCCCAGTCAAGTGAATATGAAATCCATCACGACTATAATGACGTCAATGTCAGTTCTAAAACAGCAAGTAGTGGATTAAATATTATTAACTCGACATTACAAAATTGTACCTTTTAATATTACTATAAATAAGAAATAGGTATTTTTTCCAACTATATAGTTACTACAAAAGAATGTTTGTTTTAAGTTTTCATCTGAAATAAGAGTTAATTATTATTATTGTTGTATTGTTAAATAATTATAGCTTTCTTTCTTACTCTACAAATTAATACAAAAATTTTCCTTTTACAAACCGTGTTAATACACACAACAAAAATAATGTTGTTTGACAGTCATGTTTGACAGTTGTAAAGTTGAGTTAACGCTGTTGCCTATTCATTCTAAAACCACCTCAATTACTTCAAGAATTTGGTTTTTACGCTTGAAGAAAAATAATATATTCCAAGGAGTCGAACGATTTTTTTTTTTTTCCGAAATTTTTTGCCTCCGCTTGGCTTCGCTTCCCCCACCACCCCCACACAAAACAAAAATACTCTTTTCTCCTTAGCATAATATACTATAGCACATGTTTAGTTGTATTAGAATGTCTTATTGACGAATAAATATATTATAATCACTACACAAGCGAGTGTTGCTGCAACCTTCCACTACAACAGGTTATGGGCCCAGTATCCTCAAAAACACTTGTGTAGGTTAACTTATATTGTGCGCGCGTACAATTTTTTTTCAACAAAGTGGAAGTCATGGGTGAAACTAACACATTTCAAAGAAATGGGTATCATACAGTTCTCCGGAAAGGATTATGACCACTGGAGATTTCGAATGGAAACCGTACTTGATATGCATGATGTAAAGCACTGTATTGGCGAGGAAAAATTAGAACCGGATGCGGTCATTTCTAAAATCCGACAAAAATGTAAGTCTCTTTTAATTCAGTGTATTATCGCAAACACACACTTACAATTTGTAAGAGAAAAGAAAATGTCATTTCAAATGTGGAGAGCGTTGGAAAGTGTTTTTCAACGGAAAGACATTGCGAGTCAATTGTTCTTGAAGAAGAAGTTACTTACCATGAAATTGCCTGCTGGCGAACCACTCGAGAAGCACTTCATAAAGTTTGAAGAATTAGTACGTGAACTGAAGTCGGTTGGTTCAAAGCTCGATGATGGGGATGTTGTATGCCACTTGTTATTAAGTTTACCACCATCATTTGATCCACTCGTAACCGCGCTGGAAACACTCGAACCAGACAAACTTACTCTTGAGTTTGTCAAAGGGAAATTACTCGACCATGAGATGAAGAAAATTAACCAGTATGAAAACGAAGCAGCCTCTTCTGCCTTTTCTAGCAACACGCGGAAACCGTTTAAAAAAGAAATGGCTTTATCACAACCCAAAGACGTAGTTTTAAATTTGTTTGTTACAATTGTGGAAAATTAGGTCGCAAGCGCACTGATTGCCAAGCCGTAGACACGCAGGACAAATTAGGCAAGTCGATAGGCAACATAAAGAAGAGGAGCAACATGTTGCCTTCATAACATAAGGAACATGGGCAGAAAAACAAGCCATTTTCAAGATATAATTAAGTTCATTGTCGAGTCAGGAGCAACAGACCACATGGTGAATAACATTTATTACTTAAAAACGTGATAAATTACCCCGTTATTAATATCTCTGTTGCTAAACATAATGAAAAATTATTTGCCTCTAGAAATTGGCTCCATTGACATTGTTTTAGATAATGGTAAAATAGCAACCATTAATATTGTACTACACGTTAGAAGTTTGAATCAAAATTTGTGTCGTTCAGAACCTTGAAAGGGTAGGATTTCAAGTGATTTTAATAATGGAAATGTCGTTATTAGGATGAATGTCATTAATGGTTGGAAATAGGCAAAATTTTTTTTTGATATGTTCAAACAAATGTATGCAATGTGTTAGTGATGTACAAATCTGGCATCGTAGATTAGCTCACTTAAGTAATCAAAACTTATGCAAATTATCAATGAATAATCTTGTAGAAGGTTTAGTATTAAATAATTCCTTTAATGTAAGCTGTAAAATGTGTACGATTTGTATTAAAAGTAAAATTACAAAATTACCTTTTTCCAAACATTCTGAAAGACAAACATCAAGACCACTTGAACTTGTCCATTCAGATGTATATGGACCAATGACACCATCCACTTATGATGGAAAACGATACTTTTTAACACTTCTTGATGACTATACACATTTTGCAGTTGTTTATCTATTAACAAGTAAGACTGAGGTGTTTGAGTGCTTTAAATCATATGAAGCTGCTGTCACAGCACACTTTAGTACTCAAATTGCTTCTATTTGTTGTGATAACGGTACGGAATATCTTCAACATACATTTGTCAATTTTTGCAAACAAAAGGGAATTAAAATTAAAAATACCATTCCTTATACCCCTGAATTGAATGGTAAAGCTGAAAGACTAAACAGAACTCTACTTGACAAAGCTGGTGCCATCATGTTAGAATCAAATCTGAACAAGAATATGTGGGGTGAAGCAGTATTATGTGTCACCTACCTCACTAACAGAAGTCCCACTAGCTGTTTAAAAAACTGTACACCATCTGAAATGTACTGTGGTAAGAAACCAAACTTAAAAAATCTACGTGTTCTGCATACAAACACATACCCAAGGAAAAACAAAAGAGTAAATTTGATTCAAGGTGTGACGTCTGCATTATGATTGGCTACACACACAACGGTTACAGGTTGTGGAATATCGAAAAAACTCACCATGGGAAGAGACGTAATATTTGATGAAACAATAACAATTAAAGACATTGAGGAAAAGAAGCAAAAACAACAACACACTGAAGTGGAAGAAAGCACAGAAAATAATCTGGAAAAATTACAAACCAATAATAAAAACTTTTTCGTGGAAGAAAATGAAGAAGAAGTCTTGAATTATCATCCAAGTGAGGAAGAAACAATCGCAAACTCACCAGATCGTTTTGTAAATGAAGAAGTACCACTGAGAAGAAGTACGAGGAAAACAAATCCACCTGCATGGCTAAATGATTATGAAACTAAAGTCCCTCAAGCCTTGAGTGTCGAAGCCTTTATTGATGATGTACTTCAAAACTTAAGTGATGCTGCAAGAAGACCAAACTACAAGTATTGGAAGCAAGCAGTCAAAGACGAACTAAATTCTCTAAAAAGAAACAAAACATGGGACCTAGTGGATAGACCACAAACTTTGAGAATTATAGGAAACAAATGGGTTTTTCGAGTAAAAAGAAATAGTAATGGAGAAATAATGAAATTTAAAGCACGCCTAGTTGCCAAAGGTTTCATGCAGAGGGACGGTTATGATTATGAAGAAACATATGCACCTGTAGCCTGACTGACAACCGTAAGAACCTTTATTGCAATCATAAACCATAAAAAATTGTACGCACAACAAATGGACGTAACATCTGCATTTCTGTATGGTACAGTTAAAGAAACTATTTATATGGAAGTTCCTGACGGTGTTGAGTACAATGGAAATCTAGTGTGTAAGCTGAATAAGGCATTATATGGGTTGAAGCAGGCACCGTTATGCTGGAACAGCAGATTTAATGAATTCGCAACATCACAAAATCTAAAACGATCGGAAAATGATCCATGTCTTTTACTCAAGAATATTAAATAAAACGGAACTTTATTTACTTCTATACGTTGATGACATTATTATTGCCAGTAACAAGCAAGAAGAAATCGAAGATATAAAACATCACTTAGCAGATACCTTCGAAATGCAAGAGTTAGGAAGCCTAAGCTAATTTCTTGGAATCAGCATTAGATTTACTGAGAGTGGAGTTTACTTAAGTCAAAAGAAATATCTAGAAATGTTATTGGAATGTTTCCAAATGACTGATTGTAAGCCAGCACAAACCCCCATGGAAAAATGCTACAATCTAATTGACACTGTGAATGAAATTGAAACAGATAAACCTGTACGTGAGCTGATTGGGTGTCTGATACGTGATGCTCGCAACTCGTCCGGATTTAAGTGCCTCTGTAAACATCTGCAGTCGTTATCAAAGTAAACCAACGGAATGTTTGTGGAAAGCTTTGAAAAGGATACTACGGTACATTAAGGGCACTACAAACTTAGAATTATTTTATGAGACAGTGGATGACATCGAACTAATTCGTTATGCAGACTCTGATTGGGCAGAGGATAAAAATGACAGGAAGTCTACGACAGGATTTACATTCAAAATGTCTAGAAGTACAGTATGTTGGTGTACTAAAAAGCAAACAACCGTTGCCATTTCATCAACAGAGGCAGAATACGTTGCCTTAGCTGAGGCTGCCAGGGAAGGAATCTGGTTATCAAATCTTTTAAAAACTTTTGACATTACAGTTTCTAACTTCACTGTCTTTGAGGATAATCAGTCATGCATAAAATTGACAAAACGTATAGATCACAAAAGATTGAAACACGTTTATACTAAATTTAATTTTATAAAAGATTTAGTTGATCAAAATTATTTAAATATTAGATATACTTCCACCTCTGATCAAATAGCCGATGTTCTAACAAAACCTTTGGAAAATGTAAAATTTAGCAAATTTGTTTTGGGATTAGGCTTAAGGAAGGACTTAGAACTAAATTTTCTCTTGTATTGTAGACGCTCAATTTATTTGTTATGTTTTTTTGTTAACTACATAAAGCGCTTAAATTGTGGGGGAGTGTTAAGTGACTGTAGTGTCGTGCACTTATTATGTAGGATACTGTGTAATGTAAGTTGGCAGCAGTTTTTATTACAATAAGTCCTTGTAAATAAAAGGTGTTACGTGTTACCAACTCCTTCTTCCGTTAATGCTGTTTTTTGTTTTGTGTGTGAGTGTGCTGCACGTAATAATATATTTAGCACATGTTTAGTTGTATTAGAATGTCTTATTGACGAATAAATATATTATAATCACTACACAAGCGAGTGTTACTGCAACCTTACACTACAACAAATAATGCGAGTATGTTTTACAGTTTTTTTGAGAAATATTCTTATATTAAAAGTGGCTAAAATTAGCATGGTTTTGAAAGGTGAGATAAATTTGCTTCTTTTTTGTTGCTCTTTTGCTCTATCTTTTAATGGGGTGGGAATGTTTGAAAAAATTTTGAAAAGGAATTTAAAAAAATAAAAAAAAGGGAAAAGAAATTTAAAAAAGGAAAAAAAATAAAAAAAGATTTTTAAAAAAGAAAAAAAAGAAAAAAAGAAAAAAAAAAAAAAAAATTGGGGAAGAGAAAAAAGAAAATTTTGGAAAAAAAAAAAAAAAAAAAAAAAAAAATAAAAAAAAAAAAAAAAAAAAAAAAAAAAAAAAAAAAAAAAAAAAAAAAAAAAAAAAAAAAAAAAAAAAAAAAAAAAAAAAAAAAAAAAAAAAAAAAAAAAAAAAAAAAAAAAAAAAAAAAAAAAAAAAAAAAAAAAAAAAAAAAAAAAAAAAAAAAAAAAAAAATAAAAAAAAAAAAAAAAAAAAAAATAAAAAAAAAAAAAAAAAAAAAAAAAAAAAAAAAAAAAAAAAAAAAAAAAAAAGAAAAAAAAAAAGAGGGAAAGGAAAAAGAAAAAAAGAGGAAAAAAAGAAAGGGAGAAAAAAAAAGAGAAAAAAAAAGAAAAAAAAAAAAAGGGGGAAAAAAAAAAAAACATCCCCACCATCCATTTATTATTGTTGGTTGGCTCTTAAACACAATGCAAATTTTTTATTCTTAATTAATTAATTATTATTGACATATTAAATGTAATGTGGGAATTCTGACAAACCGTTTTCTACTAAATTAATAATAATTAACATATACTAATGGCAGGTATACTGAAATTATTCACTAATATTCGACATTATTTCGAGATTTAACTTCTGTTACTCATATTTTAGGTTAGAAAAGAGTTATCAAAATGCGGTTTTTATTAGTGAGTTAAATCATTATTTGGCTACCTTTTGTTCAAATAAAAGTGATGTCGTTGAATTTAATATTTTAAGAAATTCCATTTTATTTGTAGTGTTGTTACAAAACGCCCTCTAGCGGCGATACAAGCAATTTAAATCAACCCCTTTAAGGCAGCCTCGATAGCCTAAGAAATGTTTTTTTTTTATTTCCGAAAGTGTTCAAACACCCTCCGTTACTTATCGCACAAATTCATCTCAGCTTTAAGAAAGTGTTCATTTTAGCTATCTCTAATATAAGAGTATTTCACAGAAAAAAACGGGATTTAAAAGTCAAGAATGATATAGCCGAGTACTCTTCTTAATTGTCCATCTGTTACAAGTTTCCCAAAAAGCACTGGTAATCATTTCTCGTGTAGAAATTTCAAGAATATTAATGAAACCAATGACACATATAAAAAGTTCTTCTACAAAAAAAAATGTAATGGCAGCAATTTTCTTTTGTAATGAATTAGATAACAATAAAACATCGATTTTCAGTCTATAGAAATTACAAACTTGTAACCAAAGACCATATAAGGAAGAGGTGCAACGTAAGAGTAAATAACATTCACAAGTAAGGAGGTTGTAAAGGACAAGCTATAAAAAACAAGGACAAAAGCATTTTTGTAAGGTAGATTTAAAGTTGTGTGCAGAATTGTTGCCACGTATAAAATCTATTTTTTAGACGGCTTGTCACGAAAGTGACACATATCAAAGTAGCAACCTGAGATCGAAACTTCAAAATATCACTGACCAGTGTGGAAATAATTCATATCATTCACGGTGCATGATATGAATTCGGTCAATGGATGAAGTCCTATTCCGATCGTCAATTTTCTAGTTTTATAGTTTATACACAAATTTGGATTATTAGGATTTAAATAATTATGCACAATTATTATTTGAATGAAATCTTTATTAATAGAACTAGAAAGTTACATTATTAAATGTGCAGTTATTGAAATGTATTACTTTTTTATTTGAATTTTCAAACATTTTTGCCAAATTTGATTATTTGACAATTGTTGAAGCAGTTGTCATGATAGATGATTCTGCTTTATTGTTCAAGTTATCAGTAATTGGATTAGTTTCTGACGAGGTTTCTGACGAAGTTTCTGACGAATTTTAACGGCCGAAGTGATTGTTTTAGCAACTTTCATTTTGTGCCCAATAGACTCTGTTATGTAACCTTCCGCTACTGATGAAGAATCCCATCCACCGTGGCGTTTCAGTTCTTAAATCGTAGCACCAGCATCCACAAAAATGGTGGAAGATGATCGCCTCATACAGTGGCTCGTGTAAGATACGGGTTCCTCTAAACCAAGGTAGGTAGCAATCAATTTTGGGATGCTACCTATCTTGTTAATTCCAACGGGCTGTTTAGTGTATTTGGCATGCTGATAATTAAAAAAAAAGCGACGTTCAGGCGTATTTGGTGGTCGAAGAGCAGCATATTTGCGATAGATGCCGTAAAACTCGTCAACTATCGTGAAAACACGATCCTTTTTATTTTTGGTGTCACCTAATTTTACAATTACGGCCGAACCGACATCAGTTAAATCGTCAATTTTTAATTGGACCAATTCGTTCCCATACCAAAATTACCTAAAATTGAAACTTCAATTGATGAAGGGTTTTTGTTTATAGGGATGTACTTACTTTCTGTAACAAATATTTGCCGTCTGGCGCTTCTTTTATGAATTTATTACCTTCTTCAGCAGTTAAAGTTCTCGATTTTTTGGTTTGTATCCTTGCGACATTCTTTTTAGAAAGGCTTTCAATTTAGGATATTGACTAACATTAGTATTCTGGCAAACAATAAGCGTGCTTCTTATTATAGAAAATTGCGTCCATAATGTGCTTGGGGCAATTTTTTTCGACATCTCTCCAAAATACGCAAGCAGGACGTTTTGCGATAACGAAGAATTTACCCTGTTGTGCTTTCGCCACTCCATAAACTTGCTATAAGCTTCATAAGTTTCAATTGCTGCTTCCAAAATACTATCTTCATCATTATCCATATTTCAGAGTTTACAGATCACTATCAATATTTTATCGTTTACAGTTTAGAGGAGATAACACACTTTTTAGAAATTTAGAAATTCACAGCGAGAATAAGAAACAATTTAAAATAATAAACAACATGACCATAGCAACGGTTTAAGGTATCCAGATTATGGAGGAATTTGTCTCCGATGGAATTGGAAATTAATAATTAGTTTCAGTTATGTTGTTCAAACAGTCTACTTGCTACTTTCGACACTCGGTAGGAAAATAACTATTTTCTACTCCCGCATGGATATCTACGGTTTTCTTCACAGTTAACGAAACGTATAGGTATACAATTCCAATCAACTGAACGTTTATGATTTCATATCCACTCTAGAATGGATATGAAATCAACCAATCACAGACCTAATTTCAAGAATAAGGGCGGCTATGCTTTATTATATGTCAATTACTTATCATATACAAAAATAAATTGTCAGGGAACATTTAGATGGTTTACAATGTCGAAGCGCCTATTTTAACATTTTCTTAATTGCAAAAACCTAGAAATATTAAACTGTATAAAGTTGGCAGAACAAATTCTAGTTATAATACAGAAAAATTGGTTATAAGATGTAAACAAATCATCCTTGTAAATGTTTCATGGTTTCCTTTTAGACCTGCATTACAAACAGGTACATAAAAAGCACCGCTATTTATCAGACGAAAGTGTGTGTGTTGTGAAAACAGTGTTAATTTATAAAATAATTGTGAAAGAAGACGAAAATCATTGTGAGGGCGTTCCATTTGATGTGAGTGAAAGTAGTAGCCGCAGCTACTGACGTGTAAATAAAAAAAGTGGTATGAAAAGGCATTCCAAATTTTAGAAGATTGGCGTCAAGAAAAAAGTTACTTCACTTACCAAAGAAATATTTCTTACGTATTTTGCGGAAAAAGCAAGTTTGCAGAAACCCTCAAGTCATCGGAGCATTTATTCTATGTTAAAATCCGTGTTTTTATTGAAGCAGTATTTGGATATACGCAAATTTGATAAGCTTATTGAACACTTAAAGCGAAAATCGATAGGTTACCCGAAAATCGGAATTTTTGTCCCGGGACCAAATGGATCAATTTCTTCTCGAAACTCCCGACAAGGATTTTTTATTGGTGAAAGTAAGACAATGGTTAAATAAGAACCTCAAATTAATTAATTTTTTATGTATTTACAGGCCGCGTTTATTTTTGGCGTTTTGGGAGCTGGTCAGTGTGACAAATTATCAAAGATATTACTAGATGACATTGAAGATCAAGATAAGACCACGGCATTATCAGTTCGTACACCACACTAGCGCCTATGTGTAAATTACAAGCCAAGGACATGACTTCACCACTGGGGCTACATTCATTTGGAAAATTCCCTTCTAAAATATCAATGGATCTTGAGTTACCTTCACCTGTGGTGCAAAGTACAGTGGTGGCTGAGAGCTATATCGAGGATGCAATCCAAAATAAGCCAGATATAGCAAGAAAAAAATACAATCAGGGTCAGCAAAATTTTATTTGTCATGTAGAAGTTTTAATTTTTTTTGTTTTTGTAAAGTCTTTACAGTACTAATCCAGAAAAAGCAATTTCTTCTCAATTGCCAAATGGGTAATGCGCATGCTTGCACATAATTTTGCTACGTATAAATTAAAAGTTATTTTTAGGATCTTGAACGATATTACTCTCTTTTTTATAGCTAGATAACTTATGTAATTGCCATGATGAGAATTAGTGTACAACATCGGTGGATTGTACCATATCGGCACTCTGACCTACGGCGTCGTGCACAAACTTCGTCATCGATGCGATACGGACATCATATCCACTCTCGTTGTACAAACTACTAGTTTAGTATCAGCAGTTGAGTATTTTCCTAGTTAAAACACAATAACAATGTTGGATCCGATTTTTTCTCTATATTTATTCTGTATTACATAAGTGTAATTATTTATGGGTCATTATGACATTTGATATAAAACCGAGAATAAAGCAAAACAATGTTGAAATAGCAGTACCTAATGTGACAGAAACAATAGTTACTTGTCCAACAAGTGAGGAAAGCGATTCCTTTTCCCACTCGAGCTCGAGTTGCCTCAACGAGCGTAGCGAGTGAGGTACAGTACGCGGCGCTAAGAAGATTCTAGAAGCCGGCGCATACCCGAAGAACTACGGCAGTGCACTATGCGATGCCGCTGCAGTAAACGAACGAGGGAACTTGAGAAAGATCATAAACTCGTTGTTTGCGCATAGGCGGGCTTCGTCTTCTTACGCGCCGCGTACTGTATTAGAGTGAGAGTGGAAAAGGCTTTCCTCATGTGTTAGACACAACATTTTTTCCACGACATTCTCCAAAAAAACAACCTAATGAAAGAATCTGTCATAACGCAGCCACGTAATTCTAACCAATAAATGTAGGGTAGCAATTTTTAAGAGTCGAAATAAAAGATATTAAATTAAACAAACCTGATTGAATACTAAATTAAATTGTTTAACTTAACAGTAGGCGCATATCGTTCTAATAACACATTCTTAAATTTTTTTAAAGAGGCATTTTGTAACACGACATTGTTTTCCTCTCCTGTGAGAAGAAACGGCCGTTTTCTAAGTATGTTGTGGAAAAATAATATTATCATTTTTAATTTAAAATTTAAAACAAAATATATACGACTAGGTAATGTCATATCAATGGTATAGTATAAAATAGAAACATTTCTAATAATATTTTGGTTAATTTAAATATTACCAAAACATAAAACAATAAAACATTTAAGTGCAATGTAATCCTACTTATTGTATTTGCACAAAACTATTAAAGTTAGTGCAATTACTACCTATACAAACATTGTAATTTTAGGATCAATATAAAATTTTGTAAAATTTTGTATGGGGCAGTGGGCAAACATTTTACGTGTTCATTTCGACAAAATATTAAATTATTAACTAATTGCTAACTAATTAGGAATTTTTATTTAAAAAAGTATGAAATTATCTAAACTAAAATAAATTTGTTACAGCCAATATTTGATGTTCCATCTCCTAAAAGAAAAAAAAAATGGAAAGAGGTTGATTACATTCGACATACAGGAAAACGAATGCTATTTCACTGAAACAAAATCACGCTAATTTTGCCTGCATTCGTAGTTTAAAAAAAAGTTACCCTGTAATGTAATGTTCCGAAGTTTTCACAGCTTTCTTTTTCGGCTAAGAAATTCTTAGATATTTTTTTCACAACCGCGTTTCTTTTAATCCACTGTTCGAACTTTGATAATTTGATAGTCGGCTTAATTCAGTAAACTTCAAGATCGGTACGAACCAATTGAAGACGACGTAGAAGCACCAGGTTCTCAAATATTTTGCTTCCTTTTCTCTGTCGTTCTAGATATCTTTTTCTTTTGTATACTCATTCCTGATGGAAAGTTTCATAATACTGATTCGGTTCTTATGTCCTATTCTCTCTTCGTAAAGATGAATTTTATATACCTGTACGTGTGAGACAAAATACATGTGCGGGAACTAATAATTTTGAGAATAAGTGCCGCTGACTAACCCTACTGCGTGCTAACCCCCAGGGTGGACATAATTGGATGTTTTAATAGGCCATCTAGGTAATCATAAGAGATAGAAAAAAACGAGTGTCCGAGCCTTAATCTCTTTTTTTGAAGTAAGTTTGATGGCGAAAACAGAAATTGTTTATCTTCTTTTGTTTTTGAGTTATGGTCCTAAATTGTTTTTACGACT
This sequence comes from Abscondita cerata, assembly GCA_030710515.1. Lineage (NCBI taxonomy): Eukaryota > Metazoa > Arthropoda > Insecta > Coleoptera > Lampyridae > Abscondita > Abscondita cerata. Next base: position 635,061 of record JALBCR010000181.1, read on the forward strand.
AGTACATACCTCGTTTGTGTGTAATAATAGAAAATTACCGTTTTTACATTATTAAAGGAAATATATTTAAGTAATCAGATTTCTATTTTTGTCATTTGGTTCTCGTTTATAACATAAAGTTGTTTTTTTTATATAGAACTCAGAGTAGAAGTGATAAAAAAGATTTTTTTTTCTCTTTTCAAAAATACATAGTATGTTGGTGATATTTTCATAAATAATAATTGACAAAAAGCGTATTTTATTATTCTTTTAACGCTTAAGCCCTATCTAGTTATCATTGACCAACAAAAGGCAGCAAAAAAGAATTGCATGTTGCATCTAGTAGGCTCAATAAAACAAAACTGCCAAATATTTTGGCAACTTGCAGAAACTAGTAATAAGTATGTGTCAGTTGAAATTTGTTTACAGCAAAAATTTGAATCATTATCCTGAACGAAGACAACCTCTAGTCTATTTTCGACGACTATACTCACTATACTATTGGCGCGGAGCAATAAACCTGTCAGAATTATCGAATCTCCCGTATTGCAGCGGCGTAGGTACCTGATACGTTTGGAAAATCATATTTTTAGTAGGTAAATATATTATAATAGTAAAATCTACCTTGATTTGAATTATTATGTGGTTTCTTTTATTGTTTCAATCCTTACTTTGTGGAATCTATTTTTCATAGTAAATAATTTAATTCAGCAATATTCCACCGTATCTTGGTATAATACCCACATCTACGGCTATGATTCTCGTTTCGTCAGTACCTGGGCTGATGGCAACGTGTTTACACAGATTAAACTATTGTTCTCAGACCCTAGATGGGTCGATATGCTGCAAGAGCGGCACAATGATCGTATTTTGGTTAGAATTTATTGGTTTTTACTTAACCGTAGAAGTACCGCTTTCACAAGAAAATAAAGAATTATTTCAAGCAATTATGATTTATTACTCCGCGCCAATCGTATACAGACTTTAAAAAAAATTAAAACGATTATGATTCATTTACCAAACTAAGACCCAGTTATAATATTGAAGAAGCCAACGATGCAATCATGTTATAGGTGCTGTCGTTGTAGATCCCTCGGTTTCAAGTCGCCAAATTGAAGCCGGGAGTGCAATTTCACGGCGTCGTGCTTTAAAATTTTTGAAGCAACACAAATTCCTACCCTACGGTACAAGAAAGCAGCATCAACTTCTAGGAGGTGGCTCGCAAAGACGATTGGAATTTTGCAACTGGTATCAACAACAATGTCTTGAAGAGTCTTTATTTTACAGAAAAATCATTTGAACAGATGAGGCCGACATGAGAAGTGCGGTGGATATTCAGAACGAAGAGCGGTTTGATTTTAGAGTTTGGTGTGCCATACTTGGAAATCGAATTTTGAACCTATAAATTTTTTGAACAACATTTAAATGGTCAGAAATATCATAAAATACTGTGTCAAAATATTATCTACAATTTTCTGGACGGTAATTCTTTTTTTTTCCTATCTCTTGTGGCCTATTAACGCATCCAATTATGCCCACCCTGTATATAATAATACATTTTTCATACGACAAGTTTTCCATTTCAACCAAAACGCAGCTATCTTTTCTTCAATGTATGAGGCAAAATATTTGAATTTTGCAATTTACTCCAAATTAAGTTAATTTTGAATTTGTGTGAGTTCGCCACTTATTCCGTCTCTGTGAATAGAGAAAATGAGATCCGTAAAAAAATGATTATGTTAGAGTTGAATTTAATTCCGCCCATCAAATACTTTCCGTATTGCACAATCAGCGACATTGGTGATAGGACGCAAACTTCTATAAAGCCCGTGTGTATTGTAATGTTCTTATAGCCTGTGTGTTAAGGTTGCGATTAGACACTTACCACACCAGTTTATTCTTCTTAGAAAAGTGTAGTTTTGGTCTAACCAAGATGCTGGAAAGTTGAGTACACCTTTCGGGGCACTAGGTTGTGAATAATGATTTTGATGTTAATATTGATCTTTCCGGGATTTTTTTTTGCGCGAGAAAAGTTTTTGAACAAGCAAAGTTTTCTTCGATGCTACAAAACGGGGTTGGTGTTGAACGTTATGCGAGCGCGTTGCTTTGTTCTATAATCAAAAGGTGTTACTAAAGTTCGGTGACGTGAGAGCAGTGCCGTATTCGATAAATTTTTGGTGAGGCCTAAGTTGGCCGAACCCATAACTCTAGTAGGTACTGTCACCGAAACTATATTATTTTGTTTTTGGAGTTGTGATCATAGACAGAGATGCCATTATTGGGAAATTTGAGTGTATTCTTTTTTCTTATTTTATTGTTCTCTTCTAACTTGTACATTAAACCAATAATGTCACGGTAGTTCTTGAAATTTCGGTTGTCAGCCTTCGTGATGTTTAATGTTTGTCTTTCCTTGTCGGAACGTGCTCTTTCCTTGATGCGTCTGTGTAAACTTAAAAATTAAGACTTGCTCCGTTAGAGCTTTTTATCAACAAAAACATATTCAGAAATTAGATTCTAACTGTAAAACTTTAAAAAAATTGAAAAAACAAGCAAAGGTTCGTTCATCATTAAAACTAAAGCAATCATCTTGTAGACTAAACCAGATTCCAGATACAAAGAAGCTTGGATATGTAGATTCATACAGGGTGATTCAGCTTAACCCGTTTATTAGAAGTTTATGGACTTCCGTTGAAATATTTGTTTAAAAATTTGGAATAACAGATTGCTCAAAAGTTCTATTTAATTAAAATATTTCAGCTTTTCTAGCACTTCCGGTTATACCGGAAGTGGCTACCAACTTTCTTATTTTAAATGGAATGATATATATTTTTGTATATTTGGATTCTACGCTGAAGTCTGAGTTACTTTTATGCAGCACAACCTATATGAAAAATCAATAGTTTTGAGATATTCTCATTTTTTGAGAAAAATTGGTTTTGTAGTATTGTTTTCAAACGCTTGTCAATGATTGAAAAAGAAAGTTATGGTAACAAAATTTTGGGCTATACTTAGGAGGACTGCCCAAAAGTCATTTTTTTTAAATATAACACCTCTATCTTGTTGCTCTATGTAATGGAGAATTATGTGGTCTTTCAATCTTCATAAGGGTTTCCTATACCTATCTGTTACCATTTTCCTGCTATCGATGTATTTACATTCGACACGCAATATTTCTCTATTTTATTAAATAATTTCTGACTAGTGGCCTGTGGAAATTAAAACAATGTGCCTAATTTATCAAACTTGTAAACGTCGACGTGACCCATTATACACGATATGGAAATCCACCAAGAATATTCGAATGAAGAAATACTAAATTTATTTTTTATTCATGGAGAATGTTACAAGATTATTGAAAGAACTTGCTTAACGAGAGATATATGCCCAAAAACTAATCAGTTATAATTGATCGTAAGCTAAACTAAGGGATAATTTTTAAATTTGCCGCCATGACAGTGGTAACATGATATTTGTCAAAGTGCTTCTTTTTGTCAGTCGATATGTTGAATTCATTTGCCAAAAGAAATTTTCGGATATCTCAATTACAAAAATTTTTCCCATTTGATGCAAACTCTTTGTCGGTCACTGTATAAATAGTTGTGATAAAACTATTGAAACGATAAATTAATTTGATAAATTTAAACAAATGCCAATTGAATCCAAAATAAGAGGACCAATGTGAAGGAAGATTAAACGTATATATTTAATAAATGCAACATATATGATAGAATCAAATCAGTAGAACTACAATTTAAAAAAATTTTAAATAAAAAACTACATAGTTATTGTTGGAAATAGCCAAGTAGTGCCTTATTTATATAGAGCCGCTTTATTATTCAAACTCAATTTAAAAACAAAAGATGATAAAGAGCGTCAACATGGGCGAAACAGTTATGGGTCGCAGTGAAAATACACTTTGTGTAAATGTGGATTTTGTGTTGCCATGCACAACAATTTTGAATGTATGTTTTCAAGAATCTTCGCAAATATCTGAAATCATGGGAAGTGTTGATTGGATTACTTTTGCACCAATCATTTGGTAGCGTTATTTTAAATATGCATAAACTGGCGCTACACAATTGATTCTTCGGGCTAATTAAGTTAATAAAAAAACTAGCAATATATTCTAACCGCTTGTGGAGGCATATTGCCTGTAAACAATTTGTTTATTGGATTAATGGACTCCCCAGGGCAGTAACGTTAGAAAAAATTATACCAGCATTTGTCATCAACAAAATTCGTACACATTATCCAAAAGAAAGGGAAGTATGCAAGGATTTGTTGCCGTTGAGGCAGAAGTTCTTATTCACATTGCAAGTTTGAGCGGCCCACTACAAATGATTGGTTATACTCGGTCTCCAAGCAGAAAGCAAATGTGCCTTATTTTCACTGCTTTAAAGTTTCTAGTCAAACACAAATACTTTGCCATATGCTAAACATCGAACTGATGCATTATATCAGGAAAATCAGTTTTTAGCAATTTTCTTATACCGGTCAGAAAGAAAAAGAGAAAATCAATAACGTTTTGTGTATCGAGGTTTATTATTGAGTACGTAAGATACTTTCCCCAAAAACTTGGTGAATCATACTGCCCATCTCCTCCAATTTTGATGATAGAATGGTTAGTACTTAAGCATCGTTCTCTTTTTTTTTGAAACTCATATCTTATAACAGGGGCTACGAATTTTTTTTACTATTTTATAAAATGTAGTTTTGGAACAAAATTATACCCCAAAGTATCACAAAAACTCATACATTTGGAAAAACATATTACAGTAGTATACAGGGTGAGTTTTTAAGACGGGATAGCTTGATTACTCCTATGTTTTTAAAGATATCAAAATTATCCAAACGGCGTTGTAAATGGTACATCTTAGCGCAGTTTTTAAAAATATTTTTGTTATATACAGGTTGTATCGTTTATACAGGGTGGTTCTGGATTAATTTTTTTTGGAAATATGTATAAGTATATTTTTACATATTTAGATACATAATAATCTAAGCTTTTTAAATATGTTTTAATTTTAACATTTAGTTCAGCAGTTTAAAAAGTTATTTTATTTTTTCTTCATATAATAAGCTTTGCAGAAACTTCTTTAAGAAGTCATAAAAAACTTGCCTTTTATTATATCAAATTGAGATTTGGTACACTATTAAACAATGCTTAAAAATAAGTTGTTATCATAAAACACCCATTTATGTAAAAAGATTACGCTGCTGTGATTTTTAACTTTGTTACATTTCAAACTTCCATAACTTTAAAAATTTAAATTGCACGCCCTGTATATTATTATTAAATCGAATTCACCATTTCATTTTACAACTTTTTTATAATACATATGCTATACCAAAATTGATACTTTAAAAACATAGGAGTAATCAAGCTGTCCCATCTTAAAAACTCACCCTGTATATTAAGACAACTAAATTAATAATACACGCAGAAGATTTCCGTATTTCTGGTTGGAAATTCCCAGAATATAAATGACCATTACAAAAATTGTTCTTATTGTTAATGGCGAACCTCTGGTTCCGTAAACTTTCATTTTGGTGGCGTTTCCGCAAATATGACATATTGCAAATAAGTTTAGAAGATTTGTGGCAAAAACAATAAAAATTAAAATAAGTTCAGTGTTAGTTTCATTTTCTGCAGACACTTCACCATTGTCATCAATTTCATTATCTTCATCTTCTTCACTAGTGCTGCTTTCTGATGACATCCGAAATTATGCAACCAGTTCTTCTGGTACGTTAAAAGATACAAAAAATTCTCTCCCGAGTTCACATTAAACACTGCGGGTAACTAATTGCTTTTCATATTTAAGCTCATTTAATCATGGGGTCCACGTCCTGCGTCACTTTCAGGTTCTGATGATGATGAATACCTTAAATATACATATATCACTATCCGTCACTTTTCTGGATGTGCTTGCAATTTCCTGCTGGGAGTAATGTGAGTGAAATGCCTCTTGCACAGTTTTTTTACGTATATAAATACTGGGCCGCTCATATTTTTCTTTCAATAACTGACTTGAAGTACTTTCGCCAGTCAGAAGGAACGAAGGAACTGTATTCTTTTTAATAATCGTACATGTTTCTCATATGATATTAGTAGTGGAGTAGTGGAGATGTATTGAATGCAGTTTAACGGGTCAAACAAATGACTCTAGAGATAGATAATGCGCAACGTTGTTTCTTCTAACATGACCCTATGACTTCAAAGGAATGGAACACTAAACTGCAATTTATATTTTAACAAACGGAAAAACAAAAAACTGCACCAGAAAACTTTACTCGGACACGTGTTTCAATAGCTAAGCTTTAATCATCAGCAAACCGATAATAAAAATAAAAACAATAGGAAGCTTATCTATACATCTTTTTTCATTTAATTTATTGCTTGACTCCTGGTTTACTTTTTTGACGTCAAACTTTACACTAACACTTCTAATAAGTTATTGTTCGTTGCTATGGTAACGCAATATTTTGTTTATGCAAGGAACTGGTCTAGGCTAACTACATATCAAGTAATCCTCGTATACTACCTGCATGTCACGCATCGTTACACTTAATCGATTCTTATGTAAGCTTGAATAATTTTGAAAATCCTAATGGACCGTTATCATCATAATTCATAATCAAATTTCTGTTTTTAAAAAATGTCCAAACTTTCACAAGAATCAAGTTTGTTTTTATTATCTACTCTCTTAATTAATTCAATGCCTCCTACTCTATGGCCATTTACAAGCATATGCATGGCAACACTGGACCTATCTGTGCGATGATATTTGACATGAGCTAAGTGCTCTTTAAAACGAGTTTTAATAGGTCTCTTGGTTTTGCCCTATGTATACTTGGTTACAGTCTTTATAATTTATTTTATATATTCCCGATTTATCACACATTTCTATTGGGTCTTTCGGATTGCCTAAAAGATTTTGCAAGTTGTTACTACTAGAAGTTACTGTTTGATAATCAAATTTTGAAAATATTTTTTGAAAACCTTTTGTGTATGTGGGATAATTTGGTAATTTGACATATTTCTTATCTATTTTGCTATTACTAGTTCCTAACGTTGTAATGTTTCTAATGTTTAACTTATGTTATTATGTTTGTGACAATTGATTCCTGAAAACCATTGTATGATGCAATCTGCTTAATATTTCGCAGTTCTTTATCAAAGTTTTGTTTTGACAATGAAAAATGTAATAATCTGTGATTCAAAAAGTTGAAAGATGCAAGTTTATGTTATGTTCTATGGTTGGAATCATTTGTGTCTTTACGATAAAAATCTATATCTAGTTTGTTGCCATTTCTTGTCACTAAAGTGTCTACGAAAGGTAACTTAAGGTTTGCTTCTGTTTCATAGGTAAACTTGATCGTCTCAAATTTTCAATTTAAAATTTCTACAAATTGCTGAGGGCTGTAAACTTTAGTGTCGATGACTGCAAAAACATCATCTACATATCTAAACCAAATTCTAGGAAAGTAATCTCAACAATTTTTTAAATCAGTTTCAAATTTACCCATGAACAGGTTAACCAAAAAGGGAGATAAGCTGTTACCCATTGTTGTACCATGATTTTGTAGATAAATATTATTGTTAATTTGGAAGTAGATTTGACTCATACATAATCTTGCTAATTTAATAAAATTATCTACTTCTGAATTGTCTAAATGATTTTGGTGTAACATATCTTTCAAATAATCTAAAGTGGCATCGAACGCTTGGAAACAATGAATAGACATCGAATGAAAGTAAAACTTCGTTCTCAGTCAGCTCAATGCTTTTTATTTTTTCAATAAAATCATATGAATTTTGAACACTGAAATGTGATTGTTGATATTAAAAACTGTTGAATTTATTTGACAACCATTTAGATATGAGATAAGTAGAGCATTAATACCTGAAACAAAATTTGTTTGCTAAAATAGACGCTGCAGTTTAGTGTTCCAGTCCTTTGATCAAGATGGCTTCCAGGTCTACACTACGGAACAGGTTCTTCAAGATTAAAAATAAGATTTCTTTTTGTTAAATGTGACATTGAATTTCTTAAATCTTGCCGCAGAGCAGGTGTTTTTCAAAATTTATTAAAGTTTATGCAAATTTGATGAATAAAGGCTTGAAATATAACCTCAAATTTAACAAAGCACCCATAGATCAGATTAATTTAGGAATTGTAAGTTCGATCAAACCTTTAGATGATAACTCTAAAAAAATAATTAGGGATGCCTGTAAAATTCAAATTTCAGATAATATTCAGCAGTTACCAAAACTTAAATTTAACGAGAGAGAAATAAACATTATTATAAATCTTAAAGAAAAAAATTGTTGTAATCTCAAAACAGATAAAGGCAGTAAAACTTTGATTATATTGCGACTGTTTTAAAATAATAATCATTATTAGTTTTGATGTTAACTTTTATCTCAGATTACCATTGTAATCTGAGATAAAAGTTATAATTTTAATGGGAGGGATGTACTTGGTGAATTGACAGCAAATTATCAATATTTGGCTTGAGTTTAGTTAAGTATAACCGTAAATCTCCTCGCTCTGTAATATTTAATCTGCTCCGTTTTTTGTCAACAAGTTTGTTACGGCACTAAAACTGCGTTCGACAAGATATGACGAAGGAATCGCGATGAGAAATTTTGCACAATTCCCCACAGTCCTGGATATTTTTCAGGTATTTTGTGCCTGCAGCCAAAATGATTGATACCCTCTTTTGAATGCTACTTTGAGCTCCCTCATTAGTGCTAAGATCGAGTAGCTCTTCTTGCAGTACCACTTTTTTCCACTTCAGTTTCATCATATGGATTTATTATCCATGGTGGTATATCCATCGACAGAATGTCTTCAAATCTGATTTTAAAATCATCATACAGGGCAATCAAATGTTGAACATACGTCTGAATATCTTCGTCGAGGCATTCTACCTGCGATAAATTTGGAAACTGGGAAAATTCGTCGACCAATATTTTGCTTCATAAGTTTCAGTTTACCAAGAAAAGCTGAAATTTCACTCTTTGTTTTTATCAAATTGAGGCTGTCCCCTTGTAACTGTAGGTTGAGGTCATTGAATTTTTGAACAAATCTGTCAAATACGCAATGTCTGCTTTGAAATTCATGAGGTTTTCTTTTAAAACAGGATCTTTAGTGTTCAGAAACTCTAAAACAGAGTCGAAAAGCAAATAGAATCTTGATAGACATGCACCTTTCGACAACCAGCGTACTTCGGTATGTAGCAGCAATCGTTGGAAGTCCTCATCATTTTCTTCGCACAACTGTGCAAATAAGCGCGTATTTAATGCATTGCTTCTTATTTTGTTAACTGCATTAATCACAAATTGAAGCGCTTGGTGCAATCTATCACTCAATTTTTTCGCTACTAGATGTTGTCGGTGGATGACACAGTGAATTGCAATTACCTCTGGTATAATCCTTTTAAGATGACTTATAAACCCACGATATCGCCCGACCATGGCGGGAGCTCCATCTGTTGCCACCGAAATAATGTTTGTGAATGCAATTGATTTTTCCGTAAAAAATCATTCAGAACATTAAAAATTGATTCACCTTTTAGTGTCAGTCTTCAAAGTTTTCGCGAATAGTAACTCTTCAAACATTTGTTCGCCTTTGATAAATCGAACATATGCCAATAATAATGCTTCATTGCCAGGTAAAGTTGACTCGTCCAGTTGAATAGAAAAATGAGTTGTTTGCAGATAATTACACAAGAAACTTTCAACATCAGAGCTCATTTCATCAATACGTCTTTGTACAGTGTTGTTACTCAAAGGAATTCTTTTAAGTATGTCAAATGAAGATTTGTGCAGGACAGTTTTAAGACCTCTTCAACAGCAGGCAAAATTAACTCCTCTCCAATGGTATGCGGTTTCCCAGATTTTGCTATAAGTAATGAGATATTGTAAGATGCCCCAAGCCATCGTCGTTGCTTTAGACGTTGAAGCGAACATACTATGCACGGTGGGTCTCTTTTCATACTTTTCCTTCAATGTTTGGAAATATTTCAAATCCTTACCTATTTTGTCAGGATGACACCTTCTTAGATGATCTTCCAGCTTCGATGGTTTCATAGAGTCATTGCTCAAGACTTTGTTGCATAAAAGACACATGGGCAATCGCTTGTCTGTATTTGATGGAAGAAAACCAAATTTCAAATATTCAACACTGTACTGTCGACACTTCTTCTTAGATTCAGCCATGTTTCGTATCAATTACTTACCTGTAAATATGAAAAAATGTTTGTTAAGTAATCTTAAAATGATTTAACAAACATAATAGAAGTGGCTTTTAAGATACAAGTTGCTAACAAATAGATAGGTAGGTACTTACTTTTCCAACACTGGCAAACAATAATATCAATTCACTTTAATTTTCAAAAATCTGATAACTACTTCCGTCACTGGTGAACACTTATATAGGTACACTTTCTTTTTTGAAATTCCGGAAACAACTGAGTAATGTTTATCATTCGCATTCGTATTTATATTAAAGAAAAATCCAACAAGTTCATGCAAGTTCAGACACGACTTTAACTAGGCGGGCGGGCGGCGCTCTTTCTGAATATGGAATATGCAAGTTCTTACAAAAACAATTGCTGAGCTTCTTATAATATTGTCTTCCTATATTCATAGGAGAAGTCAAGCTTCTTATAATATTGTCTGCCTATATATATTATTGTCTCCCTTATTCATAGGAGAAGTCAAGTCGGGTCACCTAATACATTTTTATAGACCCCCGTTAACGAGTTGTGGACCCCCATTTTTTTTCCACGCAAGCGTAGACCCCTATCGGGCTCCCGTGGACCCCTGGGGTCCACCTGAACCACTTTGGGAATCTAGGGTTTAGATTAACAGTATCTAACCCGGTTCTTCCTAGAATGTATTGTTTGCCTAAGATACATAAACCCGGAAAAGCAATGCAGCCCATTGTTTCAGGTATTAGTGCTCCTACTTATCTGATATCTAAATGGTTGTCAAATAAATTCAACAGTTTTGAATATCAACAATCAAATTTCAGTGTTCAAAATTCATATGATTTTATTGAAAAAATTAAAAACATTGAGCTGACTGAGAACGAAGTTTTAGTTTCATTCGATGTCTATTCATTGTTTCCAAGCGTTCCGATAGATGCCACTTTAGATTATTTAAAAGATATGTTACACAAAAAATCATTTAGACAATTCAGAAGTAGATAATTTTATTAAATTAGCAAGAATATGTGTGAGTCAAATCTACTTCCAAATTAACAATAATATCATGGTACAACAGTGGGTAACAGCTTATCTCCGTTTATGGTTAACCTGTTCATAGGTAAATTTGAAACTAATTTTAAAAAAAATAATTTATATTACTTTCCTAGAATTTGGTTTAGATATGTCGATGATGTTTTTGCAGTCATCGACACTAAAGTTTACAGCCCTCAGGAATTTGTAGAAATTTTAAATTCAAAATTTGAGACGATCAAAAAAAGAAAAAGAAGCAAACCTTAAGTCACCTTTCTTAGACACTTTAGTGACAAGAAATGTCAACAAACTAGATATAGATATTTATCGTAAAGACACTAACATTATGAGTTTTATAACAAATGATTCCAACCATAGTATGCAACATAAACTTAAAGGTCTTCAAAAAATATTTTCAAAATTTGATTATGAAACAGTAATCTCTAGTAGTAACAAGTTGCAAAATCTTTTAGGCAATCCGAAAGACCCAATAGAAATGTGTGATAAATCGGGAATATATAAAATAAATTGTAAAGACTGTAACTAAGTATATATAGGGCAAACCAAGAGACCTATTAACACTCGTTTTAAAGAGCACTTAGCTCATGTCAAATATCATCGCACAGATGGGTCCAGTGTTGCCATGCATATGCTTGAAAATGGCCATAGAGTAGGCGACATTGAATTAATTAAGACCGTACATAATAAAAACAAATTTGCATCTTGTGAAAGTTTGGAAATTTTAAAAACAGAAATTTGTTTATGAATTATTATGATAACGGTCCGTTAGGATTTTGAAATTATTCAAGCTTATATAAGAATCTAATGGGGTAACGATGCGTGACATGCAGGTAGTATATATATGCTTGCTATTTTTTTTATTTTTAGTATCGGTTCGCTGATGATGATAGCTTAGCTATTGAAACACGTGTCAAATTAAGTAAAGTTTTTTGATGCAGTTTTTTTGGTGTTTTTCCGTTTGTTATCCTATGACTTATGTAATTAAAAATTATATTCTAGGTGTCCGTTTATAGAATTCGCATTAAATTTAATTGAAATAATAAATTGATAATTGGACATTTCATTGGCGAATTTAACCAATTTATTTGCAATGCAATGCAATCAAATTTAAATTTGACTTTCCATAATTCCAACCTTTGGAAATCAAATTGTCTTCAAAAAATTTCCATTTTACCGTTCTTTCGACTTTTTAGCTGACGAACGGATTTGTTATTCTATTGACATGAAGCAACATATATAAAAGTTATGGCACAATATTGAAATTTCCAAATTATTCAACTCTAAAGTAAATACAACTTTTTATGCTATTCCTATAAGAATATTTTTCGTTACGTAGTTTCAGCAGAAGATTTATGTATTCCGGCTACAAAAACAAACGTTACTTCAATAATAAAAATTGAATTTGGAAATACATTGGCGATGTTGATCGCAAAAAGGCCATTGCCTTTATTAAATGAAAGTAAGTTGTACGGAATGTAAATACATTAATCACTCTTCATAGTTCATGTAAAATGATAATTACGTTATTAAAACTTACATACTAAAAAATCATTTTAACACGAATATTCCGTGCAGTTGAATACAGTTTTGCTTTGTAATTCGTTTTAATGCAGTTTTTCATTTACGCATTCAGGAAGGAAAATAAATCAAAGCCGCCTGGCCATACAATCTGAAGGACATCTTTGATAGATGTTAAGCAACTACGAGTTCATTAAAAGTGTGTATTAAAAAACGTGTAAGCAATAGTAGACGCCGGAAGTGCTCTATCTTACGTAATACCCTATTCTTGAGTTGATATATTTAACATTTAAACACGTTGAGATGTTTACGTTTGCACTTTTAGCAAAATATAATTTCTAACAAATTAAGTTACATTGTCTTTCAGAATGTATAAAGCACAAAATATAGCTTGTCATCAAGTAGGCACAAAAACTGTACTTTTTGAATAATGTGCGAACTGTCTTAAATAAATTAACTTAGTATCCTTCAGAAATTTTTTAAATTAACTGTGTTTAAGTAGGTACCACTTTTTATGTAGCCAATTTTTTAACTTTTTTGTACCCAAATTTTGCGTGCCGTTGTGCAGTATTGTGAAATTTCAAGTCATCAATCAATAAGTTTTTTTTATTTAAATTTGCACATATTGTACATTATGTGTATTTATCTTAGTGGAAGACATGTTGATTATATACTCCTCAGAAATTTGACAATAAATGTCTAACTTCATTAAGTAGGTAAAATTAATGAGAACCACGGATTGATACTGTTATTCTAAGCATATCAAAATTCATACTATAATCACGGTTCTCAACCTTCGTACACTAACTCCTGTGACTTTCTGTATCCCGAAAACTAGTCTCTTTGATCTGATCAGCGTGTCTAAAACAACAACATTAGAAATATTTTATTAAATAATTTGACCAAAATAAATTGCCTACAAGAAAATTGCCTAGACCTTTGCTTTTTACTTTGTCGCATAACTAGAGAGAAACTATTGTGATCGTTAAACAATTTTTTTTCGAAATAATGACAAATTTGCATTCTATATGATTTATATAGATGCTAAAAATGTGCTTTGTAAAAAATGAAATGTATTGAATATGTATATGTATGTTTGAATGTACTCTCAGCTAGAGACCAACCGAATAGAACAATTTAATTCAAATTTAATGTTTAGGGTTTTTAAAGGTTTCTCTGAAGAACTTTTTGTTTTTTTACCTTTATAATTAAAAGTGTGAAATCTATATTCTCGAAAACGATTATCCTTAAAATCGGCTAACTTCATTTTTCCAGGAAAACTCAATTAAGAGAAAATTTCATCCCTTAAGTTTAATTTAAACAATTTTTATTCTTTCTAATCAACTGGACCGATCAATACTATGAACTTTTTGACTACTTTCACCTCTATGATTGATGAAACCAATTTTGATTACTCGAAATCCGTTTGAATAATTTTCTACAAAATTGGTACGTAGTCTATACGGGGTGATTCAGTTTGGACTTTTTATTTTTTTATTTTAAGGAAAAAAGTACTACATATAAACCATATACGGGTAGCACCCTGTATATGATTGCAATTTTGAATTCTACTTAAAAATTAAGTTCCCTATCTAAAAACAGAGTGTAGTAAGTTATGGCCCTCTCATGATAAAAATAATTACAACAAATTTACTCTTAGGTTTGAATAAAAGACTAATCCTTTAGTCTATTTATTGATTGACTAATAAAAATCTCGTTACAGGATGTTTATAATTTATAGTTCAATTATTAGAACATTCTTGCTGTAATAAATGGCTTATTTTAAATAAAACACCTTGTATTTTATAAGCTTATCGTATAGCTTATTTAATTGTCTATTAACTTTTATAAGAGTTTCCGCTGCTCAAACCTTCAAGTTTTTAACTTATTTAGTTTTTTGAATTTTGGCATGTCCTCATTCTTTCAATTAATACCCTCCTAAACCTATTTTGCTAATAATAAATGCGTGTGATGTAGTGATTGAGACCATATTAACTCAATTAAAACGTTTATGAAAATAATTCTACATCCTACTAAAACGTAATGTCACAATACTTTTAACCAAAAACTCTAATAAATGTTTTACGTGATGACCATCTTGTTGAATACATATTGTTATCTTTTTGTCCAATGAACGTTTTCATTTTGTGACGTATTGCAAGCCACTGCCTTAATATCATTTTTAATCCCTTTTTTTCTTGTTGTGAATAAGTCATGGTAACTTTGAAAATATTTAAACAACTTATAATATAGACTCAGTAGACATAAATGATTGCCAATTGCAAAACAATTGCAATGTTCTGACAGTAACACCACTATAATTTATTATAGATTATGATATGGAACAACTACATATTAATATTCATACTAAAATTTTTGACAGGAACGTATCAAATTGGTTTATGGAAGGTGTAAATGTTCTGAAAGAAAACTATGCATTCTGGTAGAGGCGACGCAACGTTTCGCAGCCTACAGTGGATGTTTCTTCCAGGCCAGTGACCATATTAAGCAGTACTTTAGGCTGTAAAATGTCGCCTCTACCAGAACCTTAAGTTTTCGTTCGGAATATTCGCATCTTTCATAAGGGATTCAGACGTCTTGATATGTTCCTGGCAAAAATTTCTAGTATTTCATTGAACAGAAGGAAATCCATTACAAATATCTGTAATTCTAACAATGATACAATTGATTTAAACGGTAGAGTATGTTAGTACAAAAATGATCAAAAAGACATTAATTAGACATTTTGGTAGGGTATTTACGTGTACAATGATAGGTATAAGAAAAGGAAAATTTCAAAAATACCTAAATAAGTGGAAAACCTGAAGATTTGAGTAGCCGAATATACGCCGTTTCTACGTAAAATCCGAAGCGTCGGTCATGAAACACCCTGTATACGTGTAAATAGTGTGTTAAAGCACATTATATGAGCTACATAAGTCAAAAACATATTGGCATATGCCAAAGTTACGATAATTTTTTTTTCAAATCACACCCTGTAAAGTTTTTGACGGATTCTGGTAAGGCATATTCTTCTCCATACAAAAGTCCGAGTTCCCAAAGTGTTTTTAGGATATTTTGACCATCAGAACACTTACCAATGTCTACTAGAAATCGTTTTGCGTAATAATTTCTAAAACTCATCCAAACATAACAAAATATTTGAAAAAATATTTAATAATATTTCAAAACGTACGAGGCTTCAAATTCCAGTCTTATTTCTTTTTTAAGTTGTTTTATTATTTTAAAAGAACAGTATTTAATTTCTATCGGTAAAGATGGATAAGTTTTTATTTTTTTACTTGAACTGGCAATGGATTTATTAGAATATTCACATTATGAAACATTTAGTTTAACTGTTTAATAATAGGGAGTTTTTGTTATGCAAAATCTTCTGCGCGTGCACTACTCTTACGCATGCTCAGAAGGAACTCACGTAATTTAGCGTTTGATTTTACGATATCCAAAACTCTCTAATTGAATATTATTCTAAAAATCCATTACCAATTCAAGTAAAAAAGTAAACTTTCAATTATGTCTTTTCACTAATGGAAATAACGCTGTTTTTTAAAATAATAATAAATAACAAATAAGCAATCGGACTGAATTTGAACCCTGGTACTTTAATAAAATATTATTAAATACTTTGAAATATTTTTAATATGTTGGTAAAATTTAGAAATTATTACTCAAAATGTTTTCTAATACACATTGTAAATTCTAAAAATACTTTGAGGACATATAAATCGGACTTTGAAATTCCCCATGTTAAACGTAATTATTCAGATTTTTCGGGACACACGGTATACGGTTTGTAGTATTTTTTTCTTTAAAATAAAAAAAATTGAAGACCGCTAACACCAAACTGAATTAACCATTGATTTTTCGATCTCCTTCGTAGTGTATCCGTTACCTCAAAGGCAGTTTTCAGGTGTTCGAGGTCCACCTGAAGATTCTCTGGTTGACAAATCCTTCGAACTCGTTCAAATGATTCCAAATACACTGATACAGTCATACACTGAATAGTTGGCGTTGGTGATTATCAGTTTTAATATAATCGTACATACACTTCCACTTGAAGTTCCTCCTTTCCATGTATGTCCCTGAGGGCACCAACTCATTCTTAATAGCCGTCAAGTTGCAGAGAAAAGGCTTAGGCCTACAACGATGAGACTCAAATCTACCTATAAGTTTAAGAGCTGAAATAAAGTGTTCTCAGAATGGATGAAGAAAGAGATTATTGAGAAGGTGGCAGCGAGTAAGCTACATAACGTAAAGTGTCACTACCTACTCCACTGACCAGTATTCAAGCAAGAAAATCAGACGATAAAAGTCAGACCAGTTGGTTTGATGCTTCTTTCAAAACTGGGAGGTCACTCTCGCTAAACGAATGTTTCGAGAAAAAACCTTTATTGATTGACTTGATACCCTCCATTATGTTTTTGGAAGAAATGTGTAGCGAATGAGCTATATTTTCTTTTTTTTGTGGAGGAATCTTTACACGAAGGCCTAATGGACTAACTCCACGGTAACCAATACGCTACCTTTTCCCGATGGGTATCCTGCATTTTATAAAAGTACCGAGGCAAGGAGATGTCGGAAATCCTCACCGAATTACTTCAGATATATTTTTTAAAATTTTAATGAAAAATGTGTTGGATCTTCCAAGATGTATGAATGGTTTAATTGTGTCAGATGATAAGACGTCTGGGCCCTTTTGAATGGAAGAGAAGAAATAACTTGTCAGTTCATGGAATAAGGCGACGTTTCGCAACTAATGTAGTTGCTTCTTCAACATTGAATGTTTGCATGTTGTAAGTGTCCGTTTTTTTGTTGATGATCAATTACAAATATCTACAAAACTTGTCTTAATCTTTGACTTAGACCTGAGGAAGCAACTACATTAGTTGCGAAACCTTGCCTTGTACCATGAACTGACAAGTTATTTCTTCTCTTCCATTCAAAAGGGCCCGACGTCTTACCATCTAGCACAATTAAACCATAAAAGTAAACCTAATTTGACTGTGATAATTGTACGGTTATCTTTTTTGTGTTTTGTTATATCGAAAATCACGTGTGTAAATTTAACTATTGTTTTTAGCGTTACAGCTGTTTTAATTGTTAGATTTTATTGGCCTGTCAGATTCTTGTTTATTTACGTACAGTGCTTATCGACGAATGCCCGGTCAAACAAGTGGCGCTCAAAATTATTAAACAACATCGGGTAAGAACGTTAATCCAACTTTTGTCTATAACTCAAAAACAAAAAACGATAATCAATGTTTGATTTCACTATTAGGTTGTTCTCAAGAAATAAGATCGAGAAAGAGTGGTTCATTTTTTCATATCTATTATAGTTAATGAATTTGCCTATTAAAACATCAAATTTTGGCCACTCTGTACAGATCGAAGCCAGTGAAGCTAGCACACATTTTGTGACGCGAGTGAACTCCCCTCACGAGGAGGCAATACTGACTGAAAAAAAGAAGAAGGGAAAGATAACCTGCATGTAAAGTTTGAGCGAAGCTGATCCCCCCTTCTACATGAGATGCTGTTCGAGATACTGAAAGATACTTCGTCCGAATGCGTATGCGATTGGAAGAGCTCACAGGTGGATGAAAAGAACTGGAGTTCCTACTGGAAGTCTGAGTGTGGGAGAGATTAAAGACGCCAAGTGAGGGCTTATCAGGATTGTCAAAAAAATACTTCCCTTCAGACATAAAGGATAAACATGAAATCATCCGAGTAGTCAACAGGATTCTGGAGAGACCGGATTTTTTGGATTTTTTCTATCTAATTTTACTCCCTTTAAGGCATTAATTGGTGGTGGAATTAATCCAAGAGAAACACCTTAGGTCGTGTCGGTGACGCGTGGCAATTGGACGCTGTCAATTGGACGCACGATAATCGGACGCGTGCAACAATTGGACCATCGAAAATTGGACGCGGCGATAAATAAATGTGCGACATTTAGATGTTTATGTAATTATGATGAGAAACTATTGTAAACGGTGTTAGTTGGTAGATGTGATCGGAGGCAAACGGTGTTGGTTGGTAGGTTACAGTTATTACAATTTTCTTCTTAAACAAATTACATGTTTTCATGTGATTTGGGGTAAACGGTGTTGGTTGCTAAATGTGATCGAGGGTGAACGGTTTTCGTAGGTAGGTTACAGTTATTAAAATTTTCTTTTTTAAAAAAGTTACATGTTTTCATGTAATTTAGGGTAAACGGTGTTGGTTACAATTTTAGAAAAGAGTGCGCAAAAAACGAATTCGATTCATTTTAGACATTGTGATGACGAATGTGCGTTTGTTTGTGATATTTTATCACTCAAAGCTATTATTTATTTTCTTTATTGAATAATATGCATTGTTGTAGCTTTCACTAGTCTGCTGCATATTATTGTCCACATCTCATACATGAGATTGAGAGGTATGGGACAGTTTAAAAATCAATAGTTCAAACTACTTTTTTTTAGTTTATACAAATTAGAGTTAATATAATTAAACAAAAAACGTATTCGTCGTTATGTCAGACCTCTCTTATGAGAACGTTTTATAAACATTTTTAAAATGATGCACATACTGACAAAAATTTGGAGAATGTATTGTTGGCATATTTTTCTAAAATGGCGATAAGCAAGCAATTTAAGTCCTCGACGATGACTAAATCTATTCTATCATTCAAACGGTATTAAGTTTAACCATGAGAAGTATTAACAAGTATAACAAGGTATTAACACCGAGAGCAGTTCTTCAGACGCAGAATGAAGATTACAGCCCAAAAAAGTCAAGATTGTTTACAAAGGAGCAAGTGCAAACATTATTGTCTGAAAAGAGGTCTGTAAAAGATGGTATAGTATATGCAGATATCTCAAGTAAGTATGAAATAAACATACCTACACATAGTGTTTTTAACCTTTGTTAATAAACTTTTGAAATTGTAAACATATTTGAGGTGCTATATCCATTGTCCTATATTCTTTTGGGTATAGATTGTGCGTGAGCTAATGTTATAGCATTGATTATAAAAGTATAAAAATATTTTCTTTCTAGATAACTACATTATAGCACCTCATGTCTATCTCTATCAGTATAGTAATATACATAATTCGCAAACTTAGTTCCCAAAACCGATAAGTATATTTGTTCACCAATTCACCTGATAACGATAAGGGGTTCCTCTGTTTCCTGTCATGCGAAATTGCATTTAATGTAAATACACGCATATAGTAGTCTACTGGAGTTTGTTTAAATGATGCCGATCTTACCCAAAGTTGATTTGAATGCAGCTGTAGGTACACATAAAAATTATTATTAGATAAAATTAGTAAAAGTTGTCAATTTCATCTAGATGAATTTAAAAAAATGTAAATCATATACGATCAGAATTTACCAATTGGCTGTTTGACGTTGATTAATAAAAATTTTCATATATCGTGTGTTGTAAAACAACTAAAAAGGTAATAAACCAGTTCATTATGTAACTTATTCTTTACCTCGTATTTGTATGAGCTATAAACAAGGAAGATTAGTTTTTGCAGCAATGTTCCTCTAAAAATTATAATGTTTATCAGAAATTGCTAATATCATTATCGATCACATTTTTAGGAATTTTAACTAATTAATTACTAATAATTGAACTAGAAAGTATGTACTGTATTTGGAATGACACTTTAATAGATTTTAATGTGTTCTTAATGATATAATTAGGGGAGAAATATGGTATGTAATTATAACGATAGCCTAACTAATGATTATTGTCATATCATATCGGTATATCATAAGGTGTACTTACGCTGCAGTATTGAGTTTCATTGGAATGGCATCGAGTCCTGAATTTATTCCAAGGAAACGCGTGAAGAGGTCTGCGCTTTCTGCCAACGAAAAAACTATTGTGCTCAATGTGTACAATTATTTGAAATGCCATAATCCGTTGAAAACAGTTCAAGAGACAGTTGATATGTGTTCACATATGACTGGCATTGGAAAAACAACAATATTCAGACTTTTGCGTGAAGACAAAGTTTCTGTGCGTGAGTCCTAGTTTATCTCATGGTAGAAAAAAACTGAAATACCCGAATATGTGAAAAGTACAATTAGAAGAATAGTGCATTCGTTTTATTTTAAAAAAGAAATACCCACATTAAATAAAATTGTGTCAGTTGTGAAAGAGGAAGAGGGTATACCTAATTTAAGTAGAACAATGTTGTGGCAAGTTTTGCACGAATTGAATTTTCATGGGAAAAAATGAATGGGAAATCAGCTCTCATTGATAAGGAAGAAATTGTATGTTGGAGAAGAAATTACCTACGAAATATCTCTAAATTACGTTCTGAAGGCAAGAAAATTTATTATTTAGACAAACGTGGGTAAATGAAGGTTATACTGTAGGAAAAATGTGGCAAGACAAAAATGTAACCAGTGGACGACAGGCTTTTTAGAAGGATTATCTACAGGTTTAAGACCTCCTTCAGGAAAAGGCCGACGCTTAATTATTACGCATATAAGAAGTGACGAAGGCTTTGTAGAGGGAGGTTTACTGCTATTTGAATCGAAAAATACCGGTGATTACCACGAGGATATGAATGGGGATGTTTTGAGGAATATTTTGAACAAATGTTAGATTTAATACCAAAGGGTTCCGTAATTGTTATGGACAATGCCAGCTACCATTCAGACAAATCGAACGTTTACCTACAACTTCCTAGAAAAACACGTTATAATGGAATGGCTTTCCTCAAAAAATATTGCTTTCGAAAATGATATGGTAAAAGGGAACTACTAAGTCTAGTACAAGGTGTTAGGACAAAGTTTAAAAGATATGCAGTTGACGAAATGGCAGCAAAACGTGATATTTTTGTTCTACGCTTACCGCCATACCATTGTGAATTAAACCCTATAGAATTAATATGGGCGCAGGTGAAGGATGCAGTAGCGAGAAATAATACCACGTTTAAATTAAGTGACGTTTGACAACTTTTAATGACTTCTTTAAGTGATGTGACTGCGGAAAAATGGAAAAAGTGTATAGAACACGTAATGAAAGAGGAACAAAAATGTGGGAACTTGACAATTTGATAGAAGTTACTATAGAGCCTATTGTAATTTCAATACGGTCAAATGATACTTCTTTCGAAGAAACAGATGAATTTTCAGAATAACTGTATTTTAAAATTATATATTAATTATTTTTCCTATAAATTTAGTTTGTTCTTGCTATATTTTATTATATCTTAAATTTTCAAACTCTATAAAATGGTTTCTAACAAACGATGTGTTTTATAATTACAATGATATGTTTAAAATTACTTTCAATAAAACATAATAAAACGCAATCGTAATTTTTTTTGTCAGCAAAACCCATGTACACGCCTATGATCTTTAGTTTAGACCTCAAGAACAGGTCACATTGTTAACGGATTAGGAGCTATTCATAAATAACTTACGTTGTAACACTATAGTATGGAAGCGGTATATCCTAAAACTAAAATAACTTTCATACAAAATCGTGTACCGCTTATATGTAAAATAAATGAACTATTTTAATTTATTACTTCGCTTCGTTTCTGGACAGACTTTAAACGTCTGAGTTGTAGGTTTTTGACGTAAGGCGTTGAAGGTTGCCATCAAGCTAGAAATTTTAAATTTTGCGGTTGATTATAAAGTTAGATAGGCGTCTTTTATAAAGCAAAGTCAGTTGAATTTCCAGTCAAAACGGAAGTGACTATCAACTTTGTTATTTTAAACGAAATACCCTATATATTTTTACATATTTGAATACAAAAACATATTGTATGACAACTGTATAAAGTTTTTACTATAAGTATGGCCATTAGTCTTTTTCTAAAAAAAAGAGGAAATCGCCTTCTTTTTTTGAAAGACACTTACGATAATATTTTTGTAAAGAAAATTAAAACGGTGATGGAATTATCGAATTTTGTTCTAAAAATACACCAGAACATACAGGATGTTCAAAATTTAAATTCAAAATAATTAGTGAATCCCTTTTTTTTCAGTGGAGCATTCACAGCATTATTTAAATTTTAACTCCTATATTATTTATCTGTTATTTTTAGGGGTCTTCAATTTAATTAAGTTTTCTAGCAGGAGTGAGTGTTGGCATCATTAATTAATTTAACTTTAATAAGAACTGTCTGAGAATAATGCCCAATTAAATTAAAAATAGACGTCTCGAATCCTATTGTTGAAGTAGTATTATAAATAATTTGAAAATAAAAATAACAAATCTACTTTATTTACATAAAATACAATAAGCCATGAAATAAAAATATTTAAATCTTTAATCAATGATTTATTTGTATTCGTTAGTAAAATCTAATAGTTTAAATGTAAGTTGAATTTATTTTGCATATATTGAAGGTTTATTACATGGGAATCATTGAAATTCTGCTTTGAATCATTAAACGCATATAATGCGTACTATATTTGCATTACTATTAAGTGTATTTTAAATTTTTTGCAAATATATTCGTTAAATAATGTCCTTCTACTTAAGCCTTCAAAAATTACACATATATTTTTTGGCAGACAGGAAGGATTTAATTACAAAATTGTGGCTATCCTTAAAATAAAACCATTCATTGTAGATCAAATTTTAAGGTAAGCAAATCCAATTGAAAAAAAAATTAACTAACACGACAACCTTGAAAATTTTCACTGAAATGCTAGTGGCTGTAAGTATTTGCTTAACTATAGAGATTGTTACTGAACATTTATATCTAGTACGAAGTAATACTGCTGTTCTGTACTTACAAATCGTAATATCGTAAAATCAGAAGATCGTATCTTATGATCTGATCGCAGCGAAACAAATTACATATCGGTATTTTTGCAATCTTGTATCTCTGTCAATTTTTTTAAGGATTTACGAGAAACCGCAAATACATACGAGAATCTGTAGCTTACAGTAAAACACAAAATTGCAAATTTTTGCGTTACGATCTTGCGATCGCTACGGATTGACGATAGGCTTAATTTATTATATTAATTTTAAAAACAAGAATTATTGAGCATTTTTTTTCTTTGTACGAAAAAACTCAAATTTTCCTTTATTTTGCATCTAAAACTTGGCTAGTTGCACTATCTGTTTTTTTTATTTGCGTCGATAATTTAGAACAAAAACTGCAATCTCTTCTTAATAAAGAAGTGCACTGTAATCTAAAAGCATAATACTAGCGTTGAACAAATTGAAAGCTATACAGTGTGTCCAAAATCGGTCATGACAGTATTGCTATATCGGAAACTATAGGAAGACGGTTAAATGGGAAAAGTTTTACACAATCCCTAATAGGGCCATATGTACCGACTTTTGACTTAAGACACAAAATTTAGACTTATTTTGTGATCCACTAAAAAAATTTGTTTCTAAAAATCATGGTTTAATGCTGCTGTTGATTTAAACGGCAGGGTTAGGATCAATCGGAATAGAATATATAAATTTCAAAGATGGACTCCTTTTAGACAAAGGTGTTGCTCACAACCTAACGATAACCAATGCTGGTTTCCTCAAAGATGTAAATACAAAAGAACATGGCGTCGCCCAACATCTGGACCTGGCATTTAAAAGGTTATGTTATAGTTGGGAGAAATAATCTGAAGAAACTATACCAATATTACAAAATCAATTTCAAATACTAAAAATTGGACATCACGGAGCTTAAATCTAAAAATATCTTAAGAAAAGTGCGTTTGGTTTGATAACCTTTGAATGTACAGTGTGTCCCCCAATTGTTTGGTCGCCTGTTGAAAAAAGACAAAAATATTCGAACTGAATTTTGAGCTTCTGTGGATCACCCCTGCTTGATTGGAAACTAACTTGTGACATAATTTTAGTTTTGAAAATCAATGGTGTCCTTAAAATTTTCAAAAAACGTTTTTGCACAACAGTAAAGTACTCTTTTTTAATTTTGACTTTTTGGATTTCCTCAAAAATCCAATTAAAAAATAAAACATAAAAAAAATCAAAGTAGGCCCATGATTTTAAACAGTTTTTCATTCTGGACAATTTTTCTTAACCCTAGGATGCATGACTGATTTATTCAACACTTTTACATAACGGGGGTCAAAAATACCCGGACTCCAAAAGCATTTAAACTTTTACTAAAAACAAAATTTTAAAAGACAAACACTATAAATATATTCAATGTATTTATACATTTCAATTTATTTATTTACAATTTGTGCAAATGTATACAGAGTGTTCTTACATATCGGTTGTGAACAATTTGAGCACAAACGGTCACATTTTCGGTCTCTTTTTTTGGGCATGATATGCAACGTTTTCTTGTGTGAAGTTTCTTGGCTGATAACGTCTCCTGTATATTATGCTCTACTGTAATAAATTTGGACATTGCTTCTCGAATGGGTTTTGAAGGTTTGGATTTTAGCTCTTTTTTCCATATAAGGTAATATAAGCTGTTGCGCTAATTCTTTTTAGAAACAACCTTCTTCTGTCGTTTTTCCTTTACAATAATCTTTGTTTACATCTGTAAATAATATAAAATGCATTTAGAGCCGCTACATCCATAATATTAGACCAAATTGCCATTGGCCATCTTTTGTTTGCTTTTACAAGTATAGTTGGCAATTTTCTGATCCATAACGTCTACACCGCCTTTTGTTTTATTGTAGAACGTTATAATTTCAGGTTTCTTTTTCTGAGTATCTTCAATGTTGTTGTCAGAATGTAAAGTACTTTCAACAGTTGTCCATTTCGGTAAAGTAAGGTATGGGTCAAAAAACACCCCCATTGTGTAAAGACGACAACGAAGACAATACTGTTATTGTACTAAAACCGCTGAGAATTTAAACTTGAAAAATGATTTACTATGTACTTAAACAAACAATTGAGGAATACCTAGAAGGATTTTAACCAATTTAAATAAATAAAATTAATACTTTAACTACAAACACAATACGGGTCAAAAACACCCCCGTTATGCATCCTAGGGTTAATAACCTTTGTGCGTATCTCGCCTCCAAAGAGTACTTTACTGTTGTACAAAAAACGTTTTTTGAAAATTTCGAGGGCACCCTTGATTTCTCAAAACCAAAATTATGTCTCAAATTAGTTTCTAACAAAGCAGGCCTGATCTCCAAAAAATGAAAATTCAATTCGAATATTTTTTCTTTTTCAAGAGACGACCAAACAATCCAGGGACACACTGTAGACATTGTTTGAAAATTTAAATGAAAACGAAAACAGGTGATAATGGCAACCTAATGAACATTATTTTGTAGGCTAAAGACGATAGTCAAAGTGTCAAAGTACACCATTCATTACACTCTACAATGCAATTGGAAACACATTTACACATATCAGAAAACCGAGTAGATTGGAAACGGATGTACAATTCAATTTGATGTCAACACAACTCTAAAAAGAGTTTGTAAAGTTCCTAGCATCGGAAGTTATGTGCCTATCCATTACGAAAGTGTTATTTTGTCAAGAATTACCTCAATTGAGCACATTTAACATATAATGATTCTTGATTTACGAGAAACAGACCAATGTCGTCGAAACTGATTCATGCAGATGACACGTGCCGTAAATGTAATGATTGGTAACATCATTATTCTAAGTAAAACATGTGTCTTAACGACATCTGGTGTAAGAGGAACACATAAATAGTATAAACTAAGAATGCCAACAGGTAACTGTAGCAGGTGATTGATTGTTATTTCTAATATCTTCATTGAAGTGATAAGCTTCAACTGCGAAACAATCGTCCTGATTTACAAGCCAAGTATTTCTTGTACAGTAGTAGTATACATCTCTGATGAACTCATAATAAGAAAGAACGAAATGTATGCATCAGGTGCAGTTCTTTCGTGCGTGTGTGCTACTGTACAGGGTTATTCACTATAAATTACCCACACCTTATTATCTTCATTATTGCTCGTAGAAAAAAAGTGATATATGAAAGTTGCATCGTTCTAACTGAATTTTATTAAAATGCTATCAATAGTTCAGTTACTCGCCGTTTACAGGGCAAAATAAAAATACGATGTATTTTATTAATGTAACACACATCTTTTTTCTGATTTCAAAAATATATCAACTGCTGTTTTTATCTTTAGCCGTTATTGAAATATTAATCGTGACAGTTACTTAATTAATAATAATTACTTAATTATGGAATTGTTAATATTGTCAAAGTAAGCCATGTCAATGACAAATGTTGTGTTTGATAATTGACATTTCATTAATTAAATCACCAAAATGGTATATAGTAAAGCAGAAAAGCTTCTTATACTACGTGCAATAATAACGATAGTAAGGAGTGGGTAATATTTTTCATGTAAATCAGGACGATTGTTTTGCAGTTGAAGTTTATCACTTCGATGACGATATTGCGAATAACAATCAATCACCGGTTGCAGTTACCTGTTGGTATTCTCAGTTTATCATTATTCTACTTTCTACATGAATATTACAAAATATTACATGAGATTACATAGCATTACAAAAAGATTACATGAGACTACATAGCACTACAAAAAATTACACGAGATTACATAGGATTCCAAAAGATTACATGAAGACTACATATGACTACATGGTGATTACATGGATTACATGGTGGTTACTTAAGATTGCAAATGAAATTTGTATTAGTTTTTTGAATTTATTAAAAAAATTATCAGTAGCCAATAACCGGAACAAATTGGATTGGAGAAAGATTTTAATATAAAAAATGTTTTACGAGTATAATATTTATTTATAATAAATAGAATAATAAAATAAATAAAAATATATATTCTGAATAATATATAATAACAAAATAAATCTCTATCCTAAATTAAATGACTCAAGTTCATTTGGTATGAAATGATAGTTCATCTTATTCTTAAGATGTAAGTAAAGTTTTTTGTTATGAGTTTGTTATTAATGTTAATAACTTCTTCTGTTGTGGGGAAGAAGTATATAAAGTTGTTGAGTCATGTCAAAAACTTATTGTAATTTCATCAACATTACATTTGGTTACAAATCCTACATAATATTTTATAGTTTTGGTCTCAATTTCTGTTTTTGTCCTCAGTTCGAACGGCACCAAGACGTAATCATTTTCAGAAATTTTAATTTCATAACTTTTAATACAGTTTAACATGGTGTCTTGAAGCCTTAAATTGTTACCATTCGTAAAATTGAAAGGGTTAGTTATGGTACAAAGATAATTAGTGACTGCGACATATCCATGGGACTGTAGTTCAAGTAGTGTAACGTTTCCATCACTATCATATGAATACCACTGGCAAAGTATACCTATCTCCTCTCAGAGGATTCTTTTTTCCGAAAAAGTGACAGTTTCAAAGGTATACTCTCTACTCTTTTCACTGCCACAAAGATATGAAACTTAACACCAAACCTAAAAATAGTTTGGTGGAAGCTTCTGTATCTTTAAATAGGCACCATTCGCCGATCGTAATGTTATCGCATACTCTGCATATCGAGTCTTTTGCTAAATTCGAATTAGTTGCTTTGTCTCGTTTTATTAATTCACTGTGAGTTTCCTTAACCCTCTGCAAGCGGTCACTGCTAAGGTGGTATCTGTCTTTATTTAACAACCAGCAGATTGAAGATTTCCTCACTATTATTTCTTTACCAACAGCGTCAGTAACCACTGCAAAGGGACTAATGGGACTAACTTTCATATTATTTTCAGTGTAATCTTTCATATGTAGTGTATTTCCTGAAACACAAGATAAAGTACTCATATCTTGTGCCAGATCGTCATCCCAAAATTCGGTTTGTTTTGAAACACTTTTTTCTCAGAGAATTCTTCATCGCAGTCTGTGTCCGATTCTTGTTTTAATTCAATATCAACGTTTCCATTCATTTGTTCACTTGTGATCAAAGGTAAATCACAAGTGAATGAGCTGGCTTCGGGAAAAATGTCGAATTCATTTAAATCAGAGATCGCTAATCTTTTGGCTTCTTCAATGGTCCTATAAATTTGATCATTATCTGGTAAGTTTGTTGGAATGTAAAATTGTCCGATTTTATTTTCTAACCTCGGGAAGTAAATCCCTTGATCCGATAGTTTGTCTTCAACTATGTCACTTTGTAATTGTATCCTTTTAATTTTATGAATGATGTCTTGCATTGTACAATTGACTACTGTGGAGTAGGTCGTTGACATTGATCGAATTTGTCTAAAGAATGATTCACAGGGTTGACTACTGCATAAAGTGGGTAAAAACTTGTCTGCCATATCTAAAATCTTCAGTCGATTAATTAAATGAATAATTCCATGCGCATTCATTTCTATACAGGCGTAAGCGTTTAGAGTTAAGAAATTTTTAGCAAGAGTATATTCAGTGTGATTGAGAATCCATTTGCGCCATGTTCTTAAAACAAAAATGCAATACCACAAATAAAAAATCCGTTGTAAAGGCTCAAGAAATGAATCTGTAAACGACTTAGTAACATATTCCATCACTTTTAAATATAAAACCGTGCCCTCTGAGTCAGGAACGCATTCATTTAAAAGTTTCTGGACGTGTGGTAGTGAAACTTTGTTAGCTGATTTAAAATTCATACGGTCCTTTGGCTCAATGTCAGATGGGCATAACAAATGTTTGTCTTTTGAAACATTGGCGATAAGAATTTTCAAATGACTAACGGAGACTAATTTTTGCCAATTGGTATGATTATTGAAGGTTTTAGCAATTTATTCCGTAACTTTGTGGCAATATGTACAGTGTCTTGGATGGAGATTTTATTTGGTTGCTCACTACTGAACCAAGGCCAAGATTTAACGAAACTTTCTGAGTTCGCAACTGGTACTGAAAACCCAAGTTTCATTTCGAATCGCATGGATTTCAACAAACGGGCATCTCCGTCTGAAGAAAAACCCAAGACAGTGATCCCACGTTTGTATAATTCTGAACATATGATTTTCCAACGCCTAGTTACTTGTATAGATGTGAACTTATTATCAGTGCCATATACAGCTAAGCAAAAGAAGTTGAATGCGCTTTCATCGGTTGAGCAATAATTGTATAAGCTAGAGAGGCGATTCTCATACCTTTGAAATGGTTTTCGATTTCCTTTGCTGATCGGGCTGGAAACGATGAAAAAATAGGCATACCATTTTTATCTAAAGGTAGAACTGGCCCAATCAGTTGGTTTGTTGAAGGACAGTATTGGATATTTCCATTAATTCTGGTGGCATCTTCGGAAATCCAAACTAGGAGGGTAGATTTCGAGACTCCAAATACGATTTCAATTCGTCATACCGAAATTGACCCTCAACTACCTTAGGTCCGTGGTCTTTAAGATAGCGTCCAATCGAAGTTGGAGATGGTAGAGGAAGATTTTTGAATAACGTTTCATACAACAATCGTCCTCAAGCATGAACACATAAGTGGAGAATAATTTAAGCGTGAGTCGTATCTCTGACCAGAATTTGAACGTCCTGAATTTGAAATAGCAGCATTACTTAAGATTCCTAACAGGGTACCGGATACAAGATTTTTGTCAACGTTTTTATTTTGAGTTTCATTGCTTAAAATGCAGTTGTCTAAGCATTTTTTTAGTTCTTCATTTCTTTGTACAAGCTTTTGAAGTTGATCAATAATGTTAAAATATTGAGGTATTCTTGTTTGATTTCTCTTATTTATGCATGCGTTTCTTTTTCTTAGATTTTTATATGCCCTACTTCTAGTATCAGTGTTTTTCTTTGAGGCGCACGAAAACTCCTGGAACAATCTGCGCTTTGATTGTTCCAGGAATTTATTCCCCGACTCTTCCTCTTTAGATAATAATCTTGCCGTCCTCTCTTTTTATTGATAAATGTGTTTTCGTCGTCTTCTGAGACTACTGTTGATTCATCAAACGACGAAAGTTCTTTAACGCTTACATCAGAGCTCATTACATATGCTTCGTCGTTTTCTTGAGTAACTAAAGCGGTTGCAGTCGAGGTTGTAGCATGTTGTAGGATAATGTCCTCTAATACCAAAATTTGTTTTTCTTGAAGAGTTTTGATGGTCCGCTAGTTGGTTGATTCGTCGCGAGGGACTTGGTGTAATCTAGCATGGTATACTGCTTACTGGTTAATTGTTGTGACTGAGCCTCAGACTTAGCATGCGTTTTCAAGTGACGCTCAAAATTTGCCTTAACCCACCTACTCTGGCCTTTTTTCCATATTGGAACTTCTGAGCTTTGCTTTTCAAATTGCATATTGGACACGTAATATAAGCGACATATGTCCATGATTCCGCATTTGAGCTTTCCCCATTCAGAAGTTCTTCGACACAAACTTCGACAGATTGTGGTTCCAGTTTCTCGAGCCATTTTTCATTCTAAAATTATTATTTATTAATAGTTAGGTGAGTATTTACGTAATTAAAATTCAAGTAATATATAACCAAGTATGCAGCAAAGAACTGCTCTAATGTTAAGAAAATCCTGCTTTTATTAATAGTTATACCGATTGAAAGTCGAGAGCATTGCGCTCTCTCGTGTTAACGTTTCACACGTGACAAAGTTATTATAGATTAATAGTTATAGAAAAAAATACTTACATGTAGCTGCTTTTTACAGAAAGCTTTGATTAGTCTATATAGAACATCATGCTCTGAATTCATATCAAATCTAACATCGTTTGATGAATTGCTTGTTTCGAAACTTGTCACTTCGCTTGAATTCCCGGCGCTCTTGTGTTCCTTCTGAGGAAGAAGGTTATTAATCCCTTTTTTAGTTCTCTTGAAGACGTCGCCTAAAGGTCGGTCACGAGGGTTACATTGTTTGTAATCGGGATGGAAGAACCGTTTGTTTTCACACAGTTTTGCTTCCGTGTATTTTTGAATTTCTTTTAGCAATATTTTGTGGCCGTTACTAATTTTAAATTTATCTTTGCAAATAGAATATTTGTCATAATAGTTCGCAGGATTGGCATTTTCAGGGATAAACATTTCCATTTCGTCTTTCAAAAGCTTCCATGTCATTTATATGCTCAGTACTTAATTTTGAGATGACTATTGGGCTATCAAACCACACAAAACCAACAAATTTTTCAAATACATTGGAATTTTACTTCCAATGCCCATCTCAATATCTATCCAAAAATTGTTACTCAAGTTGTCACAAGAGTTACTATTCTCAGGTTCGACGGAGGGCGAGACCGATGGTTCGACTTCGGGATCAATATCACATGAAAGATTAATCTTTGGATCCATCACAATTTTCACTAAAATAAATAACGAGAAAGAATTATTTCAAACGATCTGACTAGTAAGTACACTTATTGCCGACTTATTGCTCTCGTTATTGCTATACGAATCATGCGAAGAACTAGTGTGTAATATAAGACTTTATATTATTTTTTTTACCTTTACTTTTCTATTGAATTTTCTGAGATGATAAGATACAATATACAAAATCGTTACCACGGAGATTTTCGGTTTTAAATCAGGCGATGCATATACATATTGCATATACAGTGAGCCGAGCAGAGCGCCAAAAGTTTGGAATAAAAATATTTTTTTATTTTTAAAATTTCCAAAAATACTCGGACAGGTCAATTGTTTTAGGAAGACACTTTATTACGATATAACTAACACTGTCAGCCCTCATTTCAAAAATTTTCAATTTTATTAGAAGCTCAAATCACATATCTGGGAGAGTGAAATAAAATATTTTCTTTACGAAAACCGGCAACATAATTACAAAACCAATTACAGGAGAGTATAAAATTAAAATACCTTTCAACCCTTTTCTATAAGTCGCCATATAATTACCAATTTCTAATAATCTCACATTGCTTTGTCTAATGTTATCAGTAATACTTACCGTTTCTAATCGAGCTGCATTCGGCGAAGCACACGTCTTTAAATCAAATATTGCACCTGCACATATTATGATCACTCAGCCCAGATCACGTGATCACTATTTCGCGCTTAAAAACCGAGTTCGAGAAATACGAAAACACAAACCGAAGCAATATTACAATATCGAACTATGATGACATATAGACTACACAAATATTACATATATATTACACATGGATTACATAAAATTATATGGACTACATGATGATCACATGATGATTCCATAAAGATTACATATTACCAATAGAGTACATAGATTACATGATGATTACAAAGGGATTTCACGAAGATTACACCAAGGCTGTCCCAGGATTGCATGAAGTGGTTACCTCCCTCGCGTGAGTGCACGATAGCGTACGTTATTTTTGCAAGGTTCGATTGGTCGCTAAAGAAAAACTTCTGGGAAAATTCGCTTGTTTTTTTCGCAGACGCCTTGCGCAGTGCCTCTAATTGGCCCGCGAAACGCACCGATTCGCAGTTGTCATTTCTGAGTACGTAGGGAGCACATAAACATTTTAGAGTCTCCCGCCGGAAAGGCGTTCTCTTGTATGACTCTTCAACGTCTTCGAATGGCAATTTAGAACAAGAGAAGAGTGCCGTTAGGCACTGTTCTCTAACATGACAATCCGCGGCTGTATACTGTAGTTGCAACAATGATCCTCCTGCAGCGTTTTGAATGAAAAATTTTTGATCACCGACCATACAGTCCTGACTTGACTACTTCAAATTATCATCTCTTCGCCCACATGTAACACTGACTAGGAGGACAAAATATTACCACAGATAACAAGCTGCAGATCAGCGAACATAATTGGCTCAAAACACAAGCGACTGCTTTCTATGACGAATGTATTGGGAAATTGGTATCACGCTACAACAAATATATAAATCGAAACGGCGACTACGTCGAAAAGTAGCTTAATTTTTTATCACATTGTTTCATATAAAATTTTCTTGATTCTCACTGTGATTCTCATTTGGCGACCAAAAAAGCCTCTACATTTGTCTTTTGTTGGCATTTAAATGTTAAGAGAAAAAAAAACAGTAAAATTTTGTGATTTTTTTTATTAATAAAATTATTATCGACGTTATTATTAATACAATTTTTATAACACGATTTTAATCTATTTACTTTAACAATTGTATTATAATAACAATAAAGTTAAAAACGAGAACTGTAATGGGAACCGAACCCTGATTAGGAGCGCAAAAAATTACGGGGCGAGAAATTAACAGAATTCGTCCACGAGGTCGCTTATTAAATGAAAATTCATTCGGTTAATAAATAGAGTATTATAAAATAACCTAAAAACTTGTATTACTGATTTTTTTAGTAAAGTACGCTTTGAATACTTATATTATATTATCAATTTGTTCTATTTTATCTATTTAACATGATATGTTGTTATATTGTGTTCTGAATTGTGTCAGTTAATTTTAGTTTAACATAGTAAATGCCTATCAACTTTTCCGTTGGACACATGGTATATATCAACAATTTGTAGGAAGCTTCTTAAGCTGAGTGTTTTTTTTGTTATATTTAAAACATAATATATTGAAGACTAGGTTTTGGTGTAAGGATTTACGTGCGTTTTTTTATTGTTTCATAGTTGTAAAGTGCAAAAATATGTTTAAAATTTCCACACCATCAAATTTAATGTTTATTACCAAATTAGAATACAAATAACAAAAATAACAAGATGGCGTACATAAAGTCTTACGACTAGTAATTCAGATATGGGTTAACTTAAATTTCATGGTAATAATTGTTGTCACAATTGTCTTCGAAATTAACCTTAACCTGAAATACATGCCATTAATGCTAATTCTCACAAAAGATCTGAATCTCAATTTTTTGCTGGTCCACCCTGTTCGTGCGCAATACAAACTACCAACTTGGTACTACATTTTATAGTTACCAACAAATAAAACTTATATACTTAATTCTTTAATTAAAGGCATTAATTGTTTAAAGGTAAGCAAAGGTACTAACTAATCAGTTCGCTGATGATGATAGCTTAGCTATCGAAACACGTTTTCGAAGTATAGATTTTTTGGTATTTTCTTTTTTGTTACTAACAGTAGTTTAGAAAAAAAAACAACTAATTTTAATTGAGTGCAAAGTGAAAATAATAAACCACCACAAACGTATATCATAGCAAAAAGCAAGCAGAGTTAATTACAAAAACTTCAGGTCAAGGAAGATTTTTTCTGGGATTCGTATAATTACTAATGTTAATAATAAACGGAAACAGTTTGAAAATTGAAACGTGAATGTGTACAAGACAGATGTGAAAACATGGAAACATTTTTTTGTTTATTAACTAAATTTATTTAGAAAAAGGTATAAACATAATACAAATTAGTGATTATTAAAAAAATGTAAATGATCAAATTTATTTTAAACGTTACCGAATTTTCCTTTCTGTACCTGATTGTGCAACTTTAAATATGAATCAGTTTGCGATTAAGGACTAGTCAACTTTAAGGGAATCCTAAAAGTGTTCCGTAATCAATTAAATAGTTAAGTAGTACCTGTTTAAAAAATACGTAACGAAGATTAATTATTAATCTTATTGCTTAGCAATCAAAGTTATTTTAAGAAATTCTTTGTTTCCATAATATATTGTTACCATATATTTCATATATTATTAAACATAAACTGTTACATGATCCCTGTACACGCATGTTATTCAACGAAAGCAAATTGTCAGCAAGTTCCATTTTTATTACTAAGAATTAACGTAAAGGATAATATAAATAACATGTGTCTAAATACTAAGAATTTCCATTGCCTAAGATATATATTTTTATTATTAGAAATGGTTTGATCAAATTATGATGACGAGTTAATTGCTAGGAAGAAAATGTAGAAATGCAATCTTAAGAATATTTTTTTGCATTTAGTTCCTATTATTAGCGTATTCATGCGTGAGTCATGATGCATAGGTAGGTGTTGTGTAGGAATAACATGCTTTATTATCCATAATCGTCTATGTAATAAATTCGTCGAACAAAAAGAAAATAAACATTAAAAAAATCGTGAAGGTGCGTTAAATTACTTATTGTTAACATCGTACCTACTAAATACGAAACATTTACTTCAGAATCGGAACATTTCTACCGACGCGACGAAGCAATAAATATTGAATTTTTTGAAGCGCGCAAATAACGAAATAACCTATTTTTCGGTAACCTCAATCTTGTAATTATAAACCTAGTGTTACTTTAAGAATATATAGTAGGTTCGAGTCAAGGTTTTTGTATATCACTTTATGCTTAAATTTTGAAAGATGCCACATTTCACATATCCAATCTTCAGTGAGATTTGTTTTAAACCCTAAGAAATATAGTACTATTTTTTTTCTAAGATTGACATGGATTTTTTTAAATTAAATATATAAGGATACGATTGTGCATTTTAATGACCATAAATTACTTAAATAATTAAATAGCTTAAAATTTATGACGAAATCTGTTTTCTAATGACGGTTGGTATGTACCGGGTGGCCAACTAAGAATGGACGCCGGCTATATCTCGGCAATCATAAATCTGACAATTTATTGAAAATCAAATTTTACTAGGTAAATCGGCTACGAGAAATCGTGGGAAATTATTTTCAAGTTTGTAAGATGGCCGCTAGGGGGCGAAACTGTTATGGCCGATCATATAATTGGTTCTTTCTCCAAAAATATGCAAATATAAATATATTTTAAATATTGCCGTAGTAAAGACTGCAAAATTCTGATTTTTTTTGCTTCGAGTATTTTACTCTATCTTATAAAATGTAGTGGTGGGGGAACGTCAAACAAGTTTTTATTTAAATGGAAATAACTTTGGTATGGAAGTTAACAAATTAGGTCTCGTTTAAAGAGCTCTTCTTACTTAATGCTGTATAAAGATAGTCCGAATAAACTTTGACGTGATAGCTAGAGGGCGCAGTTTAACATTACAACAATTATTGCGCATTATCATGAGATTTTTAAATAGCACCCTATGTATCTTTTTACACAGTTAAATAGAGGACAAAATTGCTAAATAGTCGGTGCAAACCGCAACTTCCTATCTTTTGAAACCGAAGATATCAATAAAACAAATGTTAGACCGCTGACTATTTACATATTTTACGCGTAAAACAAATTTAAATTAGTTGAAACAATTTAATTAATGCCGTCCTAAATGTTCAAACTGCCGTCCATCGTTTTCGATGCACTTAAGCATCCTTTCCCGCGTAGACCAAACTGCACTCTTTAGTTCAGCTACTGAAATAGTTTGCATACAGTCTCTTATTCGTCCAATCATGTTATCACGTGTAGTGGGTCCGGTTGCAAAAACTATATCTTTTACTCGACCCCATAAATAAAAATCCAGGCATGTTAAATCCGGTGATCTAGCCGGCCATGGAAAAATGCTGCCCCGTCCTATCCATCTACCAGGGTAGTTGGCATCTAAAAATTGACGAACATTCACTGCGAAGTGGGCTGGACAGCCATCGTGCTGGAACAGCATTCGTCTTCGAATTTCTAGGGGCACTTCCTCTAACAGAATCGGCAATTGCTCTGTTAAAAACTGTAGGTAATTGTGGCCATTTAGTTGGTTATTAAAAAAGAATGGACCGATAATTTGCCCTTCTAGAATCCCTGCCCAACAATTTACAGACCAACGACCTTGGTGCTGAACTTCTTGCATCCAGTGCGGATTCGTTCTTGACCAATAGTGCATATTATGGACATTTACACTGCCATTACTATGAAAGGTGGCCTCATCTGTCCACAATATACGTGATAGAATTTGGGGATCGTCTGCCATCATACCCAAGAGCCAGTGGCAATGGTCTAGTCTTCGATCAAAATCTGCAGCAGTCAATGCCTGATGCAGGACTAAGTGATATGGATGTAACCTGAAAGATGTAAGATGATCACTACTGATTCAACAGTAGGATAAGTATTAAGTAAACCTTTGTAAGTTTACAGTAGAGTTTCAACATTGAAGATTCGCTTACCTGTGCTCTTTGAGAATGTTTTGAACGGTAGATCGAGTTACTCCCAGATCCTGTGCAATACTTCTAGTACTTAGGTGTGGATTAAACTGCACATAAGCTAAAACATTAATAATGTTCTCTTCGGTACGTCTCCTGTGTTGTCTACGGTATACGGGAACATGGACGCTTCCAGTTGTTTGTAAACGATGGATAACTCGCAGAAAAACCTTTTACTCGGGTGCCGTCTATCGGGATATTGCTGCGCATATACCCTTTCAGCAACTGTAGCATTTCTCATGCATTCAAAATAGACACCTATCATGTCAAATAACTCTTCGTTGGTATAAAGCATTTTGTAACACTTAACAGCACAGCACTAAGACTATCTAATACTAATACTAACAACACTAACGTAACACAAAAACGACAAGAAAAACTAACAAACTAACAGTAACGTAACACAAACAACAACAAGTAAACTCAAACTACACGAAAACTCAAACAATCACACGCAATAACAAAATCGAGAACAAGCTTTGAAAAATAGCAACTAAATGATATTGACATGAAATTCAATTGTTCCAATATTTTGACGTATTGCTTCCAATTTTGTTTCACAGCCTACTAATTTTATGACGGGTGCCTTCGCTAAGAACTGATTATTATTTACCATTTTATTCTCTTCTTTTGCATACATTGTCGGTTTTAGATGCTTAAGTGCATCGAAAACGATGAACGACTGTTTGAACATTTAGGGCGGCATTAATTAAATTGTTTCAACTAATTTAAATTTGTTTTACGTGTAAAATATGTAAATAGTCAGCGGTCTAACATTTGTTTTATGGATATCTTCGGTTTCAAAAAAGATAGGAAGTTGCGGTTTGCGCCGACTGTTTAGGAATTTTGTCCTCTATTTAACTGTGTAAAAAGATACATAGGGTGCTATTTAAAAATCTCATGATAATGCGCAATAATTGTTGTAATGTTAAACAGCGCCCTCTAGCTATCACGTCAAAATTTATTCGGACTATCTTTATACTGCATATTATTAAGTAAGAAGAGCTCTTTTAAACAATACCTAGTTTGTTTAATTCCGTTAACTTATACCGGAGTTAATGGCATTTAAATAAAAACATGTTTGACGTTCCCCACCACTACATTTTCTAAGACAGAGTAAAATACCTAAACAAAAAAAATCTGAAATTTTGCAGTCTTTACTACGGCAATATTTAAAATATATTTATATTTGCATATTTTTTGGAGAAAGAGCCAATTTTATGATCGGCCATAACAGTTTCGCCCCTAGCGGCCATCTTACAAACTTGAAAATAATTTCCCGCGATTTCACGTAGTCGATTTACTTATTAAATATTTTTTTTCAATATTGTCAGATTTGTAATTCACGAGATATAGCCGGCGTCCATGTTTAGTTGGCCACCCGGTACATTATGTTCACCACGAATAAATAGTTCTATAATGGTTATATCTTGATTCGCTTAAATGGTGCACAATTAGTTGTTAACACAAACTTCAAAAAATTTAATATATTTAATTATTGACATAAATCATTACAATGTATGATCATTGAAAAGTCTCGCCCATCAATGACAAAACAGCTATATTGTATTGTCTGTATATTTGACATATTCATCAACAAACCCAAGGGTTTTTTACTTTTTTCGAAACTTTTGTGCTAATACAAAAGAAGACAATTTTATGTTTTATTATTAATAATAATTTTTCCTACTTCAGGGTTTTATTATACCTCCACCCAATCGAAAATTCATCTAACAAGGTGAAATTAATCCATTTAAAAAAAAACAAGAGTAATCATAAACTTATGTAAAATAATATGAAACTTCAAAAAAATTAAACAATAAATTCAAACGTTACAACAGTATTTAATTTTTTATAAAAACAGTGCATCAATTGATGAAAATTTATTAAAAATTAAACCATTCAAAATAGACTGAATTCTTTTAAAGTACACTAGAACATTTTTAACAGTACAGTAGTCTCGTTATAGTCACCCCTCTAACTCCTAGCAATTCCAATTTTAAAATCTTGAATAGAACTACCCGATACTTGTTAAACATCCATTTAAAAGCCCTTTTCATGTGACATTTCTTTCTTGACATTTAAACATAATATTTACTTTTGCGTTTAGTAATTTAACTACAGCTACGTTTTTTATAGAGATTCTTTTTTAACGACTCACTTAAAAAATAAGTGAAATATTTTACTTCTCCTTTTCCCTGGTTGCACTAAGTTGACGCCAAGCACAGAAAGTGGGAAAGTTCTTGTTAAGATAGGATTTAGTTGATGGCGGGAATGCAGACTATTCGTTATTCTGATGAACTGTGATCGTCAAATCTAATGTAGTTGCTCAATTCAGTTGGATAAAAGAAAGCACCTACATACCTTTTGCATCTTCTAAAAATTATGCACATCGTATGGGTGTACTGTGTACCTGTACCTGTGTGGGTTTATTGGGTATTTTTGATTTATTTTTGGTCTTATTAGTAGAAGAAACCTACAAAGAGACAATTTTTTTCACATTCGCCCAAAATGTGAATTCATTTCATTAAATCTTTTCTATGATCAAAACTGCATAGAAACAGTACATTTACACTAAAATTTAGTTTTAATCAAAAATAAATATTTAACCATAGTATAAGTAATACAAAATATGGTTTGGAAAGGTCATAAAACAGTATATTTAAAATGAAATAAATATACGATGTTCTATTTAAAAACTATAATAAGTTTTTGAAAGATAGTAATTATACTATTCGAACGTGCTACAATAGCAAGAGGTTGTGGTAATACAGTATCCGCCAAAATAAACAGT
Source organism: Abscondita cerata (assembly GCA_030710515.1). Lineage (NCBI taxonomy): Eukaryota > Metazoa > Arthropoda > Insecta > Coleoptera > Lampyridae > Abscondita > Abscondita cerata. The sequence goes on from JALBCR010000181.1 coordinate 675,522, forward strand.
ACCGAAAATAAAAAATAAATATGAACGAAAATAATGCTCTACCAAAAAAACTTTTTCTTTCGTTGTTAGAACCATTTTAAATCAAATTTAACTGCAGCGTACTATTAATATATCAACTAATGACAATTAAGTAAAATATGACAAATCCATATTACATAAACGACTCCACAGCACTTTCTGTTTCGGTACTGTTTATTTTGGCGGATACCGTATATATCGCACCAGCACCACTAACTTCATTTGTTCACTTAATTCAAGAGATAAATTGATCATTACTGGACCATATTGGCATCAATAAGTTTGCGATATCTAGTGTCGGCTCGTGTTAACTTAACACGTAAGAAAATGCATTCGCATAAATATTGGCATCATTTTTGTAATTAGAAAGTGCAGAAAATTATTTATTAACCTCGAGATATAAAGCTTCTTAAATCAATGTCTTCATAAAAATCATTATCATCATAATTTCCGTTACAATTCAAATGTCGTACCATGTCCAATATTGACATTTTTTTTTATTTTGTTTTTCAAATTGTTGACCTTAAAATATTCTTACAGCCTTATATTTGAACTAAAATTGTAATATCTTTTAAATTATGACTAAGGTGGAGGATAAATTATACATTATTCGAAAATTTTATGCATAGTTGCATATTTTCATCATATTTTTTCTACAAGATGCATAAATTTCCTTATTTTGTTACTTCTTGAAAATCAAATTGTTTTTGTTTATATTTTCAATCAATGTATTTTAAAAAATCCGGAGAACACTAATATAATTGTAAATGCGGATTAAAAACTTAAAATAAATGTTTACCCATTTATAAGAAATTGTAGGCAAAAACAACATGTAACGAATCTTATCGTTGTTTTTCTTATCGCATTCACAAACCGCTAGAATTAATAAACAGTCAGGATCAAATTACACTCTTCAACGTCATTAAGTGATTAGTTATTTAACGCGTACAGTTAATTTAATTCGTGTAAATGCACACAATCTTCCACACGTTTAATTTATATCCACCTGCTTTAAATAATAACTTCGAACTGATCTAAATACCTGACACGCATTTATAACTCTAAAATAATATCTAGAAGATAATAGAACGTTCCGGATACGGAGTTCTAGAAACACCGCAATCATTCTAATTTATTCTAGTAATTCCAGTGGCGTAACAAACCTCATTATCTGTGATAGTCCGAGTAAAAACACATTATTCGTTTCAAAATTCATAAACTGGACCTCAGAATGTTAAAAAAATCGATACAAAAAAATTCAAATTCAAATTTATGTGTTAAACTGTGACAATTAAGTGATTAACTGATATATTCAAATTTAAGCAATAAAAATTGGAACTAAACTACTATAAATAAGGATATTGTTTGTGCAATAGTTTAACTTCAGGAAACAATATTGATACATATAACACATACAAAAACAAAATACATAAGAAAAATAAAATAAAATAAAATAAAAAATTACATTTTTGAATAATATAACAATTTTTAATAACGAAAGTAGGAAATTTTTTTTCTTTTAAAATTTAAACAGATTTAATTGTGAATTGATTCTCCTCAAATAACCCTTAATTCTCCAACAATCGTATGTTGGCGAATATGATTATCCAACCTCCCTTAAGGGCAACATGTTCTATTGGGTTGAGGTCTGGTGAAAATGAAGTAGGCGTTAAGCCATTAATTTCATAGTTATTAAGGGCACTGATCACATTCTGAGTAGGACATGACCTTGATCTTCTCATATTCGCATCGTTTTGCATTTACATGTCCATCAAAAGTATGAAAGTTAGTGCGATCCGAAATCCCAAGTCGATTTCTGTCCACACCATAACACCACCTCCTCCAAACGCCAGGACTGGTTAGATGTACTGGGGCAAATAACGATGTTTGTGTAATCGGTAGACCCGTTTGCTATCATTGTTAAGGCAATACCGCGACTCATCAGTAAACAAAATGTACTCCCAGTAGCCCCTTCAAGCCATTGTTCTACTCATATTCTTCTTTGACTTTTTTGATTCTTTGTTAACGGAGGACGTCTTTGAGGCTTGTATGAGGTGAATCAAATCTCCCTTAGCCTATTTTTTATTGTTTGGTCAGATACTTGCTTGATTTATTAAACTATTGTTACTAATATCGCCACTTTGGAGCAATGCAAAATAGTAGGTGTTTTTTAGATTTTATTTATTCATTTAACAAATGCCGTAAACACGTAAACAGAGTTACAATGGGCATAGAATAATACGCATATGTGACAGACTGTAAGGGTGATTTTACCACCGATAGAAAATATTTTATTTGTCTGGAATGTCCTGTTGCGGCAGAAAAAAAGTTCTACATAGAACAGTATCTAAGCACTGCTAATCCGCAGCAAACTCTTTTTTATTTCAGTAAGATCGGATTCCTCCAAAAACAAAACTTGTGTAAAGCATTAAAATCCGCTGGAATATACTAAAGAACACATTTCGGATGAATCGACTCTCAGAAAAAATTATGTTGCAGTAATTTACAAATATTATATTCAAATATGATCCACGTCACTTGCTTAGCTCATGGATTGAATGGAGTAGCAGAGATTGCTCATGCGAATGATTTACAATTAAAAAGGTTTTTGCAAAGGCGACTTGCAAGTTTTCGAGAAAATGGCCCAAATACAACTCTCCCATGACGGTGTACGACAGTGAATCGCGCATTATTAAGCGCGCACCTTTGGGCGCGAATGTTTAGGCGCAGTTCTTTTTCGGCGTTAGGTTAGGGACGCCGGTATTTTCGGCACTGAGACTGTTAGGCGCCGCAACATACATACTTATAATTGACTAAAAATTACATTATTCACAACTTTTATATTTAAAATAAATATTTTTGGAGTGATATTCATACACTACCGCCTTCCTTGTATTAATTTAATAATTAACTGTTTATTATGTTTATAGTTCCATACTATAAAAATCTCAAGTAACGATTATATTATTTTTAAAATGTGGATTTTTATAATTAAAATAATTGAAGTCTAACAAAGATGTCGAGTAATTAAGTGCCTTACTTTTTTATGTTTGTTTAATTTATAAATTTTCCTACCTTATGTTAAGCATGGAATTCATTAGTAACACAATACAAATAAGATTTAAAAAGACATTGGAGAAATTATTACACTGTTTATTACCTACTACAATTTAGTAAATTATAGGTACATGCAATTCAATAATTCATAACATAATTATGCGAAATTCCTCTTAAATAATCCAAAAGATTGCGATTATGGAAGTGTTGAACAATATTTTTCATGTTTTGGTCGGCTCGAATTTTTTTAATTAATTAATTTAATTAATTTAATTAATTTTTTTTCAGGTTAATTGTTAATTTTACAATATATAGCAATAAAGAATAATTTTTTAAACTGCAGCAAGTAATTTTATCACAAGTTATGAGAAGGGAAACATTCTTCAAATTATGCCGAAAAAACTGACCCATCCTGTAACGAAAAAAACTCTTATATCAGAACGTGTTTAAAATGCACCGGTTAAAGTTCAGATAAATGCTACGTAGACTCTAAGGGGTCATGGGAATGTTTGCTTTTTGGTTTATGTTTTGTTGCTTACCTTTATTGAGATGCTTCTCAGCTAAAAACATAATTAATAACGAATAATTGGGCGCCAGATTATTTATTAAGGGAAAAAAGCAAAACCTTTAAGAGAATAAAAACCAATTTCAACCAAAAATATAAATCTAATAATCAACTCAAATTCAGCATAAATAATTAAATAATGAACAAAACACATTGACATTCATCTACTATAGTAATGAATGGACTCATAAACTACTGTATCAAATGAACGATTAAATTTCTTTCAAGGAACTTGAAACTGTGAACGTAAAACGCGAGGATCCTTTACAAGCGTTCAAAACGTTACTAAACTAAAATAACTTATTAAAGATGTTGAAATGTAAATTCTCCGCTTAACCAGCAACTCAAAAAGATAAATATAATGTAGTCACAAACTAATGCGTTAAAAACAGAGGTAACCACGACTGCATTTAATTGCGGAACAGTTTAGGCCGACTTTAGTTTGTCAAAATTAACTTCAATGCACGGAACTTTAAAAAATTGTTAATATTATTTAAACACTTACTTGAAGTTTTTTGTGTTAATAAGGGCCGTGGAATTCGTTGAAACTCGAATAGGTAATTGGGCTGACCTTGATACTTTGTGTGGACGGAATCAGTTTGCTTGCATATGGAAACTGCACTGAGGATGATGTAATGCATACGGAATTTTCCATAAAACGAATTTTCTCCCATAAATTAATAACGAGTTTGATAGTCGAATTTTCATTGACAGAAACGTAGAAATCAAACGCACAAAAAGATAACGAATATTCTTCAATTTTGGAACGCACGTTTATTCTTCTGAATCAAACTTTTTCACACAACACCAAAACATCGATAGATTCGCTATAACGTTAATCTATTAATTCAAACTTCGTCGTACCACCTCAGTCGCCATTTCTTTTCTTCTTCCACGCGGATAAGGTTACTTGTCATCTGCATTGAATGCAAAATAGCAGGGGAAATGCGCGCCTTATTTAAATATAAGGTAGCGACCAAATTTTTGTCCGCTACAATCCCTCTTTAATTAATAGAAAACTATAATTAAAAAATTATAGAGAAATCAGCATCTTTACTGTCATTCAGTAGGGCAGAACTATTATTTGCAAATGTAGAACATTTAAAATTTTTAAAATTTCAGAAGTAAAGAAGATAAATTGATAAACTTATAAAGAAGAAGTTACGATTTGTGTAGGTAATCTAAATATCTTTTGTAAGTAACGGCACAGTTGAAATATGCTGCATTAGTTTACAATTATTTCAAACACATACTAAGAATGTTTCTAATAAAATGGAATTTTAATATTTCTTATTGTTGAGTAATACCGTATTGTTTGACTGAATAAACCGCAAACGTATTATTTTGTTTGTTCGGTAGAAAACTAAAGGATTAGTGAAAATTCAGGGTAATTGATGGTGTCTGACAAGTTCACACTTATGGAGTGAGGTAATCCTATATCTATATATTATAGAGAGGGAAAATAGAACACTACTGCTGGTCATAAAAATATTGTCAAGAAAGCCGAATGTTTAAAATACTTGATGTGGTAACCGATATTTTTACTACATGGAGTTTTATATGCAATTTCAGTATAAGTATAACCGCATTCTTCATAGATACCAACTCATCAGACATTTATAATAATTAAAATAAAAAAAATGGAATACAATGTAAGATTAACAAATGTCATCACATTGTCCGTTTATCGTCCTAAAAGAGTAGATAGTTTAATTAGATAGGTACTAAAGAAACGTATTAAAGAGTAACAAATCAGAATTTTTACTTACTGTGAAATTTGTTTTTCTCTCAAAAATTAAAATTCTATTTGGTGATGGTCCACTATCACCTAACAAAATATCATTTTGTTGACCAGATCCGTCATTAGTAAATAGAATACTCAGAGGTATGTTTAATTATACTAAACTATTAAGACTCGCAGGAGCGGCTTGCAGTTGATTGCGTTTCCTCTGTACTATTTTCTTTAAGCTCCAATTGCTTGGGAATTAATCATATTCAAAACTTTCCTTTTTTCTATTTATTTAATAATAAATGTAAGGGTGTCTTTTTATTTTAGAAACAGGAAATCTTCATGGAAATACTATTTAGTCATTCCAATGTGACGTAACAATTTTTTATAATATGGGGGGTGTTGGCACACATTCAACTGTCAGTACTGGTTTATATGTAAATACGATTAAGTTGTCAGTTTGTACGTATCTTATTAAGTAGTATTTATATACCGGTTCAAAAAAAATAGAAAATATCAAACGAGGAGAGGATTTATGAAAAATTACAAATGAAAACCGATCGAGATAACCATAAGAAGATAGAAGTGGAACCGGATAGGACAATCAGAAAAGCAAACCTAGCGAAAAATAGGAAGAATTTGTAGTAAGAATACTAAAGGAAGATAGAACCTTATTTAAATATTTAAAACCTTCGATCCACGGGGAGGTATAGGATAATTAATCAATCAATCATGGGAAAGCAAAAAAACAGGAATAAAAAACAATAAGCTACTGTAAGTGTTGGTAAATTATAAAACAAATTAAAAATTAAATCGATACATTTATAACTATTTTTAAGTTTGTTGGAATTTGAATGTTTGATTGTTAACTTCTGGATTCAAACAAATTGGAAGGAGTTTACACCAACTTACCTCTTAACATTTATACATAGTTTGAATTGAGCATGTTTAATAAAATATTTTGAAATAATTGCTTCAAGTTCCTCAGTCAGAAGATGGCCCAAACTGAGTGTTGGGTAGTGCAACTAGCAAAAAACTGTAACTGTGTAATTTCAATAAAAATTTACTATAGTCTGTATACTATTGGCGCGGAGTAATAAATCATAATTGCATGAAATAATTCTTTATTTTCTTGTGAAAGCGGTACTTCTACAGTTAAGTAAAACCAATAAATTCTAACCAAATACGATCATTGTGCCGCTCTTGCAGTATATCGACCCATCTATGGTCTGAGAACAATAGCTTAATCTGTATAAGCACGTTGTCATCAGCCCAGGTACTGATGAAACGAGAATCATAGCCGTAGATATGGGTATTATACCAAAGATACAAAAATAATGGTATATAATACCGTGAAGTAAAATTTGTAATGTGATCTACTATACAAATTAAATAAATAACATATAACCACATAATAATTCATATCAAGGTAGATTTTACTATTACAAATATATTTACCTACTAAAAATATGATTTTCCAAACGTATCAGGTACCTACGCCAATGCAATATGGGAGATTCGATAATTCTGACAGGTTTATTACTCCGCGCCAATAGTATACTGAGTAAAAGAGAAGTAGAAAATAGTCTTTTAAATATTCTTTTGGAATTGCTTTATCAAACTTTCAATTTTGTATTTATAACTTTCATAATATAGAATGTTATGATTGCAGTGGACTGATACTGATACAGTAAAAAAATAATCCGAAAATTCTTAATCATGAAATAATAAAAAAGACAGTGACGGCCAGTTTTTCAGTCATTGATTAACTGCCTAAGACAAACCTTTGATTAGTACGTTCTATCTATTTCTACTAAAATTGTGGTAAGGTCTGATTGATTTAGTTTAAATCTTTCATCATCCAAATATATGTAATCCACATAACGATTAAATTGATTGCACGTATTGATAAAAAGCAATAGAGTTGATAAACCAAATGTGCAACTAAGATAGCTTTAATATAAGTAGGTGAGTGTTAAATAAAAATAGATTAGAATAATATAATTGCCAATTAAACTCGTGCATTGACATTTCAAATTTTCAATGTCGATAACGATAAACTTTCATTATATTTTAAATAATTCAAACAGAGAGTAATTAATTCATATGTTAAAGGATGTTTCTTTTTCTATTCATTATTGTTATATATCCACAGTTACACCAATTAAATAAAATTTAAATGTCTGTGGGTCAGGAACCTATACCTTCTTCGGCATTCAAACATCAATCCCTCCTCGGTTACGTTTATAATACGCGCCATGATTTAAAGACTGCTTCTGTGCACAATATCACTGAAGAAAAGATCTTCGTTTAAAAATTCAAATGAAATCGTTTCAAAGCTCTTACACATCTGACAAGTAGCAATCTAATTATGTAAGTGTGGGCAATGTTTTTTATAGTCTTATTGACGAACGTTGTTAAGATTCTATTTTTGAAGTATAAGTATAAGCTAAAAGAAATTGAATTATATACAGTTGCGAGTTGTCGCATTGATTACACAATACAGTTAAATACCTGAGGTACCTTCCAAATATGGATTGACGAGTAAGATGAGTTCAGCATTTACGTAATTACTATTTCCATAATTTCTTCTATAGTAGGTATCTACTTCTAATTTTTAATTTAAAATCAATAATGAAATAAAAAAAATTTTAACTCATCGAAAATTAATTTCATGTTCAAACATTTCAATCATTTAGAGTTTGGTAACCAAGAAAATTGATGTTATAGATGTGAATGAGTCATTATAAGATACTAATAAAATTGGCAAAGTGTTATTAAGAATATCTTAGTGGGTGATATAACCAAAATTTTCTGTTATCATGAATTATGAATTATCATAATTAATATCTTATCGAAATAGTCCGTGGGCCCGTGATATAATGTGTCGGTAAACTTATATGTCAGCTTTTAGATCTTAGGTGTACAATGTTATGAAACGTACAGATCCCCGACATGAAGCCCAAAAAGTACACCGTTAGGTTTGAGCCCATACAATATCGGATGCAATATATTTTTTCAAATTGTACGTCACCTTTTTTGCAGACAGGTTTCTGAGAATATCGGCGATGATACAGATAATACTTTTGAAAAATTTTAGATAGAATTAGTAACAATGCTATTGGTCTATAATTATTTTTATTATTAGTATCACAGGAAAGGAACACCAACTGCAGCGTCTATTTAACCAACGAAAAACATAAAACTGCACCAAAAACTTGACTCGGACACGTGTTTCAACAGCTAAGCTGTTATCATCAGCGATACCGATACTACAGCTTAGCTGTTGAAACACGTGTCCGAGTCAAGTTTTTGGTGCAGTTTTTGGTGTTTTTCTGTTGATTAGTATCACCATTTTTATAAGAAGGGATAATTTTTCCTAATTTTCAACAATCTGGGAAAACTCATTCTGTAATGGAATCGTTTATAATTGTAGTTAGATGAATAACTATAACATCCAATATTGTTATAAGACTAGAAGTGAATACATACATATCTTTGGTATTTAATTTCTAATGACGTCTCTTAAATAAATTGCTGCAATTGGTTTAAACTCAAAATTTAATGTAGTATTAAATTAATGTCACTTACTATATAAGATTTAGCACCTGGAATTGATACAGTTCTATTCGTAATTGTGGTACTAGGCACGCTTAACACTGAGAGAAATAATATACGATATTAAGGATATTACATCATTTTTTCTGTATAGAACCGAACTTAACTTGCTTTGTATGAAACATATAAACTGGAAAGTATATTGTGTATGACGTATACCTAATGACGTCATACAGTATCTAAAAGACAAGTAAAGATCATACATAATGTGACGTAAGTAATGTATTGAATAATTGTATGAAATATACGTACTCTAGACAAATGGGTGGGATATATAGATATTACTTACGTTTTTGAATATGTATTTTACTTACTTCCCGTATATTTCTTAAGAACACCTGTATGTAATATCGTTTTACGTATTAATGCACGTGCCTTACCGATGTTGTATCTATACTTGATGTACGTATCTTCATTACGCCTGTATGTCATATACGTTTTTACGTATACAATGTATGTGTATTACCGATGTAGTATCCTTACTTTATGTACGCATCTCCATTACGCCTCTATGTAATATGCGTTTTTACGTATGAAATACATAAGTATTACCGATGTAGTATCCTTTCTTTGTGTACCTATCTTCATTACGCATGTATGTAATATATGTTTTTCGTACGTAAAGCGCGTGTAACACCGATGGTGTATCCTTACCTTATATTCGTATCGTCATTGACTTCGTATAATGTACTTACTTTTAGTTTGTATGTATCATACATTACATGTACACCACATTAAATGTTTTGGTGAAAGGTTACAATGCGGTTAAGAAAAAACAATATACTTCCTCTACCTACTAAACAATTTATAAAAACAAAGAAATGTACATAGTAACATAATGCTTAAAGTGAAATAAATGATAAATCTAAGTCAATCGAACAAAAGTTAATCTATAGGTCGCCTTACAGTTACGTATATCTTAAAGTCCGGCATGATTGTCAAAGTGTTTGGTGAAGGAGAGATTAAATCAATATACCGAACCCACAAAATTTGATTTGTTCTTTCGACATGGTACGCATAGTAGTGCAAGTCAAATTCTAAAGATTTAAAGGTCTCGCACATAAATAAGACATCATCCTCGTCAGTAATATATATGTCTCGAATTTGTACAAAAATGGGTAGAAAAGTATCTAAGCACAAATCCAATGTGGCAACAGAATCTTTTTCAAATTTGAATCCTTTCACTTCCACCCAACGAATTTTGTAGGTCTGAGTTGTTAATGATAAATGAAATTTATTCCTTATTGTTGTAGATAGGTTTTTGTAATATTAACTTTTTACCAAAAGAACACAAAGTAGTAGAATAATTATTGGCAAAAGAATATCGTTCAAAATTAACTGATTCTTTATAGCAATGGTTTTACAAATATTAATTTTATTTGAAGACACTCTTGCTGCGATTTTGGATACTCTGTGTTTTGCCTCAAAACGCATACTCCATATTTGTGTAAGAGGTCCGAATTTTAAGAGCATTTTCGGATAATGTATCAGAAAATGAAATTTTGGTTTTAGAGATGTCTTTGCTAGTTGACAATAAGATTCGTTTAATCCAGCAATTAAATATTTTAGTTGTTCTGTTGTATCGTTATAAACTCGATGGTTTAATAATCTATCCAATTTTTTTTTTTGTCGTTTGTATCAAGTTGGATTTGTTTGTTTGTCTTTTAATTAAATATCGTTTTTAGCCACAACTTGTATATATATATATGTATGACTGTTTTTTAATCCGTGAGACTATCAACTTTTTATTGTTATGAGCCTTGATAAGCCCTACGCATAGTTGACGAAACGTCGGCGTTGACAACATATTGAGTTGTTATTTCATTCACCTCCACCTAGAAGGGCTCGAAAAGAGCAAACTGTACACAAAATCTATCCAATATTTTGCGTAATGTAATGTATAACTCCCAAACATCGTTTCCTAAAGGCACATAATATCCTAGAATAACAGAAAAATATCTAACGAGTGTTAACATTTCCGATGCTGAAGATTTAATTACTAAAGTAGAACCCTCAAGGCGAATCGCGTTAGATGGTTTTGAAGAAGAATCGGGACCATAGTTGAATGATACCATTTTTGATTTTAAAACGTTGTAGGGTATTAATTTAGATTCGACAACTAAATACTGAATCACAAATTGCATTACATAACGACAGCAACCCTCTAAAAAGTCGTGAAGGAAGTCTACAGCTACGTTATCAAACAAATCAAAGCCATCTAACTTTAAAAAAACGCACCTTTCTTTAATACCAGTTTGTGAAACATTATTTAACAGCAGTTGTTCATTATAATTATTTAAATTCCTTAATAATGCATCATCTTCAAAATACATTTTTTTAAGAGCGATCTTATCAGCATTGCAAATTCTGCAGCAGTGATTAGCCGAAAAACTTTCAACAAAGCCTAAAATGCTGTGTAATCCTAAATTATCGCCTGTAACTGCAAAAACATGAAATTTTATAATGCCAGTGAAGACATCAGTGTCAACCAGTACTCCCTCATGATGTAAAAAATTCAGTTGTTCGATTACTTTTGAAATATTAAACTGTTTCCAAATTTTATTCTGTCGAAGCATGGAAAAGAGCTAATACAAAAATGCTACTTAACTTAGACACTAAATGTGGAGGTAAAGATGGTAAAGACAAATAAACTGCGCCTAATTTATGAATACTTGCTCTGCTACCGAGAGGATTATTTATTTCAAAATCATCGAAATATATGATTATAGGAAAATGTAGTTCATTTCCTCGATTTATTTCTAATATTTTTTGCCAAACTTCTCCTTGAATGATATTTGTAATTGGAGTTCTATAGCACTGCAGTTCTTTCATATGTTCTAAAGATTGCTTCAAAATGTCGTTAACTCCAAAAAAATTAGCAAGAACTTCTTTTATTGGTACAATCTAAGCTTCATAAAGGATTCCTGACAAATTTCTCTTAGTCTGATATTTAGTTTTGGCAAGTGAAGGAGCAAAAAATAAAGATGCGCCTTCTTTTGAAAATATTTCCGCAATTTGCAACGATACTCGCATGAAATCTGTACTAGTTATTCGACGATTAGGATCGTCATTAAGTATTTGTCTTATTAATAATCGGCCGAGAGCCTTTCTTTCCGTTACGCTAAGGTGGTCCTGTCTATGGGCAGTTGTTAGAAGTGATCGTCCTTCCACTGAATTTTGTAATGTATTCAACACCTTTTGAATAAACAAACAATATAATTAAACAATTATTGAAATGGAAATATGTTTAGTAATAAATTCTAAAATGAGATTTTTTTTTTAAATGGAGGCAATACAAATTTACTATTAAGTCAAACCCAATACGGATGAATGATGTACATTTTGATATTACAGACTAAAAAATTGTTAAAAAAGAACTACTAATATGAGTAAACAATGATAATTAGTGGTTCTTTTTCATTGGTCTGGTCATTTTCTATTTAAAATTGAAATTTTATTTATTTTCGTCGCCAAGCTTTGAGTGACTTTTATTCTATTTAAAAGAGAAGTAAAATCGATCAATGCTTACAAAGTTTTGTCAACAGCTACTCCTATGGCGGGGTTGCTACTAGAAGTTGAAGGTCCTGTGTTATTAATAAGACTTTGTGAATTACCGCCTTGCAGAACGAAATGTTGATTCTGGATGTTATCAGGAATGTTTTCTATTGTAGTACAATTGTAAGAGTTTCGAAATGCTGCATCTACTTCTAAATCCGAAATGACAATCACATTATCGGAAGAATTTAACGTCTAAAATGGTAAAATAAGAGTATTACTGTCTAAATTGCATAGTTTTCCTATTCACCAGTTAAAATATATTATAATACAAATTTACAATTAAGTCAAACCCAATACGGATGAATGATGTATATTTTGATATTACAGAGTAAAAATTGTTAAAAAGAACTACTAATATGAGTAAACAATGATAATTAGTGGTTCTTTTAAAAAAATTATAATTTAAACAATCACTTGAACAAAAGATGGTTACCAAAATATTTTAAGAGTCGAAAATAGTTAGTTATTCTGTAAGAATTATTGTTCCAAAATATATATCATATCATCCGTTGTGTTTGACTTTACGAAATTACACCGGATTCCTAATTACCCTCATCAATAATACTTCAAGTATGGATCACCATTTCACTTTTAATTTAAAAATATTTTAATCAAAATTGAACATTTACAAAATAAAAACAAACAATTACCGAAGTTGTATCGTTGCAATGCGCCCTTTCGACATCTTCCTTCCATACCGTTAATTGTGATCTAAACTTAGCCCTCGACCCTATATGAGGAATAAGTTGTTGCAGATCACTCTCAGAGAGCAATCGAAGTGCTCTTACATCAATCAATTGTTCTGAAACAACGTTTATGTGATCAAATCACGTATGCTAAAGTTGCTAGCATGGTATTTTTAAATTAGTCACAAGCATAGTATCGCTGCTTGTTTAAAAAGGAAATACTTCTACGCATATCGCTATGCGAGTTTTATAATGGTTTTATCAAAATAAGTGGGTCAAAAGCTTTGTTTTAATATTACGTCCGCCAAAACAACAATAAATAGATAATGAATTACTTACCTGTGAAAAGATCTAAATATTCATTACATCCCCACTGGATAAGTAGGTGTCTTGTTTCTTCGTCCATTACAATAACCAATGGTACAATTTTAAACAGTTTCACATTAAATAAAACGAAGGTACGTAATCGGTAAATCACGACGCAAGTATAACGCTTATTAAGTTTAGCAATGAGTTGGTGGGTACGCAGCAACGGCAGATCGCAAAATGCAAAATCATCACCTCTCAGTTACCAGATCTAGAGTACGTATGCAACATCCAAATAATAAAGATTATGGTAGCAGTGCACGTGCATTCCACAATAAATGATACGTTAGCAGTATTTCGAAAATGACATCACTAGTGAACTTTATAGATCGCATATATGAAACATACAATTAATCAGATGTAACGTCATTATAACAGATATTTATACAAAATTTGTACATTTTGAATTTATCCATTCCATAATGGATGTAACATATTAACAGAGAATCTAAAGACAAACGTCTCATCAGTAACTCAAGAGCAACATACTTCTGACGTAGGTATCATATGAAATTTATAAACAATGTTGTTACAGTCGGATTCACCGGGTTTTAGGTATGACTCATTGCAGTAAACTATGATAATCGACGTGACACAGTTTTCTGTTTCTGTAAATCAAAATATCAGCAAAATGCAATTGAGAAACGTATGTCGTGCCGTCTATTTTATGTGCAAACAAGAAAACGTACGTCGAATAATTTTCTTTGTTTACATTGTCATAACCTTACATTCGTACTTCAAGTTGCCACACCGTTTTCAAATTTTTCATCTTTCCTTTATTCAAATCAGTATATTTCAATACTAATCAATTATTATATCGAGGCAGATTAAGTAAGTACATGGTATTAACAATAAATGAATGATTATTATGATAGCCTAGGAATAGTTGCAATGCCAAAGAAATTGGAAACCGAAGCAGGCATTATGAAAGTAATTGACTATTTTATGCGAGAACGTGACAACTGTGCTGTATTGTTGCCTTTCACGTCAGTTATGCAGGTATTTTATGAATTAAAAATACTATTTCATCTTACGGCTTGATTCATTATAGCGAACTGCAGAAGCATGTGGCGTTAACATAAATACTGTATCTTTGATTAAAAAAAGAAATGAAGTGAAGGAGAACGAAGAACCTGTAGTGCCAAAACAAAAACGTAGGAAGTCAAAGTCTTGTGACGTTGATAACTTCGTGAAAGATGTGGTTAAACGTACAATTTATAATATGCATAATAATCGTAAGTATTGCTCAAATTAGTTTTTTTTTATAAGTAATTATGAATAATATAGGGCAACATGTTATTGTTGCAACATTGCAACATGAAATTGCTACCGCTGGTGTATTCAACTTTAGCAAAAGTGGATTAACAAAACTCTTACATAATATTGGATTTTCCTTTAAACTTGATGATGGCAGACGTGGTTTATTTGAACAAAACCACATTGCAGCAAGTCGTGTTAGATTTTTATGATAATATTTTACTGAGAAGGATCTTGCATTGTATGACCCTGTATATATGGATGAAACTTAGATATTTAGTAGAGGTTCACCAAAAGGAGTTGGCATGATGCTTCTAAACAAAGCATAAAGAAAAAGCCACTTGGAGAAGGCAAAAGGTTTGACCCTGATTTTATACTTACAAGTAATAAATTAAAATTTGGTTTTAGGTTTATTGTTGTACATGCAGGAAACAGGAACGGCTTTATTTCTAATGCTTCACTTCTATTTTCTTCTAAATCCCAAAAGAAGATTATCATGGTGACATGTGTGGAGATTTGTTTAAGAAAATGATTTGATACCAAATTTAACAAAACCTAGTTTAATTATATTAGACAACGCCAGTTACCATTCAACACTAAAAGAAAAAATACCCAATGCTTCCTCGACCAAACATGATTTGTGTACATTTTTATTAAAGCATAATGTAATGCATAATCAGAAAATGCTAAAACGAGAACTTTTACAATTAGTTAACGAAAATCCAAAACCGAAAATTTATGAAATAGATGAGCTTGCACTTAGAAACGGCCATAAGATACTAAGATTACCTCCGTATCATTACCAATTTAACCCAATCGAATTAATTTGGGTTAATTGCAAGGAGTACTATAATAAAAAAATTGGAGAGTTGAATTCACAGTACACCGATGAACATGTACGAGAAGTGTGAAACAATCCCTCGAAAGAATAGATGGTACATATTGGACGAAATGCATTCAACATGCTGAAAAAGAAATGAAGAAGTGGTGGAATATTGAGCAGCGGTTTGAACTTGTGGAACTCTTAATTATTAGTATAGGTTGTAATCAAAGTTCAAGTTCGGAATATGGGGCAGATAAATCTGATTAGATCGGATCCTTTTTTAATTAGTTTTTATGATGATTGATTTTGCGTTACAATACAGTAAACCACTCTGGCTAGATGAGTGTACAGTCGATAAAACTGTATTTAAATAAAAAAATTGTTAAATTTCAGTTAAATAGGTACCTCAAAACTAAACGTTGCATTTAACACTAAAGTAAAATTATTTTAAGAAGTTTTATACGTGGACATCTTGTTCGCATACATTAATGTAACATTTCCACTTGTACAAATATATAAATAAATTATAATTATTAGAACTTCCCACAACCTTTATATCAATGAACAATTTAAAAAAAATGAAGAGAAAATCAGAACATTTCTGGTCGAAAACATATTTATGATTATTTTAATTAGTTTGAAACAGCTGATCAAACTGAATTGACAGATTACACAAAAATTTACAGTAGGAATTATTTATTAGTCACGACATACGAGCCTGGATTGATCCATACAATTATAGCGATGAGTCATACGAAAACCCGGTGAATCGGACTCTAAAGTCGGATTCACCGGGTTTTAGGTATGACTCATTGCAGTAAACTATGATAATCGACGTGACACAGTTTTCTGTTTCTGTAAATCAAAATATCAGCAAAATGCAATTGAGAAACGTATGTCGTGCCGTTTATTTTATGTGCAACAAGAAAACGTACGTCGAATAATTTTCTTTGTTTACATTGTCATAACCTTACATTCCTACTTCAAGTTGCCACACCGTTTTCGAATTTTTCATTGTTCCTTTATTCAAATCAGTATTTTTCAATACTAATCAATTATTATATCGAGGCAGATTAAGTAAGTACATGGTATTAACAATAAATTAATGATTATTATGATAGCATAGGAATAGTTGCAATGCCAAAGAAATTGGAAACCGAAGCAGTCATTATGAAAGTAATGGACTATTTTATGCGAGAACGTGACAACGGTGCTGTATTGTTGCCTTTCACGTCAGTTATGCAGGTATTTTATGAATTAAAAATACTATTTCATCTTACGGCTTGATTCATTATAGCGAACTGCAGAAGCATGTGGCATTAACATAAATACTGTATCTTCGATTAAAAAAAAATGAAGTGAAGGAGAACGAAGAACCTCTAGTGCCTAAACAAAAACGTAGGAAGTCAAAGTCTTGTGACGTTGATAACTTCGTGAAAGATGTGGTTAAATGTACAATTTATAATATGCATAATAATCGTAAGTATTGCTCAAATTAGTTTTTTTTTATAAGTAATTATGAATAATATAGGGCAACATGTTACTGTTGCAACATTGCAACATGAAATTGCTACCGCTGGTGTATTCAACTTTAGCAAAAGTGGATTAACAAAACTCTTACATAATATTGGATTTTCCTTTAAACTTGATGATGGCAGACGTGGTTTATTTGAACAAAACCACATTGCAGCAAGTCGTATTAGATTTTTACGAGAATATTTTACTGAGAAGGATCTTGCATTGTATGACCCTGTATATATGGATGAAACTTGGATATTTAGTAGAGGTTCACCAAAAGGAGTTGACATGATGCTTCTAAACAAAGCATAAAGAAAAAGCCACTTGGAGAAGGCAAAAGGTTTGACCCTGATTTTATACTTACAAGTAATAAATTAAAATTTGGTTTTAGGTTTATTGTTGTACATGCAGGAAACTGGAACGGCTTTATTTCTAATGCTTCACTTCTATTTTCATCTAAATCCCCAAAAGAAGATTATCATGGTGACATGTGTGGAGATTTGTTTAAGAAATGGTTTGAAAATGATTTGATACCAAATTTAACAAAACCTAGTTTAATTATATTAGACAACGCCAGTTACCATTCAAC
Organism: Abscondita cerata; assembly: GCA_030710515.1. Taxonomy (NCBI): domain Eukaryota; kingdom Metazoa; phylum Arthropoda; class Insecta; order Coleoptera; family Lampyridae; genus Abscondita; species Abscondita cerata. Next base: position 693,306 of record JALBCR010000181.1, read on the forward strand.
ACTAAAAGAAAAAATACCCAATGCTTCCTCGACCAAACATGATTTGTGTACATTTTTATTAAAGCATAATGTAATGCATGATCAAAAAATGTTAAAACGAGAACTTTACAATTAGTTAACGAAAATCCAAAACCGAAAATTTATGAAATAGATGAGCTTGCACTTAGAAACGGCCATAAGATACTAAGATTACCTCCGTATCATTGCCAATTTAACCCAATCGAATTAATTTGGGCTAATTGCAAGGAGTACTATAATAAAAAAAATTGGAGAGTTGAATTCACAGTACACCGATGAACATGTACGAGAAGTGTGGAAACAATCCCTCGAAATAATAGATGGTACATATTGGACGAAATGCATTCAACATGCTGAAAAGAAATGAAGAAGTGGTGGGATATTGAGCAGCGGTTTGAACTTGTGGAACCCTTAATTATTAGTATAGGTTGTAATCAAAGTTCAAGTTCGGAATATGGGGCAGATGAATCTGATTAGATCGGATCCTTTTTAATTAGTTTTATTAACGTTGATTGATTTTGCGTCACAATACAGTAACCACTCTGAGTAGATGAGTGTACAGTCGATAAAACTGTATTTAAATCAAATAATTGTTAAATTTCAGTTAAATAGGTACCTCAAAACTAAACGTTGCATTTAACACTAAAGTAAAATTATTTTAAGAAGTTTTATACGTGGACATCTTGTTCGCATACATTAATGTAACATTTCCAACTGTACAAATATATAAATAAATTATAATTATTATAACTTCCCACAACCTTTATTCAATGACACAATTTAAAAAAATGAAGAGAAAATCAGAACATTTCTGGTCGAAAACATATTTATGATTATTTTAATTAGTTTGAAACAGCTGATCAAACTGAATTGACAGATTACACAAAAATTTACAGTAGGAATTATTTATTAGTTACGACATACGAGCCTGGATTGATCCATACAATTTGTAGCGATGAGTCATACCTAAAACCCGGTGAATCCGACTCTATACATCCATTTGTATAAATTATTTTTCTCAGTGAAGAAATGATTATTAAAATCCTCCGCACTACTAGATCCAGTATTACTCATTTGGCGTTTATATGGTTTGTTATTATTATTAATCAATTTCTACATAGCTTTAATCTAATTAGTAAATGTTTTTACATAATTATCATTTTCACCAATTTCAGCAATATGAATTTCTTGTTGGCACTTCTTTCTAAGACTTATTTTTAACTTATAGATTTATTATTATTAAAACATTTCGTTTATTAGGTGCATTTGGGATCTCATTCTTCTTAGCTTCTCATTAAACCAAGTATTGGTTGTTTTTCACAAAGCTTTTCCTATAAAAGTGTTTAAATCTCGTATTTGTGACAACAATATAAATTGGTTTACATCTGATTTATTAAATAATCAATCACCTTAACTTTCTATATAATCAGTACAAAACTAATAGAAATGATTACATAAAATCCGTGCTACTTAAACTTAAAACGAGAATATTCGTTGGCAATTAAAACTGCGAAGAGGAAAGCTAATGATAAATTAATATTAAATTCTAATAATACTAATAAAACTGCATGGAAAAATTATTAACTCTTTACAGAAAAGCTAAATGTGACTTATCGCACGAGTGTTCTATTGATCCAAACGTTTTTAATGATTTTTTTGTTGATAACTTAAAAAAGAATACTGTACCATGCTCTAACTTAGAATTGTCTTCTCATAATGTGTCAAAATTTCCTGATCTAGTTAATGCTTGTTTATCTTTCAAGCTTGTCTCTGAAACTGAAACAAGATCCGCAATATCTTCTTTAAAACCTAGTAATACAAGGACATATACGGTTTATCTGTAAAAGTTATTAAACCCAATGTTAGCCTATTTGTAAGACCTCTTACTAAATTAATTAACTCATCTATACGACATAGTACTTTTCCAGACAAATTAAAAACAGCACTAGTCATTCCGTTTTATAAAAAACGAGATAGAAATAATCCAAGCAGTTATCGCCCAATCTCTATTCTTCCAATATTTTCTAAAGTGTTTGAAAAGATTTTGTACAACCAAATTATCTAGTCATTTTGAAAGTAATGCGTTATTTTATAAAATAACAGTTTGGGTCTAGAAAAGGGTAAAGCACTGCTGATGCCAACATTAGTTTTGTCAACTATACTTTAGAAGGTTTTGAACACGGTAAATTTGTTTTAACAATGTTTTTAGATCTTTCTCGGGTTTTTGATAACGTTTCACATCGCATTCTTTTAACTAAATTGAAAACAATTTATAATTTTGATCTTGCTAGTACTACGCTCATCAGCTCATATTTAAACAACAGAATGCAAACAGTAAAAATCGACGGCGCATTTTCCAAATATCGTTTCTTAAATTATGGAGTACCTCAAGGTTCTATTTTAGGGCCTTTATTATTTCTTATATTTATTAATGATTTACATTTACACTTTCCGAGTGAATACTCTGTCATACAATACGCAGATGATACGACGATATTAATCAGACACTCTTGCGAAACCGCTGCTATCGAAGAAATTGCATCAAATTGGTGCTCTACTAATGAACTTACTCTAAATAAAGGAAAAACTACAAAACTTTTATTGACGCTTCGACCACATAGTTTCCAGAATCAAAAATTTGTAAAATTCTTAGGAATACATTTTGATGCATTCACTGATCACATAATGCAACTGGCCAAAAAGATAAATAGTAACATTTACATATTAAGGCGTTTACAAGACAGTATTTCTTTAAAATGTCTCAAAATAGCATATTTTGGCTTAATTCATTCACACTTAGACTACTGCAACATTATTTGGACAAACAGTTGCAATTCAAATAGAATGTTTTCTTTACAACGTAAACCCGTACGTGTTTTAGGTGCTGTTGGTTACAAAGAAGATTGTAAACCTATTTTTATTAAGTTCAAAATCATGACTCTCCCGTCACTGTTTATGTTTAACTGTATTATATATGCTAAAAAAAATTCAGAAAGTTTTTTATACAGATCTGATATTCATAATCATTTAACTAGAAACCATGAAAACATATCAAATCCTAAGTAAAGTACATAATATAAATATAAATTTGTCTATAACCTTATATGAAAAACTACCATCACATATACGAGATTTGACACTTAAACAATTAAAGAAAACTTTACGACACTATCTCCTAGGAAAGGCCTTTTACTCAATATCAGAGTTCATCAATTGTAATAGAGAAGATATATTAAGTTAATTAAGTAACAATAGTGCTTTGACGAGTGTAAATACATTATGTATAGCAACACAATAAAAAAGTAAATAAATAAATAAAATAAAATTAGTAGAACTTTTAGATACAAATTTCTTGTTTATGATTGGGAAACAGATTTCAAAAAGTGGATTGAAGAATATTCTGGAAAATGCTACATTTAGTATTAGCATCTATATCATTTTTATTTCTAAAAAAATGTATTTTTATTAAAAAATAATCCCTTTATGATCCGAAAGACGCGTTTCTACTGATAACAGTTGTACTCGTGGATATTAGTAAAAACATTGTGAATACAGTTTAAAGAAAGCGTATTAAAATTAATGACCGCCTTCAGTCCATAGCTTGTCATAAGTCTACATAGATCATTAACTCTTACATCCGATTTATTAAAAGGGACATTAAAATCTCCTCCTATTATAATTTTATTATGTACAAGGTGACATTTACTCAAAACTTATTGATTGCTCTCAAAGAGTTTATCAAATTCACTCTTCGGGGATCTGTAAATATTAAGCACTAAAACGTTGTTAACTGTTGACAGTTCAGAAACTTTTTCTTCGGCTGCATTTGTTCCAATCCAATCTTTTAAGTGCTGATTTGATGAATCCATCACAATTGATTCACTGTACACTTTATTCCTGCAGAAAGCTGATGTTATTTGAACATTTAAGATTTTTATATTAATTGTTTCATCTTTGGTGAGCCAATGCTCAGTAATACACAATAAATTCAAATGTAGATATTTGGAAATGAGAAAACCTCCTAATTCTAACATTTTATTTCTTAACGATCTAATATTTCGAAATACCTGTAGAACAGTATTTCTATTTGTTAGAGATCGTTGTTGATTTTGTGGTTTTGTTGGTAAGAAAGTAAAAAAATTATTAATAGTTACCCCATTAGGCCATTTAGAAGGATCAGTAAGTTTGCTTGAATCGTTAGAGTAGCAGGAAATTTTAAAAGATGAATAGTATACTCCGGTCTTTTTAAAATTTCTTTTCCACTTGTACCGGGTGACCCAATAAGACTGTTCCTCGGCCATATCTCGGGAACCGTTCGTCGTATGACTTTGGTTTAAAAAATATTAGGTAAATCGGCCATGAAGAATCGCAGGAAAATATTTTCAAGTTTTAAAATGACCACCAGAGGGCGTAACTGCCATCTTAAATTTTTAAATTGCATTTTTATAAATTTCGCATAATAAACAACAAAAATTTTTTCACATTTGTAAAGAGAACCAGTTTATCTATCATTTTCGTAAAAACAAAAGTTTAGTTATTTCTAAAAACAAAGACGGCGGGCGGTGTTCAATTGTTTTTGCAATAACCTGCTTTAACTTCTGAATGGTTTGACCGATTTGAACAAATTTGGTATCGTATTTGGTATTTGGTCACCCTGGGACAAATGCTATAACTTCAGTTTTGTTTCAAAAAATAAGTTGTCAACAAAATGTACAGAATTTTACGTTGATCTTGAAACCTGTATTCATTAGAAAACTATGTTAATAATGTCTGTATATTACGCTGGACGTTTACTCCTTAATCAATAATCAATTTTTTCACCAACCAGTTAGACACGTAGGTCATGAGTTCTTCATTTCAGGTAAGAAGATTTAACTTTTGTACCGAGGTACAAAAATTTGGAATAACTATTTATTTAGCTTAAATATGACATTATATGCTTATTTTTTTAAATCAGTTATCAAAACTTGTATGTTGTAGCCCAAGTGGCACATTTTCACCTCACATTTTGACAATTAGATATAAAATAATTACGATAAACCATTTTCTTTTCTTGTTTTAGAATGTCGCGTCAGTATGTGTGAAAACTAGGTACGAGACCTTATAGAAACTATCACCCAGAAATATTGAGACGAGTATTAAATGAAATTAAGGCGAAAAGGATTTCTGTTCGTGGGGCAGCTAAAAAATATGGTATTCACGGGAATGTGCTAAGTAATAAATTAAAGAACAAGTCTTCACTGAAGATAAGGAATCAGTTATCGTGGTACACGTCCTCACTTTATCCAGTTATGGATTTCCTGTAAACAAACAAGAATTGCGATTTATTGTTAAGAGTTTTTTAGATAAACAAGGATGGACAGTCCCGGTACTAGGGTACTGAATGGGCAAATTGTTTTGTAAAGAGGCAAGAACAACAAATTTCTAACCGAGCTGCCAGAAATATTAGTTACAGTTGAGCCTCTGTTAACGAGGATGTGATAAATGAGTTCTTTGATCACGTACAAAAAGAAATTGAAAGTGTTCCTGCATCAAATATCTGAAATTATGATGAAACATGTCTTGTAGATGATCCAGGCATATCTAAAGTCCTTGTTAAAAGAGGTTGCAAATACCCTGAAAATATAAAGAATTTGTCCAAGTCAAATACATCAATAATGATGTGTGGAAGTGCAGCTGGTGAATTGGCTCTCATTTGTGTGGTTTATAAAGCTGAGAAAATGTAGGAAAGTTGGACTGTGAATGGCCCTGAGAAAACCCTCTATAACCTCACCAAATCAGGATGGTTTGATTTTCAATGTTTTGAAGACTGATTTGTAGCTCTAATGCTCCCTATTTCGAAAAAAAACAGCCAGGTACAAAAATTCTACTTGGTGACAACTTAAGTTCGCATTAAATGCTAAAGTGATCAACCTTTGCCATGAAAATGACATTTCCTTCATTTCTTTGTCTCCCAATGCTACACACCTTTTGCAACCATTAGATGTAGCATTCTTTAGGTCTGTAAAGATCGCATGGCGAAAGGTTTTAAATGGATGGAAAGAAAATGTTCGAAATAGTCAATGTCTGACAGTGCCCAAAGATGAATTTCCGGGACTTTTAAAAAAACTCCTAGAGGTTTTAAAAGAAAAGTCTAGTGAAAATCTTAAGGCTGGCTTTCATAAATGCGGTCTTGCTCCTGTAAATCGGTATGAAGTGTTACGAAGACTGCCTATGTATAGTATTGAAGCCTTACCCGAAGTAAAAGAACTACTTGGCAACAGCTTTATTAAAAACCTGAATTTGAAGAGACAGGCCATTACTTCCGCAAGATCCAATAAGAAAAGAAGAAAGGTTAACGTTCCTCCAGGGAAAAGTATTACGGCTTCCGATATCAACCCACAAAATAATTATATCCCACTGGACTTGGAGCAACCTTCCACATCATCAGGCCAAATTTCTGAGCAAGCAAATCCTCCTCCTATTCAACTCATCTAAATGACAACTCTGATACAAATCTGGAACCCATTGAAACATTTGGCACAAATATACAGAAAAATGAAGTTAGTGAAGATGACTATGTACTAATTATGTATGAAAATCAACTCTATCCAGGTCAAGTTAAAGAAGTTGGAAGTAATACAGCTCTAATTTCAGCAATGGAGAAGTGTGGTGGAAATTGGAAGTGGCCTCTAAAACAGATACGGTAATTAATTAAGTAAAAACTCTAAAACTGGCAAGAAACTTGATTGCAGGTACTTCTTTAGTGTTTATATTTATATGTTACCAACATTATGTTGAATACGAATAATTTTGCCATGTTTACTTTGTCAATTTGCAACGTTAAACGAATAGACATATCTGTAGACTTACGGTACCCAATCTCAACTAGAAATCCAACTGAAATTTAATATGTACACAAATATAACGTTGATCATTTAAATCTCACATTAGAAATACGTAATGTAGTACATATTTTTATTCGCCATTTCAATTAACAACTAAATTTGTAACTAAAACTTGAATTATTATACATAGACTTGAAACATAAACTGAAAGACGCATGGTCAACGTGAAATCAAAATTAAGACAGATATCTCGGAAGGGTATCAATATCTTCTGGGGCTTCTAACACGTCACAATTTATGGTGTAGATGGTAATTATAGTGCATATCTTGAAAATGTGAACACTCTCAAAATTCATCAAGCAAAGACCTCACAAAGTCCTTCTGAAAACGTTAAAGTTTAGAAGTTTACAATACGTACATAACCAATGCTTCCTGATCGCTATTCAGGAAAAAACATATCACTGGTCAATTAAACGTTTTCCTAATTTTGAAATATTTTTAGTTCAGGCAAGGCAAATAAATAGCTGGAATCTCTTAATTATTAGTGTAGTAAAATTGCTTCGCTTCTAAAGAAAAATTGAGGTTAAGCATCGATTTTTAAATTTTATTAGTTAAATCTACCTGATTTCTGCTGTCTCAATTACTTCCACAACACTTACAAATATCTTTGGTTTCAAATCCATAATAAAATTGGCGAAGAACTGAAAGTTGTAAAGCACAAAAAACTTAAATAGATACATTTAAAAACTTTGACTGTTTGCCGCTTTTATAGAGGCAACTTTAAAAATATACCAATTTAGTAATAAATATTTAACAATTTACATGTCTTTTGGACAATGAAAGTACATTTTTTAGTTTCAAACTGGAAGTTAAAAAATTCATAATAAATTGTACGTCATAATAATTCAATTGAATAAAAAATTGCCTTTTACGGATATTTTTCTTGTAAAATGTAAAAGCACGACTATTTTTTAGTTTTTTTTTGGCTTGATTTGAAATTTCTTTGCAATTTGAATGGGATTTAATAATTGTCAATCTAATTTTAATGATTTTAAACAATTTTGACAGTTTTAGCCTTTAAGGACTTCGTATCTAATCAAAATATGATGTTTTCAATTCGTTCTTGTAAAAATAGGGCCGGCTTACTCGTGCGTAAAAAGCCCAATGTACACAAGTACTTATTAAAAACTATACCCTGAAATTAAAAAAGTTCTATTTAAATCAAAGCGCAATTTCACATCGCAAGACACGTTATGCCTACTATGTTGTTTAAAAGTTTCTAAAATTTTCATACGATCAATTGGGAAAAACATATTCGCACCTGGGTAAGAAAGTGCCCTTGAAGACCATGGGCAATTATAAACCTCGCCTTTGCCTGCGGTCTACAAGGGAGCACTTTCTTACTTTGGTTTGAAATATACTATTAGTGCATATTAATTTTGACTTCTGATATACATACATAACTAATAAAATTTTGCCAATTAAGAAATTTTTGTACAATCCACTTTATTAATATTTCTGAACTTCGGTCGGTTCCATGTTAACAGTAATTATAGGTCTTATTTACAGGAAACAGTTGCGTATTGCAAACGAGCGTAGGAGACATTTAAGAACTGTTATTAAAGTCTTGAAAGAAAAAAATTATGGCGTCAAACAGTTACTGTGTACGCACAAATTAAAGGAGAAATAATCAAAATTATTAGAATTGCGTTTTGTTAATGATCTTTTTCCGGCCTTTATTAGAATAAAGCACTATTTTTCTTCGAGTAAAAAAATATTAATTTACGAATTTTTTATATTGTTTTTTCTCTTTGATTATTATTGCACTGCTTTATAATTACTACTTTTCAGTTAACTAATTACTAAAAGTATTTATATATAAAATGGAAAAGCCAGTTTGATAAACGACCCAGAAAAACCGTGAAAACATTTATTGTCGCACAGTCACTATCTTTATTATTTCAGTCTATGATTTTAAAAAGCAAAAATGCAAAACATTCAGAAAAATTACCTATAAAATCATGATATTGGCGTTTAGGCGAATATTAAATAATTATAAGTAAATACCTACTCAACAAAATCTTAAACTTTACTCCTTAATAAATAATTAAGACTAATCTCTTACTACTCAATAGCTTTCATAAAGCGGCATCATTTAAAATTAAATTAATCTAATTATTAACTAATTATCCCGTCGTTGTGTAATAATTGTATTAGATTAAAATGATAAATACTTAATGCAATAAAGCTACTGAATACAAAATATACAGTTCTAACAATAAAAGTCGGGCACCTCATTATGTAAACAGTTAAGACTCATGTAAGATTGTAGTCACCAAAATATTTATAAAAATATGTGTAGTTTTATTGTAAAACTAGCTGTTCCCCACGTCCTCTTCCACGTAGATATGGTTATAATGGTAGTATTCTAAATGCGTTCCTGTAAAGTACCTTACACCGACCTTGGGTTTCCATTTACATCTGTGCCAATTTTTATTCAAATCGATCCAACAGTTTATCTGTGAAATCCTAACATACAGTTACAGACAAACCGCGATACTTTCTCGTGTATTTATAACATACTCTCGAGCAGGCCACGTAATAGTGGCCGTGCGAAAAGCAGTCCTAAGATCATTCCTGTTGTTTTCAGTGACTCACCCTGAGACTTTAATCGTCATTGCGAAACAAATATTTAGTGGAAACTGCAGCATTTTAAACTCGGTATCCGGGGTATGTCTATGTACACCGTATCACCTCGAGCGCAGCCAGTAACCACGAAGGCTTCTACCACGTTTTTATGTAGGGCTTTCACGCGCAGCTGGTGCTGTCGCATTGCACAACTTAGGAGGATTAAGATTTCGCAGTAGCATTACTGGATCACCCACTTTGAGGATTTGTGTGTGGGACGGAAAACCATGTGGATTGAGTGCATTTAGGAACTTCACAGGATAGTGTATAGCATCATCTGTATACACTATCATTGATTATAAACTTCGGAAGATAAGCAACGAATGCCCCTTTCACCTTCGATCCCAAACTGTTAATTCGCAAAGTGCTGCCACGGATTAAATACCGTACCCTTTGATTCTGAAATAAAATTTATTTGCATCAATACAAGTTAAAGTCTGTATACTATTGGCGCGGAGTATAAATCATAATTGCTTGAAATAATTCTTTATTTTCTTGTGAAAGCGGTACTTCTACGGTTAAGTAAAAACCAATAAATTCTAACCAAAATACGATCATTGTGCCGCTCTTGCAGCATATCGACCCATCTAGGTTCTGCGAACAATAGTTTAATCTGTGTAAACACGTTGCCATCAGCCCAGGTACTGACGAAACGAGAATCATAGCCGTAGATGTGGGATCTACTATACAAATAAAATAAATAACATATAAATAATATATGACATAAATATAAAATAAATAAGTATTGCAGATATCGTCAGTACATTTATTACAATTACAATTAATTTGCGGGGACCGATTTTTAGGCATCAAAAAGTAAATTTGGCTCAATTATAAAATTATGTGGTTGTCATGGAAACTTATCAAAATGAATAGATAAAAGTAACAGGCATAAAAATGTTCATTTAAATAACAAGACATTAGTAGGTAAAATAGGTATATTTAAAAATAACTGACAATACTCACTCATGGTTACAATAAATGGTGTTTAGAGAGTAGAACACTGTTTCAGGCACATTACGCTTGGTCATTTAACTTTCTTCCTCGTCTGAAATTTCCATTTGGGAATCAGAATCGCTGTCTTGTGTGTTTACTGATATAATTGGCTCCAATGTTATCTCTACTAAATTATCCAGTTGCCAACATTTGTCTTCTTCCTTAACGACATGAGATACACAGTTCTTCCATCTTTCAGGTGTTACTTTGTTTAATGCATTTTCCAGAAGTTTTTTCACGTCGTCGAGTTTAAAAGTGGTATTGTTACGAGCAACGTCACCTTTACTTGAGCCCAAACCAACTCTATAGGATTCAGCTCACAATGGTAAGGTGGTAAACGCAGTACTTCAATGCCCCGATTCTTTGCCATTTCGTCAATAACATGACGTATATACTTATTCTTATGAACTTTAACAATATCCAATAATTCTCTTTTCACCATGTCATCCTCAAAAGTTATATTCTTAGTAGATAACCAATCTATAATTTCTGCTTTCCTCCAAGCGCTGGTAGGTAAATTTTCGTATCTTCGTGAGTGGTAGCTGGCGTTGTCCATAACTATTATAGATCCTTGGGGTATCAAATCTAGCATCTGCTCAAAATATTCTTCAAACACATTAGCATTCATGTCTTTGTGGTAGTGGCCAGTTTTCTTTGATTCGAATTCTAACAAACCACCATCTACAAAGCCATCTTCATTGCCAATATGAGTAATAATTAACCGTGTTCCTTTCCCAGAAGGCGGTCGAAATCCTGTCGATAGACCTTCTACAAATCCTTGTCGAGCACTCGTAACGGTATTACCATGCCATGTTTTTTTTACGGTATGTCCTGCATTGATCCAGGTTTCATCCAAATAGAATATACGCCTGCCTTCACGCCTATATTTTCTTATTTCTCCTCCATGTAATAATCTCTTGTTTTTCAATTAAAACGGATCTTCTATTTATCTTCTCCCAAGTAAACTTCAACTTGCGAAGAAGTTTCCACAGTGTTCTACGACTCATTTGGGGTAGATTTTCATCCTAATTTACTGCTAGTAAAATCTTATCGATTGTAGGAATCTCTTTCCGTAAGTAGAACAGGAGATGGAAGTGGGTGAAGCACTTGTCCCAAATTTTTTCTTTCCCTCACTAGTTTATAAATGGTGGATTTTGATATGCAGTATTTTGTAACAATGCAGTAACTTCGAACCTCAAACCACTTTCATATTCCTATTCAAGAAACACGCATCGAGACAGGTACGCTGGAACTGACATAATAATAAAAGAGCGGGAAACTGAGAAATCTCGTCGCAATTCCACGGTAGAGTCATTTACGTTTCATCGTACTTTTGTGTCGTATTTCATCCATATAGATGCGCATCTTTCTGAAGTTTATAATCAATGACACTACATTGTCCACAGATTTGTACTGATATTCTGCACATACGAACGACTTCAACAACGTATCATTAATAACGGAAACCTGATCGTTTTTAGGTGTCACAATCACACGTTCGTATAGCCACTCCAAATCTTTGTTGTGTAGGTTGTGTAATCTTGCCCTCGATTTCCGGGTATTCGCTATTTCCTATTCTAAAAAGGAGATCAGAAAACTGTCAGCGCAAACATCGCCCTGCAAGTGCACCCGCATGTTTTTCTTAACGTGGAGTTTTTTAATTAAGGGCCTTAAAGCAAGACTCCAGCTGACAACACGGTGACTCCACCTACTAATATCATCATTTCCTCTAATATATTTTAGAGTTCTGTTTAGTGCTTCGTAACCACCTTTATGCGCCATTGTGCTTACGTCCCCAACTATAAGTTTACTATCACGCAGCACTTCTCCCCTGCAATAGAAAAACCTAGTAACTTGAGTTACTATCTTTTACTTTCGTTTTCATTTTCGTAATTTACGCATCAAGATCTACCTTTGCTATTTTTAACTTTTAAATAGGCCTTATATTGTCTGAAATATTATTATTACAATTTTAGTAAGTTTAAATAAACACAAAGTTTTTGGTTGTAACTAAAGTTACATGAACCATTTAGTATATTGTATAACACAAATGCTATATTTCTATTGTAAAAGCTAGTAACTTGACTAAACTAACAAAAATAGTTTATTTTACAAATATAAATCAAAGCAAGTTAAGTTACAAGATTACTGTATAATCCATTTTCAAATTTTATCCCGTAGTAAATCGATTTGCATATAGAAAATTCTGCGGGGTGGGGTAAATATCGGGTCATCTTACGCAGGTATTACATAATTAATTTAGCTCAGTAACGATTTACGAGCCACAGGGTGCACTACGTTTACTTTTTTAATTTTTAAAAACCTGTAATATGGCTACTAGAACTAAAAGATTAATCCATTTGGCTTTACAAACGAGGTATGTATATTCTTATGTTTTTATTATGCATGCATTATTATTCGATTGCACACATTGGGTACTCAAACTTAGGACTAAAAACGTGCTAAAAACCCAATTTTTAAAATTCTTTAAAATTAAGAGTAGTCTGTTATGTAAATAACATAAAGTATTTTTAGCAAAGAAACAAATTTGGATGCCCACAATAATGAAAACTTAACTGTCGACCATCCTGATAAACCAGGACCTGAACACATTACAGAAAAAATATCCCGGATTTGTCGAATATGGTAAATAAAAGGTAAGTAAGTAGTTATACTTCACTAGGTACTTAGTTTTTAAACATTTTGTACAAATTATTTTTACTAAGTAGTTCTTTATTTTAGCAATAAAGAAAATTTTGATGACCTGCATGACTCTTATGAACCTGCTGACGATTCAGATTTGGATCCGGATTTTGATCCCAATAACCCTGATCCTCTACCAAAAAAGAACTTCCCCAGTTTTTTAATGAAAAGGACTTCGTCTTTCCAGAAATAAGTCAAACGAATTCCATTCAGCGTGGCCACAAGAAAAACAGATTAATTGACTACAAAAACTGGAATGAAGTTTTTCCTAGTGCAGAATCTTGGGAGACGGAAAGCTTACTGAACAAACCCAAGTATTTAGACAAAGCGTTTAAATATTGGAATAGCTCCATATTTCAACCAAAGCCTAGCACTAACGAGCTAAATCAACCTGTTCCTTCTGGTGTACGAAAAAATAAGTCTGAAAATAGAAAAGTTACCAAAAGCCCTAAACAGAAAAACTAAACAGTCCTCGCTGAAACCGCCATGTAAAGGAACATGCAGAAAAAAATGTTTTCTAAAAATAAATGAAAAACAAAGAGGATACATTTTTAACTATTATACCAAATTGAATTATGCGAATAAGCAATTGTTTTTAAATAAATACATCAATAAAAATTTAGTTAAATATCGAAAGGTAGATGCCGAGAAAAACAAACAATTTACTGCTACCTATTCTTTGCCAATAATTAACGAAGAAAGTGAAAGTAGTGTAAATCAAGAAATTATAACAGTCTGTAAGCCGATGTTTCTCCACACTTTGGGATATAAAACAGATGGGGCCATCACATGTTTTTTACGAAGAACTTCTAATGATCTTCCTAATCTTAAAGATCAAAGGGGAGAGAAGCATGCAGAAACAAATGAAAGAGACCCGTGACAAAAATTATGATAATAAAAAAAACATATCGAAACCTATCATCCACAGGTATCACATTATAATCTAGCCCACGCCCCTAACAGAAGATATCTTTCCTCCGATATAACAATTCATGACATGCATAAGGATTATAATAGCAAAAATGTTCCTATATGCTACGAAACTTACAGAAAAGTTATAAAGGAAGAAAATATAGGGTTTTCTACGCCAAGTCAGGATGATTGTGGCCAATGTTCTATTTTTAAACAACATTCCCACTCTGAAAATGAAATTGAAGTAGTTCCAATTGCTTCGGAAGAAGAGCCAATATCCCCAAATCAAATTCTGAAAATACTTGCTCTACTTGCGAAAACTACAAAATTCATAAACAACGCTACACAGTTGCACGGAAGATGTATAATGAAGATGTCACCACCAGTATTGACAGCAGCACTGAATTATATGCCGTGGATATGCAAAAGGTATTAATTATACCCAAGATGAGTATAAAAATTCCTTCTTTGTTAGCCGGCTCGTCGTCTTTCATGAAACTTTTGCTAATTTAAAATCCAAAGTGTATACTTTGGAATGAAGCAATAATGGGAAGAAACGCTCCAGATGATGCTTCAGCATATTACAACGCTATTGCCAAATTGGATGCTGAAACCCAGCATGTAGTTTTTGGGCCGACAACTGCACTGCCCAGAACAAAAATTGGGTTTTATTTACTGCTTGCCTAATTTTTGTAAATGAAAATTGGGGCCCAGAATCAATAACATTTAAGTATTTTGAGCCGGGTCATAGTTTTATGAAACCAGATTCAATTCATGGGCAAATTGGTCGAAGATGGAATAAGGAAAAAGTATTGGATTTTGAAGACCTGGAAATTTTAATAAAAAAATCAAATAAAAAAATTTGGTGATAAGCCTTAGAGCAGAAGATTTTAGAAGTTTTGAAAGCGGATGCATACAGAGAAAAAAGATACAAATATCCCAAAGTTAAACGATATAAAATCTGCCCAATTTAGAAAAGGATCCCGAAAACTTTTTATAAGGAAGAACTTGAACACCTCGAATTTAAAGAAGCATCCATTTTAAAACCCAAATTTAAACTTGAACTTCCTCCAAAAATATCTTTTAATAGGGTGTAAACACAAAAAGAAAGAGACAATTTTAAAAGAATTACTACCACATATGCTCCCAAGGAAACAAATTTTTTGGCAAGATTTGCCTAGCTCAGATAGCACTGAGGATTTGGGAAAATCAAGTACCTTAGAGTTTTAAGTAATCATATTTTTAAAATGTTACGTTTGTTTTTCATTTGTTGACTTAGGAGGTCAGTTTTGAGTTTAATTGTTTTTGAGAAATATATTTGCGTTTTCTTGTTTTTTTGTAAGTTAAATTCAGTTGGGGTAATTTTGTACTATAAATTTTCCTACATAATATTCAGAAATAAATTATTTTGTTTTGTAAATAAATATATGGTCATTTAATATTCCCATAAATAAAATCCCCGTGATATTTATCCTAATAAAAGCAGATTGGCAGTAAACATAGCAAATTCATTTAAAATTCACGATAAATGTGTCAAATTCCGTTTTTATTAGGATAATGTCGCCTAAAAAGTTACTTGATTTTACCATAACTTAACACTGTTTTTGTCAAATAACATCACTTACGTCATTTAAATTAGCCAAAAGCAGAAATAAAGATATAGCTACTTGATTTAATATCTTTTACATTTTTTACAAATCTTGTTATTTATAATATAAATCGACTTAATGTGATTTATATTATGCATGTAAGTAGAATCAGATATAGTAATACAACTTACTAACTTTTACTATTGTTTTTCACTGAGAAGACAAAACTAGTAACTCTAAAATATTAAATAACACATTTTCTTTTGAACGTATCCAATTTTCCACACAAAATTCAAAATCTACGGAAAAAATACATAGTATCGGAAAATTACAGAAATTCAACACTTTAATTATTCAAATATAGTATCTATTCTAATTTTAAACTTCTATACTGAGAACTAGACAAATTTAAGTTACTAGGTTTTACTATTGTAGGGCAGACTTGCATGGCATCACTATGCTTTAAAATGTAGCAGAATAGAGTTTCGACACTAATGAAATTTAGGGGCAGCTTGAAGGCAGCGTGAGCTGTCTTGCCTCTCTCCAACAGTGTTGTTGCAATTCCTGACGATGCAACAGCTAAGGTCTTAATTTCTAACCGGAAAGCTGTATACTAATTTTTTTTATTTTACTTTAAAAATCACTAATTTCCATATAAACCTTCATCCCCTATTTTACACCCTTAAAGGTAGAATTTCGAAAAATACTGAAACACTTCTGTCATAATTTTTAACCGAAAATAAATTTTTATTAATTTTACTTTAAAAATGTCGGATTTCCATCCAAACTTTCGTTCCTTATTTCAAACTTTAAGGGGTTGAATTTTGAAAAATTTGGCCTTATCTCTTGTCTACATCACAAAAGGAACCTCTTGATGGTCGATGATATGTGAAAACAGTATGTCGACTTAAAAACCAATGACGATGATTTTGAGGAATCCCAAAATACCTCTTTCTTAACTTCTAACGGAAAGTCCAAATACCAATTTTTATGTATTTAACATCCAAAATTAGGAATTTCCATACAAAGTTTCGTCCCCTATTTTTCACCCTTAAGAGTAAAAGTTTAGAAAATACTGATACATTTTAATTTTTAACCAAAAGCCGATATACCAATTTTATGAATTTTCCTATAAAAATGACGGATTTCCCAATAAACTTTTATCTCCTATTTTACCCCTTTTGGGGTTGAATTTCAAAAATTTGACCTTATCTCTTGTCTACACCATAAAAAGAATCTATTCAAAATTTCAGGTGTTTAGGTGTAACGGTAAGGGATGGGCATTGATAGGTCAATCAGCGAGTCAGGACTTTATATAGAGTGATTTTTAAGTAAGAAACAAATTGACTATCTCAGAAACGGCTAGTACGATTTTTATAGATTTTGGTGTGCAAGGGTCCTGTGATAGGGCCGATATTATGGTGGTATTTACATTGTTGTCAGATTTTTTATTATTCCGGAATAATAATAAACCTTGTTACTTCAAAAGGATTACCCTATATATTTTTGTTTTTTAAAATCCTTAAAAAATATTGATTATTTTTAATGTAATAATCCCTGTACCTAAATAGCAGACTTTCGGAGTTATAACTACATTTACATTACCTCCGTCACAAACACAAACATTTAAAGATTTGTCTTCATTTACAGTTTTACTAATTAACTAAAGCTAGACCTTATTATAAGTTTTTATTAAGATATAAACTATTAAAGATTATTCAAATTAAACGGGTTTATCCATCTAAATGTATTGTTTTAACTTCATTGGAGATAATGTAAATGTATCTGTAACTCTGAAAGTATGGCATTTAGGTATACGGAATATTATATGAAAAATAATCAGTATATCTTAAGGATTTCGAAAAGTAAAAAATATACAAGGTGATCCGTTTGAAATGACAAAGTTTATTATTTATCCAAAAAAAGGAAAGATCTGATAACAATGTAAATAGCACCATCATATCGGCGGTATCACAGGATTCTAGCAAACCAAAATTTATAAAAATCGTTCAAGCCGTTTCTGAAATAACTGAACCGTTCCTTACTTAAAACTCACTCTGTATATTAAGATATGCGAGAAATTTAGTAGAAATATAAATTACTCGTGTTACATTAAATACGATTATTTCTTGAGCTAAAAAGATATTATTTCTTCGGTAAATACTGAGAACGGTGAACAAATAGTCAACCATTAAGCACCAAGCTTAATAGTCACTTTATTTTGTTTTGGTTGGTCATGGCAAGGCAATTTCCAAGTGCGTGATTGGTTCAAAATTCAAATTTGATACGCGAAGAAAATAATTGTGTAAATTACATAGGGTATTAGTGTTGTGCGAAGCACGTAATCATAATTCCAAATTGTAAGAAATTCATTTTGTTAAAAAGTAGATTTTTCAGTGACTGAATTGCAAGAAAATTATAAATTGTTCGATTTGTATTAGATTTCATTCTACATATCCCATAATGCGAGAGCGGCAAGTTTTTATAGTGGAATCTATAAAGTCAATGAAGTTTGGCAGTAGAATGTCGCTGCATACATTGATGAATTTCGACAAGAATATCCTGCTGTGGTATTTTTTTTATGAACAAAGTTAGACATACTGTAACTGGAGGTGTAAACCATTTCTGGAAAACTAGCAGGCTTTGTCGTAAAGAAGAAAGTGATAGGGCCTAAGAACGCACTCAGAAGGTGGTTGAAAATGTTCAACAGATTATGATTGAAGAATCGACCACTTCAATTCGCCACCTACCTCCACAAGCAGCGCTCTCTGTTTGGAACTGTCATACAGTTCTAAGAAGCGACTTGGATTTGTATCCTCATGAGGTAACTCCTATTCGTGAAGTGAAAGAAGGATTTTTCTGAAAGAACAGCTTTCTGTCAGTGGTTTTTGCTTATAATAGATGATAATTTGTAGAAAAAAAATGTTTTTTACGGACGAAGCAGACTTTCTCCTTTAAGGATAAATGTAAATTAAGAAAATACGATACATTGGAGCACGACAACCCTCAGATTGTTACTCAGAAGACCAGTGTCCACAGAAAATTAAATTGTGAGGTGTTATTGAGTATTAACAAATTGACGATTATTGGGCCATATTTTTTTAGAGCAAATATTTTTTGTTAGAAATAGATTAAACATGCATATTAAATAACATCGTGTATTATTGCAAAATGTTAACAAAATTCACAAATTAGGACTATTTTCTCAAACTAATTGTGTTTACAAGCTTTGATTGATTGACTCTTCAATGAACGGTAGATGTATGTTCGATGGGTACATTTCGTTCTGTTGCAAACTAAATCAATTTCAATTAATCTGTAGCTAAAACTAAACATTTATTTATTTATTTATTTATCCGTATGGTACATTTTTATTATTGTATTGTGATGTAAGTGTTATGTATGGTGCCCCAGAAGATCAGTATAAACCTGTTTAGTGTGGTGACGAAACCGTGTAGAATTGTGGATTGGTTCGTCTTGGCAAAGTATTTGCTTCAAGGATTAGGAAAACCTCTAAAACCTAAACATGCCAACCCTACCCATTTTAGTATTAATATGTTATAATATTAGTTATGTGTAAACATTATAGAAGGTAAATAAGAACATAAAATATAACAGTACATGAAATTAAAGTAAATTTACCAAATGAGTTGTACACAACATAACTACTTTATTAAATTTATGCGTAAAAGATCTCCTATCCTATATAAACAAGAATCAATCTACCAAACGATGATCGACATTACTTAATTCAAACCCTTTTTATTTGGATGACAATTTCGTTACCATAGTAACCAAGTCAAATTACAAAAGTCTCTTAGACTCGTCGGTTTGAATCCTCTCCGGGACGATATTTTTTTTGTTTTTTCTTTATTATTTTAAAAACTTACAAATGAGTATAAGAATATTTTCTAATAGACATTTTACCATAAATGGTTTATACCAGAAGTCTCAAAAAGTTTTAACATGGGATTGAAATATTAACATGTAAAATCCTATGGCCAATGTTAATGAAAGGCACTGTATGCGTCAAACATGTTAAGAAAACCGAAATTGTCTAGAAATTTATATAGGCTAGCAAAAGCAGAATCGGATGCTATGCTTGAGAATGATAAGGACAGTGGTGTTAACGACGATATTGTAATTATACAGGATTCTACAAATAGTCCTGGTCATATTCAATCAAAATTATGTTTAAATAATGAAGGCAATGATTTAAATAAGATAAGACTTTAAATTATGATATCGATGCTGATGAAACTGAAAGTATCTTTGAAAATAGTACCACAAGCACACCTGATCACTAATATGAATCTGACCCTTAAATTAATTTTAAAAATGATTTAAGAAATTGGGCCCTTCAATATCAAATACCACAAATATTAGTTGGTCGCAATACTTTCTCTCTACCAAAAGATGCAAGAATACTTTTGCAAACTTCTCGTACCAATTTTAACAATATTATAGATTTAATTAGTTTAGGACAGTATCACTTTGGTCTATCTATTTGTTTAGACAATTTGCTCTTTAAGCATAAGAAAAATTAAATTGTGCATTGACATTAGCGGCATTCCTGTATGGAAAAGTTTTGAAGCTTTGTAGTATTTTTGGTTATAAGGAAGATGTTGAAATGATAGGGTTGTACTCCGGATCTGAAAAACTTAACCAAGTGAATGATTTTCTAAAATGTTGTGTAGATGATTGATTTTACAAATAATGGCTATCGCTATAAAGTGTTACTTACCCATTTCAATTGCATGCAATTATTTGTGATGCTCAGGCTAAATGGTACATGTTAAGCATTAAAGGCCATTCAGGATGTATGTAGTTCTTGTAAGAAGTGTGTAGTACGAAGATGTATTGATATCTAGTTAGCCAAGACCAGTTCCTTGCATAAACAAAATATTGCGTTACCATAGCAACGAACAATAACTTATTAGAAGTGTCAGTGTAAAGTTTGACGTCAAAAAAGTAAACCAGAGTCACGCATTAAATGAAAAAAGATGTCTACTGAAATTGTCAAAATCGAAAAATTGGAGTATCGAGCCATCATCAAGTACCTGTATTTAAAAGGGTTAAGAGGTAAGCAGATTTACGAAGATATGCTTAATACCCTTGGTGATCAATGTCCTTCGTATGCGACCGTCAAAAATTGGAATGCAAGCTTCAAAAGAGGTAAATTTTCCATTGAAGATGATGACCGATCGGAAAGGCCAGTTTCTGTGTCAGTCCCCGAAAATATCGATGCAGTTCATGACATGATTTTATCAGACCGTCGAATTGGGCTAAAACGGATATCTGAAGCACTGAATATTTCATACGAACGCGTTCATCATATGGTTCACGTCAATTTGGACATGAGAAAAATTGCTGCAAAATGGATCCCCAAATGTTTGAATGTTGACCAAAAGCGTGCAAGGGTAGAAGCATCGCGTTCGATCTGTGCTCGATTTGAAAACGATGTAGACTTCTTAAACCGAATTGTTACTATGGATGAGACTTGGGTACATTTCTACGATCCAGAAACAAAGCAACAATCGATGGAATGGCGACACTCTGGTTCTCCAAGACCTAAGAAGTTTCGTGTCCAAAAATCTGCTGGAAAAGTTCTTGCTTCAGTTTTTGGGATTGCCATGGAGTAATCATGATTGATTTTTGGATAAGGGTAGAACAATAACTGGAGATTACTATTCGACATTACTGACCACTCTACGGGAAAATATTAAAGAGAAAAGACGCGGAAAGCTATCCAAAGGTGTTTTGTTTTGCAGGACAACGCCCCTGCACACAAATCTCATGTTGCCATGCAAAAAATTTGTGATTTAGGGTTTGAATTACTAGAACACCCCCTTATTCACCCGATTTGGCTCCGTCCGACTATCACCTCTTTCCTCAACTGAAAAAAGTTTAAAAGGTCGTACATTTTCTTCCAACAAGGAGGTAATAGAAGCTGTGGAGGTCTGGTTTGCAGAGCAAGAAGAAACATTTTTTGAAAGGTCTAGAGACGTTGCAGGTTCGCTGTAATAAATGTATCCAATTAAGAGGAGAATATGTTGAGTAATAAAATATTTTGACATTGAAATTTTGTTTGGTTCTATAGTAGGCTAAGAATTTTTCAATATATCCTCGTAGAAGGTAGCATGTATTTAAATTTTGTTTATTTAAGTGTAGCAATAAGAATATATGTAGCTTCTTACAGAACTTGGAGATAATGCACATTCCTTACTGATCTATTTTCTAAAAACATTTGCTTCTTTATATGACAAAGAAAATGTGGCACATAATGTACATAAATTATACATTTGGATTAGCTGAACATGATAATTGCTGTATTTCGGAAAACAATTTTTTTTAAATTATGAATATTATTACTGAACCTTCAAATAATATATACCGGGTGTCTAAATTGTGTTGTTGAAATGGCATACCTCCGTTTTTTTACACAATAACAGACGGGTCTATGATAACAAATGTTCCTTTATCGATGGAACAGAAAATCGAATATTTAACAAGTGGGAAAACGTATTTAATACCATCATTTGCATTTGTGTCAAATTATAATTTTAGACTTAGTTACAAAAATGATAAAGCAACAAACGATTATGTCACAACTACAGTCGGACATAATAGCTGAAGATCAACTACCTAATCCTGAGGATCCCGGGGATTCAATTTTTATGACGGATAATAGGAAGATGATCTGGAAAATATGCTTAATTTTATATTAATTTTTCTGTATTGTTGTGTAAATACAAGAACTGTATAAATCTGGAAGATCTAACAATTATGAGTAGTAAAGACGATTTTGCTGCATCATACAAGTTGGCTGGGCCGAAAAAGCAAACATAAATTTTTTTTTCTATTTTGGGTCGCTTACAGAGCTATAAAAGCACCCAAATGAGTAAGTTCTTTTATAGAAATTTGCGTTCTTTTATAGAAATAGAACAACTTTTATTCTGAAGGGTGGTAACACTGATAACGTCCAAGCTGTCATTATGTTCGGTGTGCATTAATTTAAATCATTCAGGTCAGTAGATATATTTTTCTACTTATTTTTATTTCCACCCATTTTTTTTTAATTAAACATATGATAAATGTACTAATTAAACTTAAACTAGCATATAAACCAAAGTTTAATGAAAATATTGCCACCTTAGCAATTACACTTCAAAATCCCCTAAATTTAAAAACTCGCAAAATTTTATTTTAAAATCAATCTGAAAAGGCCAAAATAGAAAAAATAGTACAAATAATTCGTTTCAGAAGGCATTTTAGCGACTCGTCTTATAAAATGCGTCTTCTGAAACTAGTTCTTTAAAATACTATTATGTTAATTTGAAAATGTTTCTCCAAAATTTTTTCAAATTAATTATATTTCTTTCTTTGTGATAGATTATCCTTCTTGGTGGAGAGGGTTATTTAAAAAAACTCGCTTATTTTTGATTTAATTTTAAGCAACGTTTCGGAAGCTTTTTTTAATTGATGCTTCCTTCATCAGGCTCTGGAGATGATTAGAAAAAACGAATTAACAATTGATATACATAACTTACTACATTACACAATTATAACTGGTTAAGATAGAAAATAACTTACTTAATTGATGTAAAATAAGGTGCTTCGAATCGTATTATTAACTATTTTTCAAAACACCCACACCATCAAAAACTTAATATTATTAATTCTCTTAAAAACAAGATTAAAAAATTATGTAGTACTCAACTATTAGAAAAAAATTTAAATCTACTGAATACAATCTTACAAAAAAATAACTATCCAAGAAAACTATCTACAAAATTAATTTACTATAATAATATTCCACCACCCAATAATCAACTAAATGTTACTAACATTACTAATGACATAAATAATCCCAACACCGTTTCAACTAATACATGCATACAATACAAAAACTAATCAACATACCTTACCTAAGTTATAAAATAATTAATATATTAAAGAATAATCAACTAAAAATAATTTTATACAATAAAAACACTATATACAATACGTGTTACACAAAACTAAAAGACAAAATTATTTCTACACAAAAATCTTCCGTTATCTACAAAATTAACTATTTAGGATGCAATATGTATTATATAGGTCAAACAAAACAGAAACTAATCCATAGAATGAAAAATCATAAGTATGACTGTACGAAAAAAGTGACAATACAGCACTCTCGATACATCATTTATCAACGGGTCACAATTTTGATCTCACAAATCCTACAATATTGGACTTTAAAGAAAATTACAATAAACGTCTTATATCAGAAATGTTACATATAAACCTGTACAAAAATAATATTAACTTCAAAACAGACAGCCAAAATCTGAGTAAAATTAGTAAAATCAAAATTAAATCATAAACACCTTTTTAATAAAATTTACATATTATTTTGTTACTGATGTCAATTTTCTATCCAAAAATTTAATATTTAAGGTTTCTATAACGCCGACGTTTATTATCGTTTACTTATCATTTTATACAACTTTTATACAACTTTCACATTAAATTCAATTCAAATGTTTGTGGATTTTACTCAATGTACGTTTGTTATAGTTCATAGTGTTATTTACAAGTATTTATTTATCTATGTTATTTATTTTGTGTAATTATAAATGTTATTTTATTCATATTCATATTTACAAGTTTTATAATAGTGTACTATGAACATTTGTTCGTAACTTCAAGCATGACCACCTTATTTTACATCAATTAAGTAAGTTATTTTCTATCTTAACCAGTTATAATTGTGTAATGTAGTAAGTTATGTATATCAATTGTTAATTTGTTTTTTCTAATCATCTCCAGAGCCTGATGAAGGAAGCATCAATTAAAAAAAGCTTCCGAAACGTTGCTTAAAATTGAATCAAAAATAAGCGAGTTTTTTTTAAATAACCATCTCGACCAAGAAGGATAATCTATCACAAAGAAAGAAATATAATTATACTATTATGTTGAAAACGTCTGAGTTAATTACAAGTAAGATGACCAATTTAAATTATAATTATTCAGCTTATTAATGTAACAGTCTAGAAGTCGTAATGACTCAGTACAATAATAAGAAGAAATATTCAAAAATTATTGAGATCAGCACCCAGCGACGAAATTGTGAAACGAATAGACAACAATAATCATTATTAATTTTTGTTTATGTATTTGTAGGAGCATCTTAGAGCTACTGCTCTTGGAAAAAATTTAAAAAAATTTTGTTAATGTTATTTGTTCGTAAAAAACGCAATTTTTGAGAACACCCAACATCGCCATTATTAAAAGTCAATTTCTGAATTTGTAATACATGTCTGCTGTACAAAAGTCACGTGTTTCTACGTTTTTATTTTTTTTATTATGTAAAAAATAACGTGATTATAGCAGTTTGTTTTCTAATAATTGTATAAATTTTAAGGTGACGACAAAAGCGGTATCTATATGTTTTTGGCACATATCTCCTCATAGAAACCTATATAAATGTGTAATAATTTATTTTGTAAAAAAATTTATACTTAATTGTTAATAATAATCATGTTAGGAAGGAATAACTATTTTAATAAAATTTTGTCTCCGCCTTCCAAAGACAACAATACCGACAATAAAAAGAAATACCCTCCTACCATTATTGTTAACACGATCATAGAAATGCAGTAAAGTATTGGCCATTTTTGACCAATAACAAACTAGCACTGGTTTTTAAATTATTGAATCGTATTAAGAGTACACTTGCCGTTTTAGAATTAGACGCAAAACAGTGAAAAGTGTTTTAGTGACAACGTTTATTAATTTATTGTGATTATGTCAAAAAAAAACGAAAACCGTTCTCAAAATTGAGAAAAAGAAGTAATAAATCCAGGATCATTCAAGAACTTGCAAAGAGACCAAAGTAAGTACAAATTGAATTACTACTCATATTTGTTTATACGACTAAGTGTTAGCCCAAAAAATTATATCATTAGATATCTAATATTCATTTGAAAGACACGCACCCGAGTTTCCCACATATTCCAATTTTATATTTTTTAAATAAAAATTTTGAAAATTTGGAATTGATGTAGTATGAGAGAATAATAAGTATTTTTTTTCCAAATGTCAGTTTTAAAATTTTTTTTAAATTATGACTCAGATGTTGTACTTTTAAAAACTATTATGGTTTGTATAGCAATAACGGAAAATGAATGAATAAGTAGACAATAGCCCGCTACAGACGCACGTTGTTGCATGACAAACATGCGTGTACATTCATGAATGACATGCATGCATGTGAACAAGTTCAGCCCACAGACGTACGTAGATGTACGTCAGTCTTCAAGTAGTTTCCTCAGTTGCTACACGCATAATGGCTTCTTTAAGTGAATTAGAAGTGATGGCAGTGGCGTGTGCTTTCGTAGTGAAGCAGAAAAAAAAAACGAATAAATGTCGTAGTCTGTGGTGCAAGCAGTGGCTTAAAAACGCTCGGAATATTCCCATGTAAATTTGCTGGAGGAATTACGGCTGGAACCGGATGACTTCCGCAACTATCTTAGGATGGACGAAAATACATATGTACAACTTCTAGATTTAGTAACGCCTTTAATAAGACGTGAAGACAGCGTTATGAGAAGGGCAATAAGTCCGCACGAAAGGTTAAGTGCCACCCTTCGGTATCTAGCGACCGGCCGAAATTACGAAGATCTCAAGTTTTCTACCATCATCTCTCCGCAATCGTTGAGTGAAATTATTCCTGAGACATGTGCAGCCATATTTCACGTGTTACATAAACAATATATGAAGGTAAGAACGCACATTTAGTTTCTTAGAATTCAAAAACATAGGTATCAAAACAAAAGGAAATATAAATTCTGAAAATTCTTCTGAAAAAAATCTTATGGCAATTGGCTGTAATCGTTGTAGTGGTATATTCGTTGATTTGTCCTAGGCGAGCTTTAAACAGGACATCGTTGATAAGTTTTTCTGCAAAAGCTGCGACTGCGAAGGTAGTTGGCGTAATTTTATGGCGACATTTTTCCCTATGATGTCGAACTCGTCTTCTGGATTGTTCAGCTTTTTGCTGACAATATTTAGTATTTGTTCGGCTTTGTCTCCTCCATCGCCTAAGTCTCTCTTTCGCCTAGGTCTTTTACAGCGTTGCGGCCTGCCGATCGACTCCGGGGTTGAAATATTCCTCTCTACAAGTGATACTTGCGTACTGCAATGATATCATGATTCTGATTTTGACTTTGTTGACTTTCACTACGTCGGGTGTCTGCCAACTGTAATAAACATACGATCAAAATATGTTCGACTGCATGAAGTACAAATGTTATTCACACATAGAAGTTTTTTTTACACTAAGTAGGTACAGTAGTTTGAACAGTAACATTATTTTCAGTTTCCTTCAACTGTCGCCGAATGGCAAGCGGTCGCAGACGAGTTTGAAGAACGCTGCAACTTCCCAAACTGCGTAGGGGCAATGGACGGAAAACATGTCAGAATAATCCCACCCGCAAATAGTGGAGCGTATTATTATAATTACAAAGGTTATCATAGCTTAGTGCTTATGGCCATATGTAATGCAAATTATCAATTTATTATGGTTGATTTTGGAATTAATGGTCGCATTTCCGATGGCGGAGTCCTTGCACATACCGCTTTTTATAGAAAGTTAGCAAATGGCAGATTAGGTCTACCAACCACCCGGCCTCCACAACAGAGTATAAGGGAACTTCCCTATACATTTATTGCAGACGAAGCATTTGCTTTACGTCACGACGTGTTGAAACCTTACAACCAGAAAGAGCTTAATCATGACCGTAAGATATTTAATTACCGGCTATCTCGAGCCCGATGTAAAATAGAAAATAGTTTTGGAATATTGGCGGCGAGATTTCGCATATTCCATACGGCAATAGGAATACATTTAGAAGCTATAGACAAAGTGGTGATGGCATGCTGTGTTCTCCACAACTTCTTAAGAACTAAGTGCATCAGTTTCTACACTCCCAACGACGCGTTAGATGAAGAGAATGTGACTGATGGAACGATACGTTTGGGACTTAGAGCAACACCCGCGGATTTGCTACAATTGGAACGCGGTCACAATAGAGCATACAACCGGGATGCAAAAGCAGTTCGCGAATCCTTTTAAACTATTTTAATAATGATCGAGCCCTACCTTGGCAGGAGCGCATGATACACTAATGCCCACCTAAGTAGTGCTGAACACAGTGTTTTTCTTAACAAAAATGCAATTGAAGGAACCACACGTACACCTGTTCAATTTACAATTGTACTGTATTACATCCATATCATGATTTGTTGTTTTTTTTCTAAGTAAAGCACATACCTCGTCCTCGGCTCGCGATTCCTTGTCTTCTTCATCTTCGTCTTCAGATTGCACATCAGAATCATCCCCCTGCTCACTTTCTACATTCGTAGTGGACGATCTTGCAGCTTCACCATCTTTCACAAATAAAACAAATCGTAGTACCACAACGTGGGTACGTAAATATCATCGGCGCCGGATCCCGATTTTTAGAACTTTCCACCTTTTGTACTCCCGTCTAAATCCTCCGCGTAAAGTATTTATTTTGCTTAAAACAGTCTTTTTGTTGCATTCGGCTCCACACTTTAAGTTTCCGAAGTAACGACTCATAAGCAGCATTTTTTTTGTTCTTATCTATATAATCCTTGCATTTTATCTTCCACAAGCAGGGATAACTTCGATATAATTCAATAAATTCTTTTGTAAATTCTCGGGTTAGAGTTCTCAAGTCAGACATTGCCACTGGACTAGCCGCAACTTGCGAATTGACGGATACCACTGTACAACGAGCATGAATGACGGAAAAATGTCTCCACACGCAGAGAGATGCTGCGTGTTCATGCAAATTTTCAGGCGCTGCTTGTAAAATTGAATGACACGCAGTATGCATGTACATTCATGATTGTAGCATGATTTCTACCTACACACGCACGTTTTTGCATGTCATTTATGAATGTACACGCATGTTTGTCATGCAACAACGTGCGTCTGTAGCGGGCTAATAAGAGCTTATTTCAGTTAAACTTGTTCGGAATGCAATTTACATTAGCAGCATTAGGTTTCTATTGTATATGTTGGTTTAACAGTAATTACTGGACTTATTATTCAAAAAGAACATAATCGGTTTTCGGTATTATTATAGGTTACACAAAACGACTTTTACATTAAGCGAAGTGGAAAACCATGACACGGTACTTGAAGAAAATCAAATTCATGTGTAAGTATGTATGTGATCACAATACCGCATTAATTTTCAAATAAAAATTGATAAAGTGATATACGATCACAGTAATCGGAAGGAATGTTTTACTTATTATATACATTTATATTTACTTTTAGTAGGTACTCAACACATCAATGCTGACACTAAGCATGATTCCGAAGAACCTTCCAATAATTTTCAGGATACACATAGTCCCAGTTCAAGTAACGATGATGAATATTTTCCACCTCTTTATATAGAAGTTGATGAAAACTAACAACCATCTTTAGATGACATTATAAAAGGTCGTAGAATTGTAAACGTAGCTCACATGCTAAAAGAATATCAAACAATTGCAATTCATAGATTTATCTGTACCATGAGGCAAATGAAAATAGTAAAAGAAACGAAAGTAGGAATGATTTCATTCTTACATTTTTATTGCGACAATTGTGAAAGGAAAGTTGCTATAACTACTGATCATTTAGACTTGACGGATGCATTTGTTTGGGGAAGTTTAAGTATAGGTATAGGTCATAGGCAATTAGAGGAAATCATGGGCGTATTAAACGTCCCCGTAATTACTCAAAATACTTTTTCAAAGAAAACTTCAATTGTGAAAAAAGTATGTATCAATAGTTTAGTAAAACATTGGTCTATGTGCATTATGTATATTTTAGGCGTGGGAACATCATTTGTATAAAGAAATGCAAGCTGCTGGAGAGGAAGAAAAGAGAATAGCTATAGAAAAAAAAACATATCACTGCTAAGGGAATTCCATGGTATATAATAATCGTTAATACAAACGTTTTGGTAACATAATTTTCTTGTAGGGAATAATTATAGGATCTAATATAGAAGTTAAACTATATGTATAAAATCATGCCGATTAGATCAATAAATTTCAGATCATACTAATACTAATTATTTAAAAAAATGTATAAAACCAGTTTCTACGTAAATGGAGTTGACAATCAATTAGCATTTCATCTGAGACATTTGTATAATTGATATTCATGACCGTCATCAGATTTTAAAATGCACATAAATCGGTCACTTTTAAAAATTCTAGGTTGATTTATTATTAAATTCGTCATATTGAAGAATTTTACAAGCTCTCAAATATCAATAAAATTTAATGATCTTTATAAAAATTAGTATCACAAATAAATTAGAACTGGTGTTTTTTCATTAAAAATATGTGCTAATAAATTTACGCGTTCATTAAACAGGTTACCTGTAATTTCTTAATAAAAATAAGTAAAAAAAAAACGGTTTTAGAATGTCAAATCTTGCACATTCTGAATTTATTGGGCCCCATTTCATTTATTTGTATTTACTCCTAAGTGTTTCGTTATTCTAGTATAAACAAATTAATTACTGCAATTAATTCAATAAATCGAAATTAAGTGGGTCAATAATCATCGCCGATTTTAATCAAAAATAGCTATATAATTAAACAAATTTAAGTTTCCCACGGAATAATTCAGAAGCGAAAGTGCATCGATTGACAAAAAAATATTTGAAATTACCGCATTTATTTTAAAAACGATTTAACTATTGTCAGATTTTTCGCTTTAGTAAATATAAATATTTGAAAGTGATTTGAGTGCTTAAAGTAAAGTTTAAGGTAAACTTATCGGTTTTGCAATACTTACTTAATTTTTATGTTAAAATACAAAAATCCTACCGAATCATGAATTTACATTTTAACTTTAAAATATTCGCAAATGAAAATGCTTTCGGGAGTAAAAAGGGTGATGACATGGATAATATTATTAATAACACATAAACAAATAAAGCTTAAGCAATCGATTTCATGTGTAAGTTATAAAGGTTCGCACCAAGAAAATGAATAAATGTGGGAAACAAGCTTTACTTATAATCATCAAATGCTTTAAAAATTCACAAGTGGGAATTGTAGCTATTGTTTAAACATAGGTAGGTATTTTCATTTAGGTGATAAATTATGTTCACATTATTAATGTAAATTAAAATGCAATTTTGTAATTCCAGTGCACTTTCATATTTAAACACACGTGTTTAAATAATAATATTAATGTATTAATGTACATGTAATTAGATGAAATGTTGCATAAATGTTGAAGTATTTGCAGAGGTTGGAGTGGGTGTAGAGTAAGTGTTAAATTGCTACTTACGCTGTAATATTAATAGAAAATTGTCATAATTATTAATTTTATAGAATAATTTATTTGGGTATAATTTTGCTTTAATTTAAGTTTTAATAATGATTATCTATTTGCCGTAATTAATAGTAACATTTATGTGATTTAATTTACACATAGATAAAACGTTTATTACTGCTTTATCAATTGTTTCCTTGTAATTATAATGCACATACAATTCAGGCGCATATTTTTAATAATAAAAATGCAGTAATGCAGCGCCCACGCACAACTAAAATAAGTAATTGTGTTTATTGACCCACAGAAAACGAAACACGCCATAAACATAATTTTCAAAATGTGCTTGGATACATCAATTTTGTCTTTGAGTAAATCGTGCCCTATAGGTACTTGTGAAATTAGGTTATTTCTAAAAATTAAGATTGCCTCTTTTCTATTGATTGTCATAGAGAAGAACTTAAAAACCTTAGTATTTTATTAAAATTGGTTAAGTAGGTTCGGTTAAATGTTAAAGTATTTGGTATAGTGAACTCTAAAGAGTAAATCTAAGAAGAATTGTCACATAGAATTTTACGTTTAAACAAGAAGTAAGTAAATCGGCTAGAACCTGATATAATAGGACTTGCTGAAAGAATTGCCAAATTCAGATGATTATTTAATACAATTAATAATAATAAAACACCTTAAACCTTTTGCATAGAATTTTGTACCTGAGACAGAGTCACTTTACTAAAAATCATTGTAAAACCTTTTGATGACCAAAGTTCAATGTACAACTAAATACAACAATGAAACAATTAAATAAAACGACATAATGTGGTCATGGAGATTTTAATGCCAATGTTGAAAACGGCAAAAACTTAGATATTTTGGGGACTTTGGTTTGGGCAAAAGGAACAAAAGACGGGTTAGTTTTGTTCAGTTCTTTAAGGAGGAAAAGCTTGTAATATCAAACACATAGTAGAGATTAAACACAAAAGATTCCATAGAATCGACAGAGAAAGTCGAAAATAAATTTTATAATTTAAATGCAACCCCGGAGCAGACATTTTATCATCAAACCATATATGTAAAGTAAAGGTAAGATTGAAAAAAATTGAATAATGTAAAAACAGAAAAGGGATTTCATATGGAGGAACTTAAAGATTGCCAAATAAAACAAGCAATAAGCACACCATAGAAGAACACACATAACTAAAAACATCAGCACCGGAAACAGAATAGAATGAACTTGCTTAAGCTATCGAAACAACATGGATAGAAAAGTTACAACACCAGATACATAAAACATCGGTCAATAAGTCCCGGGCCTAACTACCAGATGGCGCCACTAACAAAATATCGATAAGATTTTTCGGAAGTACCAACCTTCAATTACTGTCAAAATTTCATGACGTTTGGTTTATTATTTATCGAGTTACAGTGGTTTAACTGACGCTACTTTTCTGATTCTTAAAAAAGATAGATTCAAAGCAATTTCGTGTGTTGATATATCATTGCTTTTTGATGGGAAAAATCACCGTACAAGCCCAAGCTTGGCTTGAAAAATGTTATCCATCGAAAACGACCATCAAACGATGGTTTGCCGATTTCAAACGTGGTCGTACGAACACCGAGGATGCTGAACGCCTTGGTCGGCCAAATGAGGCAGTTATTCCGGAAAACATTGAAAAAACCCTGAAAATCGCAAAGTAAAGTTGCAAGAGATAGCTGACACTCTGAAGTTACACCATCATACACGAAAATTTGGGTATGAAAAAGCTGTTTTCCAAATGGGTGCCGCGTTTGCTCACACCAGTGCAAAAACAACAACGAGTAGATGATTCAAAGAGCTGTTTGGAGATGTTCACGCAAAATAAGGAGTTTTGTGTCGGTACATTACAATAGATGAAACATGGATTCACCACTTCACTCCGGAATCAAATCGACAATCTGCTGAGTGGCGTGCAGACGGAGAAAGCCGTCCAAAGCGTCCAAAGACTCAAACATTGGCTGGGAAGGTAATGGCCTCTGTATTTTGGGATGCAAATGGAATTTTATTCATTGACTACTTGGAACATGAAAAACAATCAACAGCGACTATTATATCGGTTTGTTGGATCGTTTGAAGGCCGAAATTGCCCAGAAAAGGCCTCATTTGAGGAAGAAAAAGGTGCTCTTTCACCAAGATAATGCACCGTGTCACAAGTCAATAAAAAGAGCCGCAAAAATGGTCGAATTGGGTTTCGAATTGCTACCGCACCTCCCCGTATTCTCCAGATCTGGCCCCGAGCGACTAATGGCTCTTTGCAGAACTCAAAAAGATGCTCCGTGGAAAGGGATTTGGCTCAGATGAGGATGTAATTGCCGAAACTGAAGCATATTTTCAAGGTCTCGATAAATCGTTCTACACCGGTGGCATCGAAAACTACAGAAACGTTGGAATGATTGTATCACTCTAAAAGGAGATTATATTGATGAATAAAAATGAATTTTGGCAAAAAATGTTGTTTTCCTACCTAGGCACGGGATTTATTGACCGATGTAATAAAAGCTGGATGATAAAAGAAATTCTAAATTTGAAGAATAAAAGGAGACTAAGGGCCAGTTGCACCAAACTCGGTTAAACTTAACCGTAGGTTAAAAACAATCGTTACTACGTTTAATCCTTGGATACTATTGTTTTTAACCTACGGTTAATTTAATCGAGTTTGGAGCAACTGGCCCTAAAAAATTCAGGACTGGGTGTAAACAAACCAACAGAAAACCAAAAACTGCATCAAAAACTTTGATGGGTGTAAACAAACAAACAAACAAAATTAAACAGAAAATAGTAAAAGCTATGAAAACTAGATTATTATAAATGTCAAAAAATATAAGAAGATAAGATAAGAAAATATGAGACTAGAAATATGCAGAAGAAAACAAAAGAAGTGACAACTAAACTAAAACAAAAACATGACCACCAAACTGTCTAGAAAGCAGAACTATTGAGCAAATACATTAACTAACTTTAGCTGACACCCGTTTTGAAATCGGTAACCTCGTTGCAAGCAGCAGAAATCTAATATGGCAAAATAAGGTAAAATATTTCTACAATTTAGACATGCGAAGTTTACATAAATAAGGAAAAGATATAATTTACTCCTAGTTTATTTAAAATTACGATGTACAGTCGGCTGTTTCTGCATTTTGGAAGTTATCGGAAACATCCCAGACACATCTTGATAAAATTTGGCATTGGACACATTTTGATCCAATTTATCCTGATTCCTATTATGTGTGAAGATATCGTGATATTCCGTTATCATCCCTGTAAAATGATGTTGTATATTAGAAAATTTTCTAATAATTAGTAAGTAAAATTAGTAGATAGGAAATGCGTCAGGTAAGTGAAAGAACAAAGTGAAATATTATGTGTTATTGAATGTAAGGGACTGCGACTTAAAAACAAATCAAACGTAAATTAGAAAGGATCGTTACACAGTAACATTAACAAAATTTATTGCATTTAAAACATCATAAGAACATCTATCAAATAAACAGGGTAAATAGGTGTTTGACATTAGTAAACGGAAATCTAATTTATGACGTGAAAACATGCGCATACATACGAAAACAATCGCGATTTTGATAATGTTCACAGATTTATTGAAATAAAGTACATAAATACCTGGAGGTCTCGCTTCCGGTGCACCAGCAAGACTGCAGTTACAAGGCCGTTGAGGCGACGGAAAAGGAGATGTATTCCGGAAGTCAATGCAATTGAAGAAGAAATGTCGAATCCAAATAATTCTTTTTGTAAATTGTTCGATTGTTCGTTGCTCATTATCGTTCCTATATCGTGTAGCAATACTACCAGCAAATTGGAGGTATAACATATTTTTAACAGTGTTAGCATAGGAAGTTGATAAGCGCATTTTGCAAATTTTCCCAAAGTTAGAAGCTGTTAACCGTTTCCGTCATTCGTGACCCCATACAGGGTGTGTCTCGACGATAGCATGTTAGACGAATAATGAGAACGAAAAAACCGATTCAGGTGAAAACTTGTAATTCTATACAAATGGACGTGGTCTACTTACTAAAAATATTTTATCATGGCGGTGTCACTTCCGGTTATACCCGAAGTGGATACCAATTTTGTTATTTTAAATACAATGCCTTAATTTTTATTTTATTTTGGTTTCCGTATAAAATTTTACGTCTTCTACTACCAGGTTTGGCGTACCTATCTCTTACCATTATTAAGAAAAAAAATAATTGCAGGCGTAAGCAACAAAAATTTGAATCTACTGAATAAATAATATTTTTTGAAACATAAAAGGCAGATAAGCGAAATTTGTACAATAGTTAGATACAGTATTGGATTATGGTTTCTGTATTAGACATTTTTGAAATTTATTTGTAGGGGAGGTCCGAAAGTAATGGTAGTTAAGAAAACTAAAATTGTTAGAGTCATTTTTTTTAGTTGCAATCTTCTCTTTGTCAACATTTAAATTGTTTAAAAAATTTCGTTTTGTTTGCTGGAAGTTTTCATCGGGAAATTGGTTCGGTAACGTCACAACCATAATCGTGGTCTGAACCAATAAACTTTCTGGATCTAAAGGTTTTTTCAGTTTTTCTTTTCTCTAAATTCTTCGCGCTTCTCTTTCTGGATAAATGTAGAAGCGCATTGACCTGGCGTTCTTTTAGCAGCGCTATGTACTGTTTCCGGAAGGGCTCCTACATTGTTATGTGCTATGACTGCAGCTTCACACCGAGCTTCATATAAAAGCCTTAATGCAAAATTAATTAGTTTACCCCCAATAAATTTCGGTACTTGGGCATTGTATAATTCGTAAGAGTTTATGGTGATATTGTAGAGGATTGTCAATTAACGAAGTTTAAAGGAGGGTTTCCAAACATTCATAACTTAACGGATGAAGCAATATTATGGCTTACGAATCTGAAGGACATCTGAAGTTCAGCAATGTTTTGTATTCTTGTCTTGATTATCTGTTTTTCCATTATTTTGTTTTGCTATTTCTTTAACCTACTATTTTTTTCGTCATTGTCGTAACTGGCGCTTGGACCAGTCCATTATATGTCGTCATGCAATGGCTGTGCTGTTATATTTTATGTTCTTATTTACCTTCTATAATGTTTACACACTTAATTAATATTATTACATGTGAACACTAGGGTGGGTAAAGGTTGGCATGTTTAGGTTTTAGTGGTTTTCCTAAACCTTGAAGTAAATGCTTTGCCAAGACGAACCAATCCACTATTGCACACGGTTTTGTCACCACACTATACAGGTTTATACTGATCTTCTGGGGCACCATACATAACACTGACATCACAATACAATATTTATACAGGGTGTCCGGAAATTATGAACAAAAAACTCGAGGGGTGATTATACTTGAAAAATTAATGCCACAAGTTCCTAAAACATTTTTCTGAAAAATCCAAAATAATTTGAAAAAGTCAAGCTTTTCTAATAAAATTTTTTCACTCGTACCGATTCTCTTCAAATTTGGTACACTTACCAATAATATTCGTTTGTATTTTTGTTCCTAATTTGATGTATATTCCCCAAAGCTAAAGGACTTAAACTGCCCTTGACCTTTGGATAATGATCCATACCTTTTTTGTTCGATTTTTTTTCTAAATTTTGGTGACACACAATTAAAGAGCATCAAAAAATCTTCAAAAAACGTCCTCTTCTTACATCACGATAAAATGAGCTGTTTTCGAGAAAAACGCTTTTTAAAAGTTGCTGATACTGAATGAATACCAACTCACTTCAGCTCGTTTTCAATATTAACAAAGCATGCTTTGGAAACAACTGCGGGAGTTTCTTTGTAAACAATTAATTTTGACAGATAAGTTGTTGCAAGTTTCTTATGGTATTGTTGTGATTAATAATAAGATAAGATGAATCATAATAATTATTCGAACTACGTGACATGCAGTATTATTTTGGTTTAGCTAGCGGCAATGCAATGCCCTTTAGCTTTGGGGAATTTACGTCAAATTGGGAACAAAAATAATAACGAACATTATTGGTAAGTGTGAAGAGAATCGGTACACGAGAAAATATTTTATTAAAAAAGCTTGATTTAAAAAATCAATTGCTTTTAGGTCCTGAACAAAAATAATTTCTACCGGTGCAGCCTGTATGATCGCTAAAAATGTGCTTAGGTCCGTTTAAAATATCCAATTGTAGCTCTTTGAGTTTTTCAGCAGTAGAGGTATTGTATTGTATACTGTATAGTATTGAAACAGCAGTTCTGAATTTTAAAAAGTTTTAAGAGACTGCTGTCGACGTCGGCAATCAGTTTAACGTATTTTATACCGTACATATCAATAGATGTCTTAAATCCTTCAACAATTATATTTGATTTCATGCTAGTTGAGGTTCCTGTCCAATTCTTATAACAAGTATGTTCAGGACAAATTTTATTTGGATGTAACTCTTTCCTAGGGCATCTTAAACAATATTTGTTTTTCAATGCCATATGCCTTACCTTACTATACAAGCAACACCTGAAAGTGCATTATAATTGAGTCCGTGGCGGCGCGATTATATTATTATGATAGTTGCCGTAAGTTGCTGATGAAATTGTAGGTATATCCATAGTTAAAGTAAATTCCGACAGTTGTTTAAATCCTGCACCTATTGGAACAGTAGCACAAACAGCTGCAAGATTTACATATATTTTACTTTCAGCTTTTAAATCGTCAGGAGGTATATACCGTATCGACTTTATGACACATTAAACATTTCATAGTGAACACCAGATGCAAATCTTAATCGTTTTTCACCAATATTATCCATATTGAAAAGAGAACAACCATAACCCTCGTGTTGAAGTAATTGTAGTGACTTTACAAAATAGGCTATATCTACAATACGGCGGTCACTAATGATCTGGGTAATAGGAGCGTCACTAGTTTCACTTTGTTCTACTTAAATTTCCATTTCGGATAAATATTCTATTAAAGAATTGTTTCGTTTGTTAAAATTATTTAATTAAAAAAATTCTTTTTGAGATCCTACGTTATTCTTACAAGCTAAATCTTCGTTCACCAACATGCCAGGTTATTCACACATATAATTGAAATTCGTTCCGGATGTTGATGGAAGATTACAGAACACATCCACTGTTTCTGCATTCATGTTTGTATCTGTGTTTGATGCAGAGGTAATTGCATTATCCGCCATAGTCATTGATTTTTTTCATTTTTTTTAATATTTTGTCTTTTTGATACAGGCGATGATATTTGAAAATAGAATACGATTTACGACCCATATTATTCAAAATAAACACGGATTATATTCAATACTTCAAATGCACTGCCTTACAACGGACCTACAGATTTAAAATATTCACTTTTTTATTATTTTCGAAAACAACTACGATACATAGACTATTGATTATAAAGTTAC
This sequence comes from Abscondita cerata, assembly GCA_030710515.1. Classification (NCBI taxonomy): domain Eukaryota; kingdom Metazoa; phylum Arthropoda; class Insecta; order Coleoptera; family Lampyridae; genus Abscondita; species Abscondita cerata. The sequence continues at coordinate 731,823 of JALBCR010000181.1, forward strand.
TGGGTAAAACTTTAATTTTACGAATCCATAGTAACGATAATAGCAAGCTCGTGTAACAGTTATAGAACAAGTAAATACTGGGTTTAAAAACGGGTACCGAAAGGTTTGCATACCTACTGCACAAAAAAGATGCATTTCTTCGAAAATGCCTGTCTGGATTAGCTCAACTGTTCAACACCGAACCTTCTTGCAATATAAAGAAGTCCACTTTTATGTCGAAATGTTTGTACAGCACCATAGGTAAAATGTTGCAGCCGGCGTAAATAAGTAAATTGTTTCCATGCGACGTAACTTCAACGCTTCACCTTTGCGATTTGCAGTTAGTGAATAGTTCCAACTCGGTTTAAGCAACAAACAAAATTTTATTTATTACTTAGACAACAACAATAATTATTACTTTGAAATGTACATTGTCTTTTTAAACAATTGTAAATCGTAACATAACGATTTTCTATAAAAAAAATTCAGAAAAAGTTACTAATTAAGTATTTTAATATATCATAAAATTATTAAAAACAAATACCAATAGAAATTGTAAAATGCTTACCCCCTGGTGAAAAGGGTTACCAAAACAAGTCAGGTATAGTGTACGTAGTCTAAGTCACATAATATTAGGCGTTTTTAAAAATTCCGTTTTAAAATTTACTTTGACTAAAACGAGTCCTTTGCGCAAACTCCTCCAAAAACGGCAAATGGTCTTGAACGATCTGCTAATTAAACTTTTAGACAACCAAAACGTCAAACTACATTCAGGAAAATATAATGATACAGCAGAAATTTTGTCTCAGGTTGAAGCCAACGAACTGACTGAATCTTGCAACGCTGCAAGATAAGGAAATAGAGCAAAAACTACGTATGCACAAAACGAAATAAACAATATCTCAGTTTGACGGAAATTTAACACAATTTAAATATGCGTAATAAAGATTTATCGATTATTTTAAAAGGAAAAAATTCTAACGTAGGTTACACTGATCCCGTTTAGATCTAAGCTAGAAGCTCTAACAATTTAGAAAGAATTTATTGTATACATATATGACGGTGAAGGTCCAATAAAGGTGACATATATTTTAAAACAAATTTCTTAAAGAGACACTGACTTATAGGAATACAAGTTATAAAAAAATTAAACCTAACTAAAAATAATTGGTTTACGTGTAAAATTGAAGTAGAACCTACCGTATCATTCAAGAATAGGGAAGATGTTGATGCAGTAGAAGCCAGTCCGGTGTCAATTGAATGGGCCTGAAGGCAAAACATAAGGCAGAAAACTGAATAAAGTTGGCACCATTCACTTACCAGACCAGAATTTGTAGTTAGTAAGTACTTAGTTATAATTTTTGTATTGTAGATCCCAAATCTGTAAAACAGAAAATGGGAACTTATGTTATAAAAAATATACTATATGGGCGAGTTATGTTACATCCTTTCTATTATTTATCACCGTGTTAAATTTAATGAAATGTTTCAATAATATATTTTTAAATTGGATTAAAGCAATCCTTAACAATTGGTTTAAACAATTTTCATTAATAGTTATTTAACGAACAAGTGTATTAATGATACCGATTAATAATCGAGATTATTAATAGCATTTTAATATTCCAGTTAGTTTTTTCAGTGGACAAATTCTAATGAAATAAAGAAATGTTTAAGTAATAAAATTGTTACTTACGTCACAACTCACAATAATTGAAAGTTCAACTAATAAGTATTTTTAGGCAATATTTGCAGTTCCCGCCACTACCGGCTGCGTTAGAAAAAATTATCAGCATTCATTTACTCACCTAATTTGTTTAATTATGTATGAATTCAATTTTGTGACAGATTTGCTCTTTGATAAGCACCCACTGATTTGTATGTTTATTGAAACCGTTCATCAATAGAAAAAAACAAAATCATTCATTAATAGGGTTCATTAATGAATGATTTTTTCTGATGTTTTATGCATTAACAAGACCTATAAATGCATAGTCGACTGAAAAAATATTAAATTAATAACTTTCGAATAAATCAAAACTTAATTAAAACGAGGGTCATTGTAATATGCAATAAGCTCAATGAAGAACTATAAAACACCAGGTCCAAAACATATGTGCAGAAATCGACAAACTGTTAGTTACTCCGGTTACACCGGAAGTGGCTACCAATTTTCTTATTTTAAATGGAATGATATATTTTTTTCATATATTTTGATTCTACGCTAAAATCTGAGTTACTTTCATGTAGCACAACCTATATAAAAAATCAATAGTTTTTTCTATTTCGCGTATACAATGACGATTTTGTGACACTGTTTTGCAAAAAAGTAGTTACACAAAATTTACACTAGCGTTATTACTTTTGGTGATTTCTTATTTTGAGGTTGGTAATGGTTGAAAATGTAATGTTCACTGATCTCTATTACTGTAATGTTATTTGTTTATGTCATTTGTGAAACACATGAAAATTTTTAAGGAATTAATTATTTACTTGAATTCTCTCTTCAAGGAAAATTATGCCGGAATAATTTTAGAGTGAGTATGTTTTATTTTAATGAATGAACAATATTCACGAAAATTATATTTTTAGGTTAGTGGTAGTTATAAACTTGACAACAAACAAAAACAGGTAAACTTAACAAAGAACAAGAACAGAAAAACTTAACACGCCTTAGTAACAAGCAAAGAACAAAAGTTAAAAAAAAATCAAGATCCTAACCTAATTTATCCGAACAACTGTGAATGCACTTATCTATAAATTTGAGACTTTTTTATAACAAATTCCATACTTTTGCACGCATCCTATGTATTTTTCACTTATATGGCAACGACTGTATATTTTGATAGTCACCGTTGAAGTTTCACTAGCCGAAATATAAATCGGTGGAAGTGATTGATCGGACACAATAATATTTTGTTGTTTGATAACACCTGCTTCATCGACTGTTTCCACTTCAATTTTGTTACTGTTTTTAGAATTTGATTCTGAGAAAGCACCACACAATCATATTGATCCGTGTGTATAGATGTTGGCAATGCCAATTTTCTTCTTTAAAGAAGCATCCATATATCCCTCAGCTACAGCTGAAGACTTTCAGCCTCCATGCTTTATTGTGAGTAAGTCTCCACCTTGGTTTGCTATATGTGATGCCGATGAACGGCGAAAGCAGTGTCCTGTATATTTTTCAGGACTAGGCAGTTTTAAAAATGTTGCGATATTCTTAGGAATTTCTCCTATTTTGTTGATCCCTATGGGAAATGTCGTGCATTTACCGGAACGATAATTTAAAAAAAATCTGTTATTGGAAGCATGGGAAGGTCGCAGTTTAATGTATTTTTTAATGATGTTAATCCAAGGTACTTCTGTGATTAGAAATACATTTGTTTTTGTTTTAGGTACAGTTACTACGATTATGTCTACTTTCAATTGTACATCCTTGATTGACATGTGGGTTAATTCATCTCTTCTGCAAGCCCCACAATAGCCTATAATTAATATGACCTAAAATTATATGAACCTGTATTAACAAACAAAATTTTATAAACTGAAATATACCTTCATGGCCAAGAAAATATTGTCATCATATTCATTAATGAATCGGTTAATTTCTTCTCAAGAATGCATGATTTTTTGGGATGATAGTTTTGATTCTGCCTTTTTAAAAATGCTATTAATTTTAAGTTTTTTAAAATGTCAATGTTTTTATAAATGGAAAGACATGTCTTCAGCATCGAATAACTCGACCACATTGTCGATGCTTTTTTGATCTGCCCATGATCTCGAAATAGACCAACAATACGTTTTCGGTTATTGAACCGACTTTATTTTCCTCACACCATTTACAAAAACCTTTATATTCTTTGACATATTTAGTTTTAGATTTTTCCGGTAGTAAGTGGTCAATCGCACTTATCGCTACTTCTTTTAGTTCTGGCGGGGTACACGAAAAGTCATTTGCATCCATAATTTTAATTTAAATAGTTATTTATAATTAATTTTAACCAATTCAATACAAAAATTTTAGCCTCCTAACTTTAAACTTTGAAAAAATTTAGTTAGTATTGCCAACCGTAAAAATTAAATTTCCATGCGCAGCAATTTTTTTGCCCAGATAGGAGTAGTAAATATTAATTATGAAGCGAAATAGAAAAAATTGTATGTTATACTTGTTTTACAAGACAATTTGTCGCACTTATTTCTTTGAAGCACTCGTCGCTACGCTCCTCGAGCTTCAAACCCATGCGTGCGACAAAATACGTTTTGTAAAACTCGTGTAACAATATACTATTGAGATATTCTCATTTTTTGAGAAAAATTGGTTTTGTAGTATTGTTTTCAAACGCTTGTCAATGATTGAAAAGAAAGTTATAGTAACAAAATTTGGGTTATACTTAGAGGACTGTTAAGTTTTTAAATGATGTGTAATTTGACATCTTATTATTTACAGGATGTTCAAAATGTTTGGCTAAATCTGACTAACTTCAACTGCCCAAAAGTCAATTTTTTAAATAGAACACCCTGTATCTTGTTGCTCTATGTGATGGAGAATTAAGTGGTCTTTCAATCTTCATAAGGGTTCCCTATACCTATCTGTTACCATTTTCCTGCTATCGATGTATTTACATTCGACACACAATATTTCTCTATTTTATTAAATAATTTCTGATTAGTGGCCTATGGAAATTAAAACAATGTGCTTTATTTATCAAACTTGTAAACGTCGACGTGACACATTATACACGATATGGAAATCCACCAAGAATATTCGAATGAAGTCATACTAAATTTATTTTTTATTCATGGAGACTGTTACAAAATTATTGAAAGAACTTGCCGTTTGTTTAACGAGAGATATCCACACTTGCGACCTCTAAATAAAACTACGTTTAAGAGAATAGAAACAAATTTTAAACAATTTAGAATTCAATGTACTAGAACTAGCCCCAAGGTAGTCAACGGTGATGAAGACAACGAAATAAATGTATTGGCATAAGTGATCTCTGTTATGGACTGGCCTTGAATAGACTTTAGTCTTGACATACCCCCATAAAAAAATCCAGGAGTGTTATGTCAGGTGATCTGGGAGGCCATAGAGATGGACCATTGCGTCCAAACCAACGATCTTCGAACATATGGGATAATTCTTGATAAACCTCATGTGTTGAATGGGCTGGAGCACCATCCATTTGGTACCAACATGAATTTAGAAGATTTAGAGGTAAATTTTCTAAAAATTTGAAACCACCTCTAAGCATTTCTAAATATTTGCGAGAATTTAAACTTTCGTCATACACTTCAAAACAAACACGAATATCCATAATTAAACAAAAAACATTAAAACTAAATGTGTTTTGAAAGTTACCTTCGCGCACCATCCGAGCATTTTGTTCTGCCCAATAATGCCAATTTTTCCTATTAATGATTCCATCTCTACTAAATTTTGACTCATCGGGCCAAATAATTTTTTTCAAAAAATTTGGGTCTTCCTGCGTTTTCAATAAAATGCTTTCACAAAATGCTACACGACGTATTTCGTCACCTGGGCGGAAAGCTTGTAGTTTTATAATAGAAAAAGCATGCATTTTACGTTGTGCCAAAATTCTCTGTATCGACGAGTAGGACAGTCCCAAATCTTCAGACGCAGCTCTGATCGATGCATGTGGATTTGCATTAAAATATGCCAATACATTTATTTTGTTGTCTTCATCACCGGTGACTACCTTGGGGCGTGTTCTAGTACATTTAATTCCAAATTGTTTAAAATTTGCTTCTATTCTCTTAAACGTAGTTTTATTTAGAGGTCGCAAGTGTGGATATCTCTCGTTAAACAAACGGCAAGTTCTTTCAATAATTTTGTAATATTCTCCATGAATAAAAAATAAATTTAGTATGTCTTCATTCGAATATTTTTGGTGGATTTCCATATCGTGTATAATGTGTCACGTCGACGTTTACAAGTTTAATAAATAAGGCAAATTGTTTTAATTTTCACAGGGCACTAGTCAGAAATTATTTAACAAAATAGAGAAATATTGTGTGTCGAATGTAAATACATCGATAGCAGGAAAATGGTAACAGATAGCAGATCAGGTATATGGAACCCTTATAAAGATTGAAATACCACTTAATTCTCCATCACATAGAGCAACAAGATATAGGGTGTTCTATTTAGAAAAATTGACTTTTGGGCAGTTGAAGTTAGTCAGATTTAGCCAAACATTTTGAACACCCTGTAAATAATGAGATGTCAAATTACACATCATTTAAAAACTTAACAGTCCTCCTAAGTATAGCCCAAATTTTGTTACTATAACTTTCTTTTTCAATCATTGACAAGCGTTGGAAAACAATACTGCAAAACCAATTTTTCTCAAAAAAACGAGAATATCTCAAAAACTATTGATTTTTCATATAGGTTGTACTACATGAAAGTAACTCAGATTTTAGCATAGAATCCAAGTAAACAAAAAAAATATATCATTCCATTTAAAATAAGAAGCTGCAATATTTTAATTAAATAGAACTTTTCGAGCAATCCCCTATTCCAAATGTTTAAACAAATATTTCAATGGGAAGTCTATAAACTTCTAATGAACGGGTTAGCTGAATCACCCTGTATAAACCTAAACGGTTTTGTTTTTATTATACGAGGTGTTAAAGTAATTTAAAAAAAAACATTTTCTGTTAATACTAATTAGTAATAATAGTTAATAACTAATTTACGTAATAAAAATATTTATAACATGTGATTACATCAAATACACTTTTGGTTGCAATGCAACAAAATCAACCGCCGTTCCTACCATAAGGTCAGTGTGTAAGGCATGCAGCGGCCGATTTTAGAGGCGACCAAATTGTCCTACATAAAATTGTACATTTTAAAAAAAATAATAAATAAAATTTATATTGACAGAAAAGTTAAATATCTTAAATTCATTTCCTGACATGAAAAAAAGTTTTTATTACCTATAGCCAATTAGAGACGTATCACGTATCGTGTTACAGTACATAAATGATAAAAAACCGGCAACTTCGGCCGAAACTGTGTATATATGCAATAGGGTTCTCAATCGTCGCCGGAACTCAACAGAGTTATCGTTATCGTTTCACGGTATTAATTACAAAAAAAAAACATTTCCCAAGTGTTGGACCATTTTCCTACAAAGGCGAACTTCAGTCTTTATTTTTCTTCTTCTATGAGAATACCTCCATAATTGTAATTTTACTTAATTTAGTTGTTGCAACTTGAAATTTTGTGAAAAACATTAAACATCTTTTTAAGGTAGGTAAATTATACATTTATCTACAGATGGCCGATCGTAAAACTAAGAGATTATCGGGTGCGCAATTTAAAAAAAGAAAATCATTGAAGGACCAAGAAAAAAATAAAGCAGTTCAATGGAAAAATATTTAAATGTACTTATGAGTACAACAGGAACCCCAGATCTGGGTGCTTGTAGCTCTAGTAGCACTTCAGAAACAGTTGTGCAACTCCAACCAATAATAGCAATCTCCAGTAGTTCACCTGAGGATGAAGATGAAGAAACAGTTGATTTGGTGAATATCGATTTTAGTGATCCAGCTGACTCCCCGGAAACTGTATCTAGTAAATTGAATGCAATTCTTGTTAAGAAAGGCCCTGTTCAAATTAAACAGTGGTCCGTCGGGAATAAAATTTTTTACTAATTGCTTTATTAGAAAATTGTGAAAATGGTGAAAAACTATGTCGCACTTAGTTAATTTATTCAAAAAATTAAATTTTGTGTTTTGCTTTGCTACAAAGTTTTTGGTAGTATAAAAATTAAACTAACCAGTGAAGGTTATTCTGATTTCAAACATTTATAATTAAACTTACGTAGGCATGAAAGGGGCGTTACACATATTTAAAATAAAAAAAAATAGGTAAATTTAGAAAAGTTTTGGTAACTTTACTACTATTGACAAGGAAGAACAAGGTTTATTATATATGCAAGTAACGTTTTGTTTGAACAAAATAATGGTTATTTTCTTAAGGCAGTTGAAATGGTATCAAATTTAATCCTGTTATTTCAGAGCATATAAACAAAATACAGTTATTTAAATCGAAAAAAGATGCCACTTTATTTAGGTAATAAATTTCAAAACGAAATTATTTCTTTGTTGGCAAAAAATTGCTGGCAAAAAATATACACATAGAAATTATGAACATTTGTTTGACACCCAAATATTATTCAATAATTTTAGATTCAACACCAGATATAAGCCACACAGAGCAAATTACTTTTGTTATACGATTTGTACTGGAAAATGATAAAAATAAGAAATTTGAAATTCACGAACATTTTATAAGTTTTTATCCAATTACAGATAACACAGGAGAAGGATTGTTTAATTTTATTACTCAGGAACTACGCAATTTCTAATTTGACGTCAATAACATTAGGGGGCAGGGGTACGACTTTTCTATTCTGAAGGACATTCAAATGCGAAAATTCTGTAAGTAAAATGCTATTAGTTCGATCAGAAAAAAATTAAAATCGTATCCGTGCAAGGCGCATCCATACGCTTAGAAATTCAAGTAGACTGCTAGTAGGCTATGCAATCAAATCTTTCATTTTTGACATTCATTTCCGGATCTTCCAAGATTACTTACGTTTCTATTTTGCGATTAACTACTGGAAAAATGGGCTACACATTTGCCGAACAGACTGATATGCTGTTAGTGTTGGGCTTTTGCAGTGGCAATTGTCGGGAGAGCGTGAGGGTTTACGCAGAAAGGTTCCCAAATCGCATTGACATGATCGCATAGCCTACTAGCAGTCTACTTAAATTTCTAAGGGTATGGATGCGCCTTTAGAAAATATGATTTTAATTTTTTCTGATCGAACTATTAACATTAGCGCAATTTAACAAGAGAGAAAAAAGTTTTCAAATTGTTCATTCTATTTGTCAGAATTATTTTGGTTTCGTATCGTTGACGGTTGTTAAAATATTATCATTTATTTGACATGCCCGTATTAAAGCGACTTTTCCTGGCATCAGAAATTTGTCCACATTACACAGAAAAACGTCTTCGGAAGCAGACAACCAGCATACAAAACCGGAACAAAATCGGTCGAACCGTTCACCAGTTATTCCAAATATACAAAATTTTGACGCCCTCTGGCGCCCTTATGGTGCACTTTTGGTTATAGGTAAATTGGTGTCAAACGGTCTATTTTCAGCCAGATAACCTCTGGTAAAGCCATGCACACACCTTTCAGAAACACCCTGTATACAATATGCATTTTATCACTTTGAGGGTCGTAACAAACAAAAATGTACGCCCGCAACTTCAAAGTTATTCCCTCTCGTACCTTACGATTTTGTAACGGTAAATTAACAACTTATTTTATAAGAATCTAACAATGTATTTTCTATTTATGTGAATTCAAATACGTCTTTTCATACATCCTTCAAAAATAGACACAAGAATAGATGCTGTGGAATACCATTATTTAATAATTTAAATCTGATTCAACATCATATTTTCAATTAGAGAAACGATTTTGTGACAAAGAATAACGTTATATGGCTGCATTTCAAACTGTGTTACACAATAGTTATTTACCTGACATGTGCGTAAACAGATTCTTTGGGAATGAGAGAAAAATATCATGCAAAAGTAGGATACGCAACTTGTGCGTAAACATTATTCGGGAATTCGTGCCAATGCCGGCACTCATTCCCAAAGAATCTGTTTACGCACATGTCACGTAAATAACTATTTCGTTGTTTGTAATTATAAATACTCAGGCTACCGCCCTCACGCTGACGCAGTTAAGATAACTTGCATGCTATTTATTTTCTCCTCAAGATACACCATACTTTTTCTACGGCGATTTAACTGTTTGTTTGGCAATTCAAAAAAGTGTCGATGCTTTAATGGCTACTAGCAACATTTCTATTCCCAATAGTGAACAATAATTATGAATTTCTCTTTTTCATTTCGGTAGCAGTCGTTTTGACAGATTTCAAGGTTAAATAAATAAAAATACTTTTTTCTTCAAGCCTATAACAATGTTATTATTATTTTACGGCACAGTTGGATCCATTATTTTATAGTACAATAATACAATCTCATTATATACAATAATGTTGGTTGAGAAATTAGTTATTTTGGGCATAGCAATATTGATTTCAGTATATATATTTTTGATAGCTGACCAGTAAGTAAAAAAACTAATTAACAATATATGATTCGAAATCATACTTTGTAACCTTGAAAAAAAAGTATATATTACTTGAAGTAGAAAGCTATATTTGTGTTTAGCTCAGATTGCACTGCTCCGCTAATGCCTTACAGCTAGCTTCAACACAAAATAAACGCCTCATACTCCTAGTAACATAATACATAATTTTTCTTCAAGCGTATAATATGGTATTATTTTCGACGTCGGTGGTATAGGAAATATCCATTATCGTATAGTACAATAATGTAATCTCATTATTTTACTATTACAATCACGTTAGTTGTGAAGTTAGTTACTTTGAGCATAGCAATATCGATTTCAGTTAGTACATATATTTTGATAGCTGACAAGTAAGTAAAAAAACGAATTAACAATACATGATCCTCGTAATTTTCAAAATCATACTAGGTAACTTTGAAAAAAATATTGTATGTTACTTGAAGTAGAAGGTTATATTTGCGTTTAGCTCAGATTGCACTGCTTCCGCTAAAGCCTTATAGCAAGCTTCAACACAAAATAAACGCCTCCTACTCCTAGTAACATAATATATCATTTTTCTTCAAGCATATAATAATGGTATTATTATTTTCGGCGTCGCTTGCATAGGAAATATCCGTTATTTTATAGTATGATAATGTAATCTCATTATTTTACTATTAGTAATACTATTACTAACGTTAGTTGTGAAGTTAGTTGCTTTGGGCACTGACAGGTGACCAAAAATAAAAGGAAATAACAATACATCATGTCAATTTTAAAATTAGTTAGTTATGTAAATAACAAAAACCAACAAGAAAATGTAAAAACTAAAGTATAATATACTTAAAAATTGAACTTTAATATTATAATTGCTAAATACATATTAATTTTGAGCATCTGCACTCAACACAAAATAAACATTCTACTCCTAGTAGTATAATATACTATTAATTCAAAACGAGTACCTAACTAATTAGCTTAATAATGAAATATTTTTCTCCAGACATTTCAAAAATAAGAAGTTTTATGTGGTGGTGTTAAGTTTTAATAATGATCATGGAAAATAGATATTTATTTTCCGAAGACGTAAAAGTGCTTTTCTCTGGCCGAGCCAGCGTTTGATGGCCGAAGCGCACTTGAGGCCAGCAAACTGGCGAGGCAAAAAAGCATCTACACCGAGGTAAATATTAAATTTTTCCGTAGACAAATAATCGCCAAAAACAGAAATTTAATGTTTCGCTTGCAGCACCAATTCATCAAATATTTATAGTTTTTCTCTTAAGATTTCTATGGTAGCAAATCAAGTACCACAGCCGTTCCCTCTTCAAACACATCTGGAGAAGTGCTATATTTTACTTTCGGAACTACAGCTCATCATAAACGTATAAAATGTACTACTGTAAATCAAAATGAAACTTTTACTAAAAATACACAAAACGTTTTAATTTGACATCAGAACAAATTTTATTTGTCTCGACATATGCGATAAAGGTAATATGCGGCCGTGAAGTATTTGAGGACGAAAAGTGATAACATTTCAAAAAGTGACATTTTACGTACTGACATATGGATGTAGTCATACTTTAGGGTTATGTCGACGAAAAAAGTATGATTTATATTGTTTCTATAATTTCAGGCGAACAATCTACTTTTCCACTTGATTACAATTCAAAATAAAGCTATATAACTAAAGCAAAAAAGTCAACCATTCTCCTAAGTACTTACTATTTGTTTTTTTAATTAGGGGTTTACGGCATCATAATTCTAACCGTTAGTAAATTATACAATTCATATAGGTAGGAAAATTGTTGGGAAGGAGAATTTTAAAAAATATTCTCATAGACTACAACCTTTATTAATTTGTCGTTAATTTCAACTAATTCGTTGCTATATTTTCTGCGCATTTTTTTTTACATTGAACAAGTATAGGATGCAAAAACAAACAAGAATATTATGAAAGGTAAATAAAAATACTCGATTGTGAAATTGTTCCACAAACACGTAAAATGAAAATGTATGTGCATTGCGTAAACAGTAATGTGTTGAAATTGGAAGAAAATTAAAACAATCAAATACTTTGTGATATTTTCTAATTTATTTCTAAACGTTTAAAGAATGTAGGTAATTGAAGTAAATTACAGTTTTGAAAAACCCACCACTGTTTAAATATGAAGATAAAATAATGAATAATATTTCACAAATTTATATTTATATTTATTATTTTTAGTAAAAATAAAATAAAATAAACAGCTTTGTTCAGGTGATAAGAAGACAGTATTTATTTTTTAATCTATTGAAATGCAGTTTTAAAAAAATTATCCTATATAAGTAACCCGACAACGAATTGGAAAGAGTAGATACGTGCCCAAACTTAGTAAAACAAGTTCCCACGAATAATGGGAAAAATACTCGACGAAAGCAAAACATCTGTACTCTCCTCACTATGAAATAACTTCTTAGACATTTCGATTTTTTATTGACCAAATCATCGACATAACTAATCACAATTTCGGTGCTCTTCCACCCTGCTGCACACTTTAGTGCTAAAAAACTCCACCCACACTGGGTTTTTGAAACCTAAATATTTCGGGATTTGGTTTCGGACACCGCCAATAGTGTGCTGGCTAACATTAAGAGAATAGCACTTTCCATGTCGGCATGTCAAAAAAAATCTTAGGCTTTCTGTTCTAGGGAGCCGATTTTTCTACACATTTTCTGTCTAACAGCTTGAAGCTGCAGTCATCGTCGCTTATGGTGAATCTTCTTGTTGTTAAGTTTTGTCACAATAACGAATTTTCCCATATTTTCTACATCATTCATGTTTATGGAGAGAATTTCATCACATCTGAAAATCCCAAATATTGTTACAATTCTCGCAAGCAACCACTGACTGGTCATCAGGAGCGTCCAAAAGAAATCGTTCAATCTCTTCTTTACTTAATACCTTAGGCCTTTTTGACGTGTAACACTTATTTTTTCGTTTAAGAAACACTATTACCGAAATCTACAAATTAAAACTAAATGTCATATTTTTTTATAATATTTTTAAGGAAAACAAATCTGCGAACTGGGACATTTCCTTTCATTTTCAAGAAACTTTTGAGCATAGACTATTTTGCCCACAGTATTAGTATTAGAACTAAATTTAGCAGTTACCCCAATCACACTATTTTTGTTCTGCCACTTTTTGAAGTCATATTCGCGCTCGTACCTTGAAGCTGAATTTGGAGCCAATAAAATTGAAGCTGCCGACTTCCTCAATGATTTCTTTTGGCACATTCATTTTTGTTTTCGCCAACACAAATTAAAAGAAAAACAGACATACACGCAAGGTAACAGGTTTTACTGGCTTACGCAGGTAAATGACTTACCTGCGGCTCCTAATTGTGTTATCCTCCAATGTCAGAAATTTGCGCCACCCTGTAAACATAAGTCACTTACAAATTGGGTACATCTAAAGGAAGAATCCCACAACTGATGTAAAGTGGTACTATAGTCTGTATACTATTGGCGCGGAGTAATAAACCTGTCAGAATTATCGAATCTCTCGTATTGCAGTGGCGTAGGTACCTGATACGTTTGGAAAATCATATTTTTATTAGGTAAATATATTTTAATAGTAAAATCTACCTTGATATGAATTATTATGTGGTTATATGTTATTTATTTTATTTGTATAGTAGATCACATTACAAATTTGACTTCTTACGTATTATATACCATTATTTTTGTATCTTGGTATAATACCCACATCTACGGCTATGATTCTCGTTTCGTCCGTACCTGGGCTGATGGCAACGTGTTTTCACAGATTAACCTATTGTTCTCAGACCCTAGATGGGTCGATATGCTGTAAGAGCGGCACAATGATCGTATTTTGGTTAGAATTTATTGGTTTTTACTTAACCGTAGAAGTACCGCTTTCACAAGAAAATAAAGAATTATTTCAAGCAATTATGATTTATTACTCCGCGCCAATAGTATACAGACTATATATACCGTGTGAAGCGGGAAAAACCTTTTTTCTGGTACAATATAACAGTATATTATGTTGAATAGATAAAATAAAACAAATTGTTATGATAATAATGAATATTCAAAAAATCAGTAAAGTAAGTTATTTTTTGTAAAATTTTATTTATTAACCGAATGGATTTTTATTTATCAAGCGGCCTTCGTGGACGAATTGGTAAATTTGTTGCCTTGTAATTTTTTTTGCGCTTTTTAACTATGGTTCAATTTCGATTGCAGTATTTTTTTATTAACTTTGTTAGCATTATAATACAATTTTGTCAATTGAATTTAACATTTTGAAAACACATTAAAACACCGATTACATTTTATCAATAAAAAAATGAGGATTTTTTCTCGTAAATCATGCTGACCTCTGTGAAATTCCACGATTAAGAGGAATACATACTAGCAACGCGTCATCGCTAAACCATGCTTTATAAGTACCTTTATACCAGTTTTTAATTTTAAATGTTTGAAGTAAAACTTAATGTTTTATGAGAGACAAAACTTGGGGCTTTGTCGCTGTAATATCACTTTTTTAAAGTGCTTACTTTTTTTATGTTTGAATTTGTACACTTTATAGCATATTTAACACCATAATTTTAATAAAAATAAATACAAAATCAAAATTCTACCACAACCACGACAAAGTCCCATCTTATTTCTACGAATTTAAATCAAAACATTGCTAATAACTTGAAAATTTGAGCCAGTTTTATAGGTACTTTAAGACCAATCGACGCATTAAAATGCTTACTTACGATGTTGTGATGGCGCACTGCTAGTACGGATTCCTTTTAACGTTTCCTGGCCATGCAAAAATTTTTGATTGTCTCTTACATAAACTTTTCTATCAGTGTACATATTCACTATGTTAGTGGATGCACATTCCGATACCTCTAAATTTGCTAATTTTAATTCAGTTCGTTTAGCGCTACTCATAGGCTCCTAAATCTAGAAATAGCTAAGTTATATATTTTTTTTCTAAAAGACCCAACTGAATATCGGAGACCAATTTTATAATTGCCAATTGTGTGAGCCTATTGAGCAAAAATGTTAATAATATGGACGCTTATTTGAGGATAACAAGTGGCTGGTTTGTGGGATAACAGTGATCGAAGTATATGCTGTGTGTAAATTTTTGAGTTCGTTCAATTTCATCTAGATCCTTTACTTCAATTAAAAGTGTCCAGACGTGCTCCACTATCTGGAAATTTTAAATAATTACATAGTGAGGGATACCATCCATTTTATTATCACGAAGAACGTTTATTAGTTTTAAAAATAGTGTTTGTTGATCTTTCCGACATAATCAAATACGTAGGGGTTGGTGTGCGTCCTATTAAAGAAGGAGAAGCAGTGCTTAAAGCAAACCACATTATAATGTGTGGTGAACTTGAAAAAAAGTTATTGGTTTATGTTTACAAACTTCTTCGTTAGCCAGCCATTCTCACAAAATTGAGATTGAATTACATGAAGGTAATATTCACGCTCGTGTACAAATAAATGTAAATTTTATTTAATTTCAGACGTTTCAAAATGGAATTGTTTATGTTCCTGCAAGGCAGGTGCCTCAGGTCGTTGCAAACATGTAATTGCGTTATTATTGTATGTGTACAGGTAGGGAATTATATTAATTTTTTAATGTACTTCTGAGTTCAAATTAGTTACTTACCTAATAATATGATTTTATAAATAAATTTTTAAACTCAATGAAGATTTACCTAAACTGTCTTCTACAGAAGTGGAACAACAGTGGGGAAAGCCAAAAGTAATAGTAACAATTCTGTGGAAGTTATTTGTATTGAAGAATATTGCCACGTGAAGGCAACTAAAGACGTTCCTATTTCTGAAGAACTTAAATAAATTCTTTAAAGATTCTTTGATAAGTATTGAGATTAATGTTTTTTTTTGAAGTGATTATAATATACCTAATGATTACATTTTCATTGCTTCGGTTATGTAAGATTCATTTGGTACAAACGTAATCTTAACTGAAACAAAAAAATGACATAAAAAACGTGTATTACATTGGTATTGTAATGTTTTCTTTGGAGGTTTTTTGTTTCTCACCATTATTGTCCTCGTATTACAACGATTACCATTGTATTGTAATGCTAGTTTTTTAAATATTCTACTACATAGTTATAAAAAACAAATTAAAAATAACTTGATGGCTTGTACATATATTTCAAATGAGCTTCAGTAACGTTTTCGTGAAGATGTGGTGCAGCTGCTCCAAATTCAGAAATTAACTTGCACATTAGGCAACGCAATAAGTTACAGAAACTGCCAGTACTCACTGTACATGAAAGGATAATTAAATCTTACATTTTAAAAGTACACCTGCAGCAATTTTTAGGGAGTAATTTTCTATCATTAGATCTGGCAACTCATTTGGAAAAATTTTATGACTGTAACATAAAAATAACAATCGAAGAGGCAGTCCATCTAACCAAAGGTACTGTGGACCAGGCCAAATGTCCATTATGGTTTAGTGAAAGAAAGAAGCAAATTACTGCTAGCCGAGCATACGAAATTTTTACATATTGTAAAAATCCGCCTCAGGATTAGAGCAAAAAGTTGAATCAACTTATGTATAAATCAAAATTTTCTTGGGAACGCAGCAACAAGGCACGGTCAACACTATGAAGAGTTTGCAGGAATAAAATACACAAACGAAACTGGGAACAATGTCGTCAAATGTCGATTAGTTGTCAATCCTGAAATACCGTAGATAGCAGATAGCCCAGACGGCTTAATTATACAAGATTCAGGCATTACCAAGTTGATTGAAATTAACTGCCCCCTGAAAGGTTCCAAAATCAATATTAAATCTTTAATCATAAATGGTAACGTTAATTATATAGAAATTAATGATAATGTGCCAAATCCAGGTTTTATTAGGAATATTAAATGTATCCAATTGTGATTTAATTTTATATAGTTCTTTTGATGATTCAATAGTAATTATTAATGTAGAATTTAATAAATCATTTTTTTTAGAAATGTTAACAGACCTGAATTTTGCATACTTTGTATTTTACCTACCATTTTTTGTCAAGAATGTCAATCAATTCCAATTAAAATAAATGTAGCAAAATGTAGAAGTTTTGTTATAAATACAATACTCGATTTTTTAAAGTTCTTTTCTACATAAAATCCTAATGAAATTATTTCTAAAAGTAAAACTTTCCTATGTTTACCTAAAACTGGTGGACGAATTAATTGAGCAAAATGTTCAGAACATTTTTTATGAATTAAGAATCCCCTGTCCACCGTTATAGCATATTGTCCTCGTACAAAGGCTTTAATCAAGTCCTCGTTATTAAAAATCGCCTTATCGGATGCTCGTCCGCTATGTTTTACTGAGGAACAAAATCATACCTGACGGGGAAACAGTTATCAGGAATTTGATGGTATGATGTTTCTTATATAATGAATATGTTTGAATTCTGCATTTTAAACATCTACTTTTCTGCAAGGTTACTTCAGTGCAATCTATAATCATCCTACATTTCATGTAATTATTGAAACATTTCGGCATGTTACCAAGCACTTCCACTTTTGGTGGAGTTCGTATAAATTTCCTCAATAATCCACTCAAAACTTTGCAGGTACTTAAAAAATATGTTCGACATAGGGTATCGCTAATATTAAATAATATTGATAAAAAGCGAAATGTCAACCCTAATTTTAATTTCATTAAAGTTAATAAAATCTTCTTCTTAGTACAAAATCGTTTTTGCCAACAATTACTTCCATGTAGTTTGCCACTACATTAAATAATTTCAAATTGCTGATGCCTGTGCAAAATCTAATTCGAAATTCACTATTTATTAAATCAGGAATATTGAACTCCAACTTGTCAATGAACGTGTTCACTTGTACACTCATGAAATTTAAAACTTGGACACCACAATTTCTGTAAACAAAAGTTTGCACATTGTAAAGCGGGCTTAAGGGTATCATTTACAATTCTAACAGCAGGTAGTCTCAGCAGGGGTTATCTTATAGAACGACTGTAGAATGAATCATTACACCAAGCACGTTTTAGAAAATAAGTAATTTACGTTGCTTACTTAATTTTTTTCTTTAAATAATATATTTGAAGGTATCGCTAAACAACAAACCGAGGAACAAACAGAACAACGAACCGAACGGCAATCGGAACATTAATTTAAACGGTGCCACGTACGAATTTTAGAACAGATTCGCAAGTCTTGATTGTTCCACGAACGGTTTGCGGCGTTCCCGCAACTTGTCGGTTTTTCTCCGACATCAAAGAAAATGCGCGCGAATGCGTTTGCAAGCTTGGACGAATCTAAACAAAACGGCGAACAAACTTATGCGGGAGAATTAAATTATTTATTTTTGTCCTCCCTTTTGTGGGTTTGTTGTGTTTTAGGTAATATTATGGAGTTGACAGAAGAAAAATGTTTTAAATTAATCAGTGTTTAAGAATGCAAGAAAAAATGATGTCCCTATTAGCATCATTTGGGCGGAAATTTCCAAAATAAAAAAAAAGCGAAGTAAATTATTTTTTACTTTTCTTTTGTGCGTAAAAAATTTGGTTGGCACTATCTTCTTGTTTTCCGCAATTTTCTTTTCTCAATAATAAATATATATGAACTGAAAACTACTGAAAATAATTATGGGAACAGCACAAACGTTCCGTTTGTTGTTCGGATTGTGGAAATCATAAAAGACCGTTTGTCGTTCTGTTTGACTTTTGGTTCGTTGTTATGTTTGTTGCTCGGTTTGTTGTTCAGGTGTGTACGAAGCTTTTTACAACTGATGTAATATTAGAAACACAAATTTATATCATATCAAATTTATGACAACTTAAAACCAAGAACGTGTATGCTATTGCTAAGAAATTATTAATATTTTTGAAAGTTTATAAGTCCTCTATTGTAATCTTAATACTTAAAAGAAAATCCTGTCTATTAGCATTATAAGGAAATGGCTTTTACTTTATGAATAAGTTTCAAGTAACAATAGAATATCCTTGCTTGTTAAATTTATCCTTTGGAGTCATATTGCTCTAAGGGTTGTTACATTGGTCATTAGAAGTATGTAATAAATAAACAATTACCTACTGTTTGAGAAGGGGTAGTGTGAACCAATAAATAAAGTAAGAAATGTAAATTCCATTTTAGTTTAAAATTTCAAGTGTTGTGAAAATGCCACCTCATCTCGATTGCTGTTTGAAAGCGCGGATTGTTTCGGAATTAGCGGCGGGCCGTAGCGTGCGTGAAATTTCACGTATGTTAGATATACAAAAGTACCGTAGGGCATTACCGAGTAAAATGGAATCTTGAACACACTTTGGAAAGAGCCATCGGAAGTGGTAGACCTACTAAAGTATCTACACGTGCTCAAGATCTCGAGTTGTTTCATTACGTAATAGAACTACCATTGCTACATACTCAGGGCTATAGCAGATACACATTTTCCCGGATGCCGTATAACTGCACAAAAAAGATTAAAGGAGATGGGAATAAAGAAGTATAATGCTGCTACGAAAGAAGTTCTCAGTGACGAAAATATGAGACGTCGTCTGGAATTTGCAAGGCGATATGTGAACGAACCTTTGGAATTTTGGAATCGAGTGATTTTTAGCGACGAAAAAACTTTAAATAGCCGCAACGATGGACCACTAAAAGTTTTTAGAATGGACGGAACTCGTTACGAAAATAATCACATATGTCCTAAAAAACGAAGTGGTTATTTTTCTGTGAATGTGTGGGGTTGGGTTAGCTCGCGGGGCCCAGGAGTTTGTTGGGCTATCGATGGACGTCTTGATTCTGCTGCGTATTTAGATATTTTGGAAACTATTATGAAACCTTCAGTCGAAGTGTTTTATCCAGACGAAAGATTATATTTTCCAACAAGTAAGTATTCTTATTTCACTATACTTTCTCCAAAAATAGTTCGGGATCTGTTGAATTAATATTTTCATAATGTATTTTTGTTGTTAAAGGACAACGCCCCTATTCATACTTCGCGGGTTGTGCGCAATTGGATACGAGAAAATAACTGGAGCTGTTACCTGGCCAGCAAAATCCCCAGATTTTAACATTATCGAAAATGTTTGGGCTCGAATACTTGCTGTTATCCGAAGACAACAAGGGCCAAATTTTATACCAGTAAACCGTAATTCACCAATTGCAGCCATTGATACCGCATGGGAAACGATTAATATTAATTATATTGATACCTTGATAGCGTCAATGAGCAGACGCCTCCAAGAATGTATCAATAATAATGGAGGTCACACCCATTATTGATTTCTTATATTTATTTATATAGTAATACCTTTATTTAAAAAAAAACGTTTTAATTTAATTTTTTAAACTATAACTTGGTATCTTAATTATTATTATGTAATAAATTCTTGTCAAAAAACTAAATATATACGTTGACAATAAAGAATTGCCTTAGTTTTTATTTTCACTTTTATATTAACTACAGAAAAAATGAAACGTCATAAAATATACATTCTGTAAGGACTAAATATTATGAATAGAGAGTTTAATGATTTTTAATAACTTACAATAATTAGTAGGTTAGATTTATTTAAAAATAAGTAATAATCAGTCAACCCAAATAACCATGTTTGATTTTTTGATTTAATTTAAAAGTTATTGCTTGTAGACGTTTTTAAATCAAAATTATTTCTAATTTTATTTTGTAAACATTTCCTAAACAAAAATTCGAATTAATCTAGCTATGGTGTTTAATTAGCGATACCTTCAAATATATTCTTTAAAGAAAAAAATTAAGTAAGCAACGTAAATTACCTATTTTCTAAAACGTGCTTAGTGTAATGATTCATTCTACAAGCCTTCTATAAGATAACCCCTGCTGAGACTACCTGCTGTTAGAATTGTAAATGATACCCTTAAGCCCGCTTCACAATGTGCAAACTTTTGTTTACAGAAATTGTAGTGTCCAAGTTTTAAATTTCTGAGTGTACTCCCTTTTCGACAATTTCAAATATATTCAGACTTGAAGAGTTGAACTGTCTTCAGCTGATGTTGAACTTATAGCAGTTCCATTATTTACTGTAACATTACTGCTGCTAAATGTAATTAGAGTTAATGCAGCCTGTAAACGATGTTCGGCTTCTTTAGCATTTCTTGATTGCTCCAATCGTTTTTGAAATCAAGTACGGCTCTTTGGCTTGCTAGTCCATGTGCTACCTTTTTCTAATAGACAAATTTTACTGGGTATTGACCCTTTTTTAAGCGTACGCTTTTTACATGGTACATCTGTAACAAAAATATACATATATAGTTTTCATTATTATGATAAAGTAAATATTAAATTGTAATAACTAATAATTAAGCGATTGGGGCAAGATAAACAATGAACCTACCTGGTAAAATGAAATCATCTTTATCAAAATGCGAACTGCAAACTTTCATTGAGTTGGTGATGTTTTGTTGATTCGCAGCAATATTTGCCTTGTTTGCGTAGATTTTCGTTTATAGGAAAACCGTGCACAGAAATGTTATTAGAATAATAATTTTTACATTTTCTTTTCAAACATGCACAATCATACACACGTTGTCGGAAGCCATGACAGTAAATTCACCCTCAAATGAGTAGTGTATGTTATTGCCACTTGGAACCGCCACGTTACATTTTGATTCCCAATTCCTCCACGAAAACCATGTTGGTGCTCAGAATCTTTTGAAAGTTGAGAAAACTATAACGCTTTGTTTAAATTGGGTTTTAAGATACCTATTTCTCCTATAGTTTTTTTTGTGATAGTCAAGGTCCAGTCACCCTTACATTTGTCTAATAAAATCTTTTTACAAATTACAGTTAATTTTTTTATTCAATATAATTTTCTAATTTTTATTTTTTGCAAGACAATCACCAAAATAGAATGTGGATTCTCAGGTGGGATAAATAGTTGATTTTCTTTAATAGTTTTTAAGGCTGCTTTATCTAAATATAATTTGGGTAAACTCGTCAATTGTTAAGTGGTGTTACTGCCACTTATTGTCTGCCTATTTCAGTATCTACAAGAGATCTAAAACTTCTCAGTCGACATTTGATTCATCCCATTTTAAGATTAAGGTTATTTCAATAACCTACTATTGATTTCAACTGCTGTTTGTGTACTTTTTATGATTCACTTACGTTAACGTGGCGATTTGTGTGGATACCCAATTCTAAAAAAAAATGGTTTGACATTCAATAATAAATCAACAATAGAGGATTATTAAAGACCTACGAAAAATCCTCCTCCATTAAAAAAATTGAATATACAGCAAATATTGTAGTAATTTATTGCTCCATTCCCAATTTTTGTGCTCCTACCCAATCGCACCAAACTGGTATCAACAGTGGGAGTGCTGTCTTCAGGTACGCTAGCACCCTCACTCGTAAAAAAAGCTGCAGGTACAGAATGTTGTAAATGTACAAAAAAAAACAGTATTTTGTGCTAAGTTTGGGTATTTCAAAAACGTGTCCAAAATAAAAGCTAATGGTGTTAACTTAGCTTCACGTAAGAAAAGTAAATTACGTAAAACTTACCGCATCAAAAGTTGTAGCTAAATAAATGCAATTATTTTTGTGCTTAACAAAAAATTGCCTGACTTTGTGGGAATACTAGCGAAACTTGTAAGAGTAAAGCACGTCAAAGAAAT
This sequence comes from Abscondita cerata, assembly GCA_030710515.1. Classification (NCBI taxonomy): domain Eukaryota; kingdom Metazoa; phylum Arthropoda; class Insecta; order Coleoptera; family Lampyridae; genus Abscondita; species Abscondita cerata. The sequence goes on from JALBCR010000181.1 coordinate 754,675, forward strand.
TACTTACCGCATCGAATGCTGAAATAATTTTGTACTTTTAATATATCTAGGTTCCGAAACCAGTACAAATACTACCTAGAGTCTTGTTTAACAATATTCCTTTTAAGGTATTTTATAAAATTACCAACATTTATTTGGATTTTTTATATAAATGAGGATTTTCAATAAGAGGTTTAATTTTGAATAGCATGGGCACTCACTTTTGAAGCTGTCATATTTTGACATTTGGCAAGTAAAAACTACGCCATTACTAAAAATGCAACAATACACGTTTCAACAATGCATTGAAATTGTTAAAATTCACTACAGAAATAGAGAATGGATTGCGCTATCGAACTATGATTAATGATTTTTTATAACCGGAATTGAAAGATATTGATGTGGACGACGTTTATTTACAACAAAACGGCGCTAAGCAACGAAACAATGGCAATTTTGCAATAAAAGTTTTTGGCCGTGTTATTTCTCGAAGAGGTGACCCCAAGATCTTGAAATTTAACACCTTTAGACATTTTTTTGGGGCCACGTGAAAGATAAGGTCTATGATAATGCTCCATAATCGATTCAAGACCTTAAAGTTATCGATGACATTCAGTTGCAAATGTGCGAATTGGTCATGGAAATTTTCATGAAAAATATATGGTGCTACAACAGTAGCCGAGGTGGTTATTTGGCTGATATCATTTGCCATTGTTAATGGCATACCTTTCTCTTTACAATGAATAAATATCCATTGATTTCTTAAAATATACTAGTGTATTTTCTGTGTTTTGACCTTTGTTATAACAAGAACCACATTCTTACAAGTGCACTAGTTCCTTGTTAGATTTCTTACAATTCTTTGTTACTATATTAATTTTATTGCCCTATGTCCGAATGAATTTATATCTGGTATTATTTAATACATGTTTATCTTGATCACGTGTTTGATTGGCGAGAAACTGTTAATTTATGTTATTGTTTCAATTTTATTGAGATTTTGCGTGTACAAATACGCAATGACCGCTGACATTTCGAAAATGTACAAGCAGTTCCTAATTTATGAAGACGATCAAGACTATCACATAATATTTTGGAGAAGGGATACATATAGCAATTTTATTTACTATAAGAGAAACTTATTAGGCAATATCGTAATTTATGTAAAAGGAATATGTAATGGAAAATCTACCGAAACGAAGAGTAAATAGATATGTACTATCCATTTTTTAATACTTGACCTTAAACAAAACGGTTATCCGAAACGAAGAGTAGAAACTGTTCGGCAACTCTCTAAGAACCATCCAGCCAAGACCGAAGAAACCCAAAACACTACTCAGCATTCCATATGTCAAAGGATTATCTCAAAAATAAAACGGATAGGAAGAAATTATGACATTAACACGGTATTCAAATCATCAAGAACTATTGGTAGCATGATTTCCAAAACTAGACCAGACAACAGTCGCGACTCCAAGAATTGCATCTACGAAGTCTCATGTGAATGCGGCCAGTCAAAGATAGGGGAAACTAAAAGACCCTTAGATATTAGGTTGAAGGAACTAAAACCCATACTCAGAGAGGAGAGACTTTGAAATCCGGCATTGGCCAACACTTCTGGGAAAAACATCACAAAATGAAATTGTCGAAGGCAATAATTACACCGAGAAGAGCACTGTTACAAAAAAAATTTAAAGAAGCAGCATTTATCGAAAACAACAAGAATGTCTTTAGTCAACCCAGCGTAGAGATTAACAGTGTGTGGAAACCCTTAATTGGACGCCTGACTAATCTTAGTCTACGGTAACGCTCCCCTTCATTAACATTGTACGCTTGATCACTTCACTAACTTTGTATTAGTATATAAGTTACAGTAGTCTTTAAGTTTGTTAGTATTCACCTGAAGACAATTGCGGATTAATTAGCAATCGAAACGTTGTGTTTATTCTACTAAAATATAGTCGAAGTCCGGAATAGTATTATTATTTCAATCCTTGCTATGTTTAATCCTTGGATACCATTGTATTTAACCTACGATTAAATTTAACCGAGTTTGGTGCAACTGGTCATTATATTACTACATAAAATTTGTTCTCATTTAACTATCTAATAAAATACGTTGCTATATTGTGCTCTAATTGAACCAGAAAAAAGATACGCAATTTGGAATTTCAAGCACATGTTTTATTTAAGTTGTTTTTGTTGGACCCTAGGGGTTTTCTCGGCTTTCTTTTTCAGGCAGCCTACACATAGAAATATATTTGGCTTAATAATTTCATAATTATATAAGAATTCACATTTGATTTGTTTTGAAATTTATTAGATGACTTGGCCTTAAATTAATATTAATATCCCAATTTGTTTTATTTTGTTGCTGCACATTGATAATTGTTGGAGATTTTATTGTATGTAGGGGTTCTTTAGCAAGTTTATAGTATTTCGATTCGTGTTTTTGGAGGACTGTTTAAATCTGGCCATACAAATACTTAACGTTAGATTGCAGCACATAATCTATAAAAAATAAAATAAAACAAATATTTAATAGAATGATAAACGGACTATTCGACTCATTTAAAGCTATCCCAGAAGATTTAGTTATTTTAAAACGAATTCCAATTCGGCCTTGTTTTCCTTTGGTATAAATAGATTTATCTACGGCCATTCGTTAAAATGGTCTTTTTTGTCACAAACCAATCGCACAGCTGTAAAGTAATCGCACAGTTTGGAATTTCCTTGGTTACCGAAATGTATCGATAATTGTTAGCAAGTTGTCAATATTATTTTCCCATTTCTCTTAACGAATTTGTATAAATCAAGAATGATTTATCGTTATTAAAAAGTGTGACAACGACAGTTGAAAATGCACTCCAGCGCAGATTGTTAAAAACGCCAAATTAGCAATGAACAATTTATTACCGCAGAAGTCCCGCGAAAGATACGAAATCCGAAATCGTATATAGAAAATTTATGGATTGAAGAAGTAAGAACAATGTACCTTCGTTTTCGGAACAAGAAGATTGCTTCGGACGGGCAGCTCATACTCGTGCATTCGGAAGCGGTCGGCATGTAAACTGGTTATCCCACGTTTAACAGTGGCGTCAATTATTATGAGGAAATAAAATTGAGGTTTACAAATAAACGACGGCTCTAGATGGAACTAAAAAAAAGAATAAACGAAAGTACGGATCAGTGTAGCGTATTAGGTTCTTAGAAAATATGTTATTTAGGTAGAACAGCAGCTTTCCGGCATCGTCGTAGAGTGGGGGGGTCCTTAAAGAATTCGAACAAATTAAAACGCTGTCCTAATAAGGCGCTTCAACTAACTTATCTAACGTGGTACCCACCGGTTGTCTGCAGCTGTCTGATGTCGATGACCGTGGCGTAGTACTCAGTGGAAAATGAAAGTCTTAATCGGCCACTCGAACACCCAGAAAGTTATCCAGAACAAAACGTAGAAAATGTAACCCGAACGCAATGTCTAGAAACATTCCACGTGGCATTTAAAATTTGCACAAAGAAAAAAAAAGAACGGGTACTTACGATTAGGGTTAGACGAATATAACTTAATCAATTGATATTGGAAATCGTTTAACACATTTTAAACTATTTGTGTAATTTTTAATTAACGATTCACGCTAAACGCTACTCGTTAAGCAGCAAGAAGAACGTAAAAGAAGATGTCCGCCTTCGTCTCGAAATCTAAATCGATATTTATTTTCAACCAATCGAAAATCAGCAAAATGCGCGCCAAATACGACTTTCGTCACAACGTATTAATCGCGACATACGTTTTCTAAATTTATATTCCGTGTAACATATTGCTCACAATACACGTTATTCTCGGATTATAAAAATAAAACCGTAACAAGTTTAGTAATAATTAATAAGTTAATAAAAAATAACTATGAAGTATATTAGCAGGTATGTCAATTAATACATTTCAAAAAGCATTTAATTATTAGAGAAAGTGCGTAAGTGCCAATAATATCATTTAATTATTAGAGAAAGTGCGTAAGTGCCAATAATAGTAGTCATATCAAATTACAATATTATTGAATAGCATCTTAGTGATTTTTATTATCCTATGGCCGATTGCACCGACAACTTAAAACTTAGATACAAGTGTTAAAACCATAGCAACGATTGTTTTTAAGCAGTTTAAATCGCGTCGGTGCAAACGGCCATTAAACTATCTAGCTGAACCTAAGAGCTAAACCCTAAACTGAAAACATACAGGACTTGTGAAAATTTTTGTTAATAATTGTACCTTATATTTGATTTTCAATCAACATTTAAGACAAAAAGTTTTTTTTTTAATTTAAGCCAGATGTTACCCCTCAAACTGTACAATTTAGCGGATACACCACTGCTATCACCTGTTGAAAAGTTTAGAAAATTTACTATTAAACGAGTGCGCATCCGTCTTTAAGGCAATCTTTCTTGGTACGTACTATTTTGAAGAACTTTCAACTGAAATGAAACATTCCTCACTATGGTCCATATAATCGATACTGAGAGCGACGATAAGTATACATCATAATAACATGAATCTTGCTACCTGTAACAAATTAATTTCACTGTTCAAACAAATCCTGATGTATTTAAAAACACGAAATCAAAAACGGTTACCTCCAGTCAAATTAATGATTTTCTGAAATGTGCACCCTGACCACGAATATTTGCTTGTGAAGGTATAACTTGAATTCTGTTTCATAGATTTAAAATCTTACTTAATTAATAAATTTTAGGTATTAGTGGCGCTTGTAGAAAACACGAATTACATAACATTAAGCCTAACGACATAGAAAAATCTCTAATCATTAATGTTCTCGATTCGAAAATAATAAAAACCACGTTATTTTGTTATATCTGAAGCTTTTTATCCATTTTAGATTTCCTTCTGGACATTCTGGAATAACATAAAAAGTTTACCACCTTTCCAACAAGTGCGTGAGAAGTTAGTCGGTGTACCACAAAAAATGGCACAATTTTTGGGCCTATCTGATGCTAAATTATACACAAGCCATTGTCTTTGTTGACGCTGGTGGAGACTTACTGGCATTAAACAAACTTGGTGGTTACAATCTTCAGCTGTTGCCGGAATTACTTCTGCTAAAACTAATAATGGCAGTGATAATTCCAGAAATAATGTAGATCTAGCCGACTATTATACGATTGCAACAGGTTATAATACCTATGACAATACAACGTGGCTACAAACTGTATAAACGATGAAGAACACAGTGTAATATTGAAGCAAATGAAAGTGTAACCACATCATTTAGCAACAAAAATCGTTGTCCAATATTTAATAACTGCAATATTGCCATCAATAATTACAATTATAAACAATAATTCTTCTTGTAATTATAATTCAATTAAAAAGTTGTGTAAAGAAAGAATGATAGGTGGTCTAAGTAAAAGTATAATAGTTGTAAAACAAATACGTCACGGTCAGTTTGAACTAAATTACTTGTTTCAGATATAATTACGCCGATATTAAGTACTAAAGTATTAGTCACTGAATTTTTTGGTGTAGAACTTAGACCTTCAGGTGCTTGGTGCTGTATCTACATTGACATTCGCGTTATGCAGAATTTATCTGCAAATTCTATTTTGTTTTCAAGCATTTTCTGGATGCAAGTTTCGGCGACACTAGACGATTTGCAGCCCCTTAAGCAACATCCACTCCCTTGTTCGCCAATATCGTAGCGGACTTCCGCCCAGTGTACTTCTTCGGATTATCTTTTTTTCAGAAAAGTAGTAATTTGAAACAGGATTCTTTCAATAGTGTTTTTACAACTTGTTTGAAATATCTCCCTTTATAAAATTTCAGAAAGAACCATATACAGGGTGATTCATAACTATTGAGACATAGCCTAAGGGCGAGTTATTTAAGGCTAAAATATGACCATGGACCCAATATTCCTTAATAAAATATTGCTGTAGAAAAGATACAGAGCGTTATGTACTATTCTACAAGTTGTTGTAGGGGCGCCACGTGAGTGATTCCTGATAATGAAATCGACTGGTAACTTTTTTGAGAAAACTTTTTTAGTAATTTTGATTAGAGAATATGACGTAAACATCATTTCTCACACAATATTGGCACTCTTGTTTAAATGCGATAATTTCATCTGTTTCGAGAAAAACGCAGTTGAACAATTTGTAGTGTCAGAAGGAGATTTCAAATATTACTTCATTTATTAAGGATACGTTTTGGACTGTCAGATAATTATGCTTCTGCGTAGATTTTGATAAGAATTGATACATTTACAGTGAAATCATTAACAAAAAATAAAGAAAAAAAATTTTTTATCAAACGCCTTGTATCTTTTTTCACAGCAATATTTTATTAAGGCATAATGTGTCTTATGGTTATATTTTGGTTATTTAGACCAATTAGAGTCAATTTGGTTGTCTGCTCATGCATTCATTAACAGAAACCCGTTGTTAGGAGCTTCAGTTAAAAATTTATTCGTGTCTTCTCTGCTAAATACTTGTGATTTTTTTGGGCGGTATCCAACATTTTTACTTTTTGAAAATGCAATAAGTTTGGTGTATTTTGAATTATCGTTATTATCATTCAGATTTATGGTCGATTTGAACATTGAATACTCAGCCCAAACACTGCCAGGAGACTTCATGTTCCAGGGGCACAAAATACGCCACTACACCTTCTCAAAAACGCTAACTTGCTTTTCATCACACCATTCTTTGAATTAAGCGTAGCTCCCTTCGTATCACAGTATTGACTTCTCAGGAATAATTGAAGTGCATCCAATGGCAAAAAAATTTGTAATTTCATTATCTTCGCCTTCTAATACCTCTTCGAACACTATTTAATTCTAAAAACAGTCATTGAAATTCGTTCAATTCTTCAATTTTACAAGTTTACTTCAACTCCATAACAACCAGATTATTATTATTAGCCAACTTGACAAAATTAACATTTACGGTGTGCAATTTTTTTAAACAATTTAATTGATTAATAACTATTACCCTCTACAGGTAAAATGCATCTACCGCTCTCAATACTTTATATACTATACTGTGTTTCCTAATCGTTTCGAACCCAACTGTATCTGAAGGGAAGAACTCTTAATAATTTATTCCATTTTGGGTCGCTTACAGAGCTATAAATGCACCCAAATGAGTTCTTTTATAGAAAATTGAGTTCTTTATAAGAATAGAACAATTTTTATTCAGAACGGTGGTAACACTGATTTTAATTAATTAATTTAAATCGTAATTAATGTTCAGTAGATTTATTTATCTACTTATTTTTATTTCAACTCATTTTTTTTTAATTAAATGTATGATAAATGTTCTAATTAAACTTAAACTAGCATTTAAACCAAAATTTACTGAAAATATTGCCACCCTAGAAATTATACTTCAAAAATACTATTATTATAAGAAAAATGCCAACAGGTAACTGTAACGGCATGTGTTTGTTAAAGTGCAAAGCGCTATCTAAGCGATAAGCTTTAATGCTTGTAACACGTTGCCGATAAAGCCAAGATAACTTGTACAGAAGTACACACGCAACAAAAGAACACCTGATACAGCATTTCGCTCTTATTGTGAGCTCATCAGAGGTGTATACTTAAGTGCGGCATACGACTGTACAAGACGGCGGTTGGTCTTTTAAGCTCTCGTGGAGCAATGAACATAAGTAAAATGTGTGTCTTGCGACATCTCGTGTAAACATTGACACGTATGAATAGTATAAACTAAGAAAAATGCCAACAGTTAACTGTAACGGCATTCATTGCTGTTGACGCCAAAGTGCATTTTGTTTATTGAATACCCATACCGACTTACTTTTAGTTAAGTTTTATATTCACAATAGTTTTAGAAGTTTTTAGTAATGCTGATTGACAGCAAATAAATAATGTATTGCTTTATGTATGTCTCTATACTTAGAGTTACTTATCTTCAGTAATGCTGAGGGACACATCCTTTGTTCTAATCGCTTGGAAAATTACCTACACTTAAGAAGGATTAGTCACTCAGCAGTTTAGGTTTTTAGTTTGTTTATTCAGGTGCAAGAAGAATATAATTTAGATGATTTAACTGATTGGTCAAACCTTTATGAATAGAAAATATTAACCAATCAGGTAAAAACGGAAGTTTTCTTGTTTTACAAAATTTAGATTTTTAGTCAGTTCTTCAGGGAAAACGAAGCCGCGTTAGTTATATAAATTGTAACCAATTACATGTATTTTAAGGGTTATATAAGTGTTAATCAGTAATCAATTTTATTTCAATCATTTTATTTAAACCCAAATCAACGCGGTTCACGAAGACGTTACAAACAATCAAATACGCAACAATTGCTCCACGAGAGCTTAAAGACCAACCGCCGTCTTGTACAGTCGTATACCGCATTTAAGTATACACCTCTGATGAGCTCATAATAAGAGCGAAATGCTGCATCAGGTGTTCTTTTGTTGCGTGTGTACTTCTGTACAAGTTATCTTGGCTTTATCGGCAACGTGTGTTACAAGCATTAAAGCTATCGCTTAGATAGCGCTTTGCACTTTATAACACACATGCAGTTACAGTTAACTGTTGGCATTTTTCTTAGTTTATACTTTTCATACGTGTCAATGTTTACACAGAGATGTCATGCAGACACACATTTTACTATTATTATACTTTAAATCAATCTATAAAGCCCAAAATAGAAAAAAATAGTATAAAGAATTCGTTTTAGAAGACATTTTAGCTACTCTTACTTTCGTACTCGCCTTATAAAATGCGTCTTCTGAAACTAGTTCTTTAAAATTCTACTATTGTTGACTCAACATAGTTTAATTATACAGTAAGCCCTCGAAATTAAAACATAATATTCAAAAATAATCTGATATTTGTTGTTGTTGTTTAAATTTCACATGCATGAATGTTGCAGAATCCTAGCTACTTAATATAAAATTAAAATTGATTGAATCAGTATTTAGAAATTTTTGTGAAATGTTCAACTGTGTATGTGTATATATTAATAGAACAATCGACCGTTATATTATTTGAGGTCAAGTTTACACATAATAGAGTTTTAAATGAAGCAATTAATATAATACTGAAGCACATTTATCTCTTAATAACATTTAAAGATCCGGAAAATAATTTTGATAAATGTGTTATTTGTTTCAGTACGATAAACTTCAGTTTTTGAAAGAATAATTTTAACAGTGACCATTTATTTCTTTGTCATTTGTTGTAAAAGCTGTACCTGATTATGTTTTATTGATATAAATTTCTATCATTTAATCGAAGAAATTGGAAATTTTAATTATCTTGGTTGGTTTCGGTTTTAATGTGCGTTTTGTTGCGGAAACCTTTAACTTCAATTGGAAATAGATAATGTAAAGCTTATACGTATGTACCAAAAGTAAATAATTTATTTGAAGAAAGGATAAAGTATTAATTTGAAAAGACATATCAATTCAATACATTATTCAGAGTAGAGTTTCGTGCAGTAGGATGGAGACGCGCTGCAGTCAGGCGAGATGCAGTTGGGGGTGGTGGGTTAGGGGATTACACTACCACCAGCGGGGGTGAATACAGCGCGTGACGCAGTCGAGGGCGTCGGCGGGTGGACTAGGCTAGACTAGTATTGATCTAGGCTACCTTCACCACTAATTTCGTTGTCGGCGTGCGGGGCCAGACAACCGGCCATCTTCACGTCTTTATAACGCAGTTTCAACTCCATGCACTATAATTGAGTGCATCATTTCTGTAAGAGCAGATTCGGTAGAGGTAAAATCACCCCAACTCTTTATTATACACTCTCACATATTAGGTAGTTTCTTCTACGAAAAATAGACAACTATTTTCTTTAATTTCTTTTAACAAACTGCTTTTAATTTAATTTAATTTAATTACCTGACAGTTTTTGTTATAATTTACCTTAATTTAAATATAGTTAGGTACGTCCAGTAGGTTTGTGTAAAGAAAACTTGCAAACTGGTTGGTCGCCAATTTCAACATTCATTTCGATTGTAATAAGTTAGTTACATAATTGTCTACGTCTTTTTAAATGTTTATTCAGTTTATCTTTCCCTTCAATTTTGTCTTCTTTATGTTTCTATGTTAGGTCTGACAACACGATATTGCGTGCTTTAAATGACTCACTGTCGGTTGCATTATTCACGTACGCATTTAATTATGCACGTTGCCAAAATTTACCATTGAATTTAGTGAGCAGGTGTTTTTAAACTAAAAAATTATTACGTTAAGACATGTTTATTATTTATTTTACATAGTAACGTTTCATATCTACCTAATGCAACTTTTAAAATGTTTTGATGGGATTCATTGCATGCTTTTGTTAAGAACTTTGTCACAATCGTTACTTCACATCTGATGGTGAGTTATGTGACGGTTTTCAAACCAAAATTTTAATACCTACCCTTTTTTCGTTTTCCCGACGAATTAGAGTTAGCGCATTATAACACAACAAAAATTTCCGTCCGTGTATAAACATGAAAGAATTTGTTGGAAATTTTATTATCCATCTTTTATTTAAACTATTTTTACACGAAATTTTCTTTTTTCCCAGTATTTAGACTATTAGTCTGGTTCTGGGACGGATCGCTATAAAAACAGACACATCTATACGCCTTAACTTCGTCTAAGCGTTTGGGTACAATTATATTCCAAACAATACGGAAAGAGACTTTCTTTGTACACTGCTTCAGGGATTTTTATGTTTTAGCTTAGCTTACTTTGGCTTCTGTAAATAATAATAATAATAATAATAATAATAACATATTTATTGCCCCAACAGAAAACTCCATACATAAGGACAATTACAAGTTAATAAAATACAATAAAAGTGTTAAAAATAAAAATTTGCCTTTGATAATACTATTTTTAGGTTGTCGTTAAATATATCACATGTGTCATTTATCGGATTAACGTTATTGCAACTATAAACAATAGGTGAGCGATACATAACCGTTGTATTACAGAAAGTGATGTAAAAAGAGTATGGCTACGACTATTTGACCTTGGAACAAGAAAGGGCAGCTGACATAATAAGAGCGAGCAATCAATGTTATTGTTAACCAATTTATGAATAAATGATATAAAATTAATTTCCCTTCTTTTTTCAAGGGATTGAAAACTAAACCTACTTAATAACAAAACATGATCAGTTCCATTCGCGGGATAATTACCATCTATTATATAAAGACAAAAATTTTAAAATCTACGTTGTACCTTTTCGATCGTTTGAATATGACATTGATGTGACGGTGACCAAACAAGAGAACAGTATTATAATTTAGAACGCACTAAAGCATAATACAAGCTAACTAATGAATTGTTTACATTTTTGAAATCTCTACAATTTCTATATATAAACCCTAACGTGCACTACGCTGAGGAAACAATGCGATCGATATGTGAAGTAAAGTTTAGTTTTTCGTCAAATAGAACACCCAAATCATAAATATTACTACAACGTTCTAACTTTATTCCATTAATGTGATAGCAGTGTTGAATAGTGTTCCTTTTTTTACTAAAAGTCATGACATTACACTTCCTATATTAAGTTGTAGATGATTTCTATTACACCACTGATGTATTAGATTAATATTACTAATATACTAAAAATAATAATTGTCCAAGATTAGAGCCTTGAGGTACTCAGAGTTAATTTCATAAAAATGTGATGTATAGTGATTGTAAGTGACTGCTTGCTTCCTATTCAGTAAATATGAATAAAGTAATTTACAAAGCGGATTATGTAAACCAAAGAACTTTAATTTATTAAGCAGTATATAAATGTCAATCTTGTCAAAAGCTTTTTGCATGTCAGTGTAAATAACATCGACTTGGCTCTGATTGTCTAAAGCGTTGATAGAAACTGTGTAATACAGACCAAATTAGATGTAGTCGATCTATTCTTCATAAACCCATGTTGATAATGGGACAAATGGTTGTGTATGTTGTTGTATATATGGAAATAAAGAATTGATTCAAATGCTTTAGAAAAATTACACAAAATAGAAATTGGTCTGTAATTGATAATCAATGAACCGTCACCTTTTTTTAAAAACAGGGCACACTAAAGCTTTCCTCCAAACAGTCGGAAAAGTTGAAGTTCTAAATATAAAATTAAATATATGTAGCAACGATTCTGCAAACACATATGCACAATCACGAATTAAAAACGATGGAATATTATCTACACCCATAGTACTTTTGTTTTTCATTTTTTTAAAGCCGAAACGACTTCATCCAAGGAAAGTGTAGGTATGTCTACACAAAGCGAAGTATTAAACTCTAAAGGGTGATCAGATATGTTACTAACATTAGAGTTGATGTACATACTACTAAAATATTGACTAAACGCATTTACAATTTGTTCCGACGAAAAAACTGATTAAGTGTAGTTTTACTTTCACGCATACTTAGAGATAAATGTAATGGCGCTTTGTAAAAATGTAACTTCTTTTTTTAACTACCCTTAAAATTAAAGGTGTAAAATTGAAAAAAAAAACCGATTTTCTCGAAAACTGCTCTAGCGATTTTCCTTAAAATTTGCACACGTATACTATATTACAATCTATGCAAAAATTATAAGAAGCGGGTAGAAATGTTTTATCAGACCAATACGAGATGCAAATTCCTGAGTTTAAGAAGCCAAAAATAATTATTGTTGGGGATTATGATTAATATCTGAGCGTTGCAGATATATTTGTCAACAAAACGATAAGTAATGAAAATGAAATTAAATTGATAAAAAAATATGTACCTCATAAAAGAAAAAATTTTAGTGTGATTTTAGAAGTGTCTAAGGAGGGTTTCAACTATTTTATAAAACAAAAAATGTTCAATTGGGATGGGATTGCTTTCCGCTGTATGAGTATTTTAGCGTTTTAAGACGATTTAGATTTTGAAAATACGGTCATATTATTAACGCATGTCATCAGGAGAAATTTACGTGTCCTTTATGTGCTGAAAGTCATACATGGGACCAGTGTAAGAATCAAAATTGCTGCAGCAAATGTATATATTTAAGTACTGTTTTAAAATTAGATAATGTAACTATACAATTAAGTATGAATAGTAACTACAGTCTGTGCGAGAGCTTTTTTGTCTATACATATTCAGGGTCTAACATATAAGATGGACGATTTGCTACAACTGGTGATGGAAAAATCTCCCCGTGAACTTTGTGTAAACGAAAGACACATTACTAATGAATTGTTTATTAGTGGATTCACCCATTTCATAGTTTATACCGAAAGTCCTCATACCGCGGAGGAGTCATAGTTTATATCAAAAATAAGGTTTCTTGTACAGTAGTGAGACATGGCGTATATCATTATCAACTTTTGGTTTCTATGCTTAAATTTAAGGATTAAATCGGAGAAAAATTATGACTATGTACAGATCCCCTAATGGTGATGTAAATCGATTTTTCCAATTTTTGAAGAGTTGTTAGAAGACGAAATGTTTCCAACTAATCACAGTATCTTAATAGGCGAATTTGATATCCGTCTAGAGTTTGAAAATCCAAACAAAAAACAGCTAATGAACATTGCGTCAGATGCCGGGTTTACACAGTCGTTCATAAATGCAGTACAGCACAAGAGTATTCGAGGAACAACCCAATGTCAGCACATTTGATCTTTGTAAGACAACGTCAGCCATGTTGAAAAACTAGATCGTATTTGTTGTAGATGGATATTCGACCACCTTTTCCTTACAACAGCCATATACCTATGCCATAGTTTGTAGATTAGTGAAGTCTGAATAAATATATAAAAACAAGTATATGTTAAACTTATCATTATTAAATTAACAATAATGATGAACATGTCGCTGCGAAATTAAAAACGAGTCGTACTTGAAGGAAGAAATTATCAGATAAAACCAAAAAAAAAGGATAGTGAGGTTAAATCCGAAAGAAAAGTGTTAAGAAATTAAACTACTAAAAAAATAAGAAAAGAACGACAAATGTAATTCAAATTACAACAATTAATATCCTGGAATGGAAATGTGTCTGAAAATTTAAGCAAAAACTGAATATTTATGTAGTAGCTTCGGGCCACAGAGGAACAACTTAAAGTCGACGCGTTTGATCTTTGCAAGACAACGGCAGTAATGTTTGAAGACTAGAAGTTCTGGATCGTATTCAGCGATTTTTAATTCTAACGGCAGCAGTTGCAAATGAAATAAAAGATTCTGGTAAGTACTTTAAATTTTTAATTACTAGTATTATTTCAATATAATCATAAGGTTTGTCAATAATCTAATATATTATACAGTGTAATTGCCTTGCCAAGGTAATGCATTTTCTGCCTTCACAAGATAATCTTTCAACTGATTTCTCAACACGTATGCGGACCTGATGAATTGTTAGGAACAATTTGATTCGAAGTAATATTTTTTTATCTGAGGCAACGAAAACTTCCCTTCTTTGTGTTTGATAAAATTATGTAGAACGCATGCTGCTTTTATAACAGCTGTTGCTGTCTCCTTTCCACAATATATTGGTTTTTGAAAAATTTAAAATTTAGCTACTAACATTCCAAAACCACATTCTACACTTTTTTGGCTCTAGATAGTCTATAATTAAATTGTCTTTTATCGTTGTCAAGATTTCTTTGGGGATAAGGACGCATAATATTTTTTTAACGGAAATGCTTCATCTCCCACGAAATAAAAATGAAACTCCTTATTGTCGTTACGCATTGGTTGCGGAATATTTAATTTTTCCTTTTCTAATAATTTTAAAATACAGCACCGTCAAAAAATTCCTTATAATTATAATAGCAAGATCCAGTTTTAGGTATTTTTTATTCGAAAGTGCTTCCCCTCTACGGAACCAAGACAATTTGGAAGATCCCATAATTCATAAAAACGTTCAGGTTTTCTTCTCCAGTCTATCGCTGTTGGTACAGGCGTAGTTTCTCTAACTATGCTTCCTATAGTATTATCCCCTCTCATATAAATATGAGATAATGCCTTGAATGAATATCCAGTAGCGAAATATCTATAAAAAATATGTTTGCATAATATAACAATTTAAACAACAAAAGTGGACATCAAAAAGGCTAAAACAAAGAAATAATCGCTTATTTTTAAATTTCAGTTGCTAATTGTAAAGAAAAATGGTAACATTTAAGAACCGCATTTTCTAGAAGCCTTAAAACCCACCATCGGGAAGTGGTTTAAACAAAAAAGGAAAAGATTACTATTTGAAAGATGTTATGCAATTTGTTTTGCCATTCTTAAAAACTACCCCACAGTCTGGTAATCTGCCTTTTACTGAAGATAATACCGAGATTTTTGAAGAAAATACCATGATGAGGAAGAATTTAGTCAACAACCTGAAACTGAACACTTATCTGAGAACCAAAGTACAGAAAGGGTCTGTAGTATATTGCCTGAGGCCTAATGTTATCGACCATCGTATCACTAATACACCTGCAGCAAAAAATTGCGAACTTCCAAAGTAGGAACGGACACAGCCTACCAATCTATCAAGGACTACATCAAATTTAAGACATCAGTACAAGAAAAGAGTAATCCTGATCTCGATTTCTTTAAAAGCTTGCTACCTGACATGGAAAAAACATCTATTTAAGAGAAGAATACTTGAACTAATTGATACTATTTTGGGCGACTTTCCCAAACGAATGTACAACTCTCTGTATCTCTTTCAAGTCCTGCTATATCCACCTATTCAGTTACTTCAGATTCAAATCAGTACAGCTCCACCACTTCAATACACCAGTTTCATAAAAATAATGAAAGTTATAATATACAAAGCTTAGATAATGCAAATGATGTACGTAGTTTTATTCACAACTTCAATGTCTGAATAATATATATATTGGTTCAATAGCCACTCTACAATTTGTATCACGTTTTGTAATATAAGGGCCAATCATATTTAAAAGGCATTTAAATGAGTCTGGATTCATTCGCTTACAATTCTGAAATTTTACTGGATGTTGTTTCAGTTCTTTTATCCAAATGGTTGCGCTATGACACCTCAATTCCACTAATGAAGGGTGAATGCAAGGTCTTCGTTTTCTTCTCGTACGAAGATACTACCAAAATATTATAACATCATCGTCACTGTCACTATTCGACATTATTCACAAAAATATTCTGTTTCCTAACTTGTGTTGCTTTGATGTGAGACAAACGTGCAATATTATTTCGTGTTGTTTATCGCTTGTAGCTTATAGCTTATTGCCTGTTGCTTCAGGAAATAAATTGATTAATGTCCAATGTGCATTGGTATAGTGCATTGTTCCATTGGAACTGAATCCCATGATTGCACGTTAACAAAAATGGCACAACAAGGTGGAAGTTGCTGAACTAATGATGCAACTCATATTAGAACAATTTTTTGTGACTACTTTATTGGCAGTGCAGAGTGACAAAATAGAGCAATTGGCATTTTATAATTATTACAGACTCTGGCATTGTTCTTTTGTTATGTACAATTGTCTAATAAATATAAACAACAAGTATGCACTTATTATTAATGTATCTAAAAGTAAATTAATACATGAAAGTTAAAAATTGCACCTCAATTTTTTGAGCTTAGACTATTGGCTTTACGGGACCGCTTCTCTTCTACACGGGCGATTGCGGACCAGTGGTTTGAAGAACATGAAAGACCGATTGGGATGCGAACCGTTTATAGACTGATAAGAACCTTTAGGCTCTTTTCATACCATCCCCTTTTGTGCTACCACTGACTCCAGAACATCGACGTTATCGTCTAGCGTGGTGTAGAGAACGGGCAAATTGGGACCAAGAATGGAATTCAATTGTCTTTAGTGATGAATCCAGATTCTGTTTGGGTATGCATGACGGTCGTGCAAGGGTGAGAAGACGGCGCTGTGAAAGACAATATCCCCAATTTTCTGTGAATAGGCATGTGCACCATACAGTTGGAGTTATGGTATGGGGAGCTATTGCTATTGGAAGTACGTCACCTTTGGTCTTCATTAGAGTAACATGACCGCTGCGCTCTACATCCAGGAGGTCGTAGACCCCATATTGTACCTTATGTACAGCACATTCCAACAAGATAACGCACGACCTCATGTTGCTAGGGTTTCTTTGGCTCATTTTGAGGCCAATCAAATTGCTTTGTTGCCTTGGCCACCAAGATCTCCGATCTTTCGCCCATCGAGCACGTCTTGGATATTATGGGAAGAAGATTACTCAATTTACCTCACCCTGCACAAACTCTAGCGGCTTTGCAGCATCAGTTACAGATAGCATGGGATGAGATACCTCAAGAAGAAATCGATCACCCCATTAGAAGTATGCCCAGACGTGTTAAAGAGTGCACAAGACATCGTTGTGGAGCAACACATTATTAAGTTTTTGAAGAAGTTAACAGTTTAATTTTTATCAAATTGTGATCGTTTACTAATCCAATTTGTACACACTAGTATACAAAAATTTTTCAAATAAATTCATTATTACTGGGTGTTCTTCTTTTCATGTCACTTAGTATAATTAATCGTTAGAGATGTGTGTGGTATTTATTTATTTACTTTCAAATATTTTACTTATAATTAATGCGCAGAATCTCACACCAATTTTATTGTCTCAAAAATAGTGTCAGTATCAAACAGAAATATTTTCAACAATTCATATTTTTCACAATTTAGATTGATCTAATTGTTCAATTTCTTGTTCAAGAAACGATTTCAAATTCAAATATGGCGCGTCTGATTTAGTCTGAGAACATGGCGAATACCAATGCGCGAGATGGGATGCGCGTACTTTCCCCTTCCACGAGAGTTGATTCTCTGGAAAATATCTCTACTCTGTTATTACAGTAACAAATTATTCTGCCACGTGAATAGATTCAATCTTTACAAATATTTATTCTCTTCAGGAAGCGACAGATGATTTTCCTCAAATTTTGCACCATCGTATTATTGGATGTTTTAGATATCAAAAGTAATACAATTCAAAAAAATGTACAAACTGATATTTTCTGCGGAAAAATTAACCTTGTTGTAGCGGAACTGTTCAATAGAAATTTGAATTATACTTCCATAGATGTAAACGTATTATACGATAATTTTATAAACAAAGCTTCGCAAACCATGTACAAAATAATACCTCTTGGAAATAACAAACCCATAAAAGCTCTGTTACTGAAGCAAGATAAGACAGAGACCTAGAATACAAAAAAATCAATATAACCAAATTAGATAGAGATTGGGGATATACAAGGAAAATAGGAGTTTATATGTAAAAATGTTAAGAACAGAAAAGGAAAAATATTATGAATATACAGGGTGTCTGTAAAAGGTCTTTACACAAGCTTACCACATATTCCTTAGACAAAAATAAGCCGATTTAAGTAAACTTACCTTAGTCTAAAGTAGCTTGTATGCGGCCTTGAAGTTAAAAATTTGAAATAGTTTTTTATTATCAATTTAAAATGGTTTCTGCGATTTTAATAAGATTTGTCATAGTTTGTTAATGTTATTGTTCTAATGTTTTGAAAAAATTACAAAAATATTCTAATACCGGAAGTGAATGAAACACGCGTGGCCATTGTGAAAATTAACATAATTTTTTTACTGTCTGTAGTAGAGGCACGAAATAATTTTTCATAGAGTATTCAAAAACGATCAAACTATGTCTCTTGTAAAATTTCCTTATTTTTATTCGTTCTCGAGAAAAACAAAAAAAATTACCTATGCTGGTGCATTCGAAAAAAAATAATCTAATCCACTCGCCTGTGATTTTTCTATGAATTTTGCATTTTCTACAAAAACGGCACTCAAGAATTGAATACTCTAATGGTTTTGCGAAATTTGTATCTTAATAATCCTCATTTGATTATTTTACACAAAAATCATTTAAAAATTAAGTAACTATAAAATGAACACAAATAATGTCTAAAAACTGATCAAAGTGTTCTCCATTTACACGCATACAAAGATTTATACGACGAAGGAAATTAAATTGTACTCTTCACAAAATTTCTCTATCACCTCTAAGGTCATTTATAGCATGTTGAATACGTTGCCATAGTTCTACTTCATTAGCCACAGGCGTTTTGTAAACCACGGACTTAAGATGTGCCCCATAAGAAAAAATCAGCTGGTGTTAAGTCTGGAGAACGTGGTGGCCAATTTACAGGAGCGTTATTACCTCTCCCTATCCATTTGTTTGGGTATACTAGATGTAAGTAATTTTGAACATCAACTCTCCGAAGGTGTAGAGGTAACTCGTCTAACAAATCTGGCAATGTGTTTTGTAAGAACTGCAAGTAGATGGCTCCCGTTAATGTTCGAGGAAGAATAACAGGACCAACAATAAAAATGTCAATTATTCCAATCCACACATTAAGTTTAAATTTGCGTTGAAATGGTTTATCTTTATGGCATACGGGTTTTCAACGGCATAAACGTGTTCATTATGGGAATTAGTTACCCCTCTTCTTGTAAAACAAGCTTCATCCGTAAACAAAATAGTGTTGCTAAAGTTTAAATGTGCTTCTCTTTGCCTATTAACAAAGCGACAAAAACTCAAACGCATTTCAAAATCATGTTCTAAAAGATCTTAAACTGTTATTTTATGATATGGATATAGCAACTGTTCTCTAATTATTGCGTTGATCATATCTTTACATACTCCTAGTTCCCTACCTATTCGTCTAGTACTTATTTCTGGATCTTCTTCAACACGTTCTAAAAATTTCTTCTTCAACTTCAGGAACCCTTACAAAACGTTGCCTTCCATAATCAGCGGTTGCAGGAGCAAAGCGACCGGTCTCTCAAGACGTAGCTCAACGGCAGCAAACGTTGGGTGACTTGGTACTCGACGATTTGGAAACCTTTCAGAATACACCTAACACATTCTCGAGTATTTCCTTCACAAAATCCAAATACCAATAGCATATCGGTATATTTTTTATTGGTGTATTGTAACGCCATGATAAATCACCAAAATTAAGCTTTGTAAATTATTATTAGAGCACTTAACAAACTTTTTTTGGAACGCACTACCATAAACTCTTTTTTTTCATTTTTCTCGAAAACAAATAAAAATAAAATTTTTTACAAGACACATAATTTAATCGTTTTTGAATACTCTATAGAATAATATTTCGCGTCTCTACTACTGATAGCAAAAAAATTATGTTAGTTTTCATAATAGTTATGCGTGTTTCATTCACTTTCAGTATTCGTATATTTTTGTAATTTTCTCAAAACATTCGTCCAATAACATTAACTAACTATGCCAAATCTTATTAAAATCGCATAAACCATTTTAAATTTATAATAAAAAAACGATTTCAAATTTTTAACTTCAAGGCCGCCAGTTTACTTAATTCGGCTTATTTTGGTCTAAGGAATATGTGGTAGGCTTGTGTAAAGACCTTTTACAGACACCCTGTATGTTATGATTAAGTAAGGAGGATAGTAGAAGAATGTGGAGGACACTAAAGGAAGTACTAGCTAGTAAGAATATAAAAGAGGTATCGTACGAATACTTAAAGTTTGATGAAAATGTTGGCTGTATCCAGGAGAATTTTAATTACCTCTTTTCCAAAATCCTACAAGATCTTGCATCTGATATATCTAAAGTAGGAACTAAGTTTGAATATTCTCAACAAACAAAAGTGTAGGTTAACAAATTTTAATATGATGAGTATAAAACAACTTAAAGATATTGTAATTGTAATGACATATGTAATGCTAAATTTTAAAAACCTTTTTTTCTGATCTGAAGTTACTGCATAGATACCATAAATACATTTATTAGTAGGTACTGGAAAATAATAAAAGCAATCAAAACAAGTGTTATAATTCCTATTCCAAAGGTGATCAGTCATTTACTTGTCACCAAATACGTCATTTTTAGAAATGCATAATTTACTATAGTATAAAGGGCAATCGGGTTTTTTAGAAAAACACTCGTGTGACTCGGCGCTGCAGTTCCTCTGTGCTAAATGGCGTCATATATACATGAGGAAATATTGTTCTTCGTGTTTTTATTGATCTTCAACGTGGGTTTGAAACCATAGACAGAAAGAGACTTATTCAGAAACTACAAAACTATATAATTGTGAATAATGCACTTAAAAGGCTCACTAGATGATTGTTTTCATGAGACTAAGGTGAATGGTGTGTGCTCAGCAAAATTAGAAAACAATATAGGTGAGGCCCTTCTCTTGTTTTGTGCTGTATGTCAATGACGTAATACGTAATAGTTTAGTAAGTTTATGGTAAAAAATTGGAAAAAAAGATTTTAGGAGAGTAGTAAAATTTGAGCCATTGGAGTCGCCTTCTTGTATTTAACACTATTATATATCCGCACTTTAAATATTGCAATTCACTATTAATTTCATATAAAAAGACGAATATTCAAAGACTTCAACTACTACATAACAAGGCTATGAGAACTATACTTTTTTGTAGGCGTTTCACACCAATAAATATAATGTTAAAAACACTCAGTTGGCTCATGTAATATAAAATCTTACCATAATTTTGATATTAAATTTGTAAAAACTACTTATATGCAAAAGGCCATTTTTAATGACGGTTTAAGACATTTTAACGCTATACCTTGAGAGATAAGAACTGTAACTACAGTAAGAATGTTTATGCAAAGGGTCAAAAAATGTTACTTGGAAAGTGTTCAGAACTACTTTACTACTACTACTTCAAGTTAATCATTATTTTAAAAATTAATTAATTATAAGATTTACATCATTGTGTGCTAGGTTTTATTATACTTTTGTTACTATTTAGGTTAGTACCTAACATATGCATTCATTGTTACTTATTTTGTATAGAAAATGTATTTTACGTTTATTTTCGGAAATAGCTTTAGGCTAATAATAAACGAAAGTTATATATTTATAATTTTCTCAAAAACAGTTCTAACGAATTTTCTAAAATTTGCCCACGTATACCTACGTATACCTACTATAGTAACAGTTTCTTCAAAATAAGTTCTGTGGCCAATAAATTACTGTATAAATACCATGACCTATTTGTTAAATTTGACACCTTTAAATTTGATTAAACCAATTTGTATTACTCGACGGCAGTTTGAAGAATTTTTGAAAACTTGTACGTAATCAATTAATTATATTGTCAACAATATGACGACATCGGCTTTTTTCGGAATAATTTGTGGACAAATTTTTGGTAAAATAACGGTAGAGTGAAATGTTCCTTCAAAGTGCAATTAAAAATGGTAGATGCGAGAAAGTTAGTGCGGAGTCACCGTATTTTTAAAAGATGATTTCAATAGTTTAGTTTAAGAAAATCTATTTTTTAAAACTGAACTTAATCAACAAACTTTTAATAAACTTTAATATATTAATGGTAATTTTAATAGTAACACTGCAATTGTCGACTATAGAAATAAGCACACC
Source organism: Abscondita cerata (assembly GCA_030710515.1). NCBI lineage: Eukaryota > Metazoa > Arthropoda > Insecta > Coleoptera > Lampyridae > Abscondita > Abscondita cerata. The sequence goes on from JALBCR010000181.1 coordinate 777,065, forward strand.
AAGTAGTGAGTGTTTTAGGGATAGATACAATGATCAGATTCATTCTAAAGTTGATGTCGTTTATGCTCATATGCATTAATTCTTCTTGTCTAGAAGCTCCCAATAATTAAGCATTCTAAAAAGTAAGTAATATACATGATGATCATACGTATCAAGAGTTAAATTTTCTTTTATTGCAAGGCAATGATCATTATTTGCTTTAACAATAAACTTGTCGATGTGTTACAGTTCAAGTGTTTTGGACTTTATGGGTACATAATTTTAGTCACTTTTAAAAAATTCAAAATGTGAATATTTTTATTTATATTAAAACATGTTCTTAACATCAAATAATTGGCCCACATTGTTGTAAAGTGTCAATACCACATTTTCTGTAATTGTATTTACATTATTTTGATCGGATTAAGAAATAAAGTTTGTATGTTTTCTTGGTATTATGTTCAGATTTTACGGCATTAAACTATATAAAGCGTTAGTCGCTAATTCTTTTATTTGGGACAGAGTAAATTTACAACTTATATTTTCGCCTTCCATATTATGAATCATAAGTAACATTATGAATTAAGTAAAATGTGTGTCTAACGACATCTCGTGTAACATGGACACGTATGAATAGCTTAAAACTAAGAAATGCCAACAGTTAACTGTAACAATTGTGGGTGTTAAAGTGCATATCGTTATCAAAGCGATAACTTTAAATGCTTGAAACACACGTGTGTCGATAAAGCTAAGTATTTCTTGTACAGTAACAACGAAAGAACACTTGATGCAGCATTTCGCTCTTATTATGAGCTCATCAGAGGTGTATACTTAAGAGCGGTATACAACTGTACAAAGAAAGCGGTTGGTCTTTTAAACTCTCGTGAATCAATGAATTTAAGTAAAATGTGTGTCCTAACGACATCTCGTGTAACATGGACACGTATGAATAGTATCAAACGAAGAAATGCCAACAGTTAAATGTAACGACTGTGAGTGTTAAAATGCATACCGTTATCAAAGCGATAACTTTAAATGCTTGAAACACACGTGTGTCGATAGAGCCAAGTATTTCTAGAACAATAGCCACACACGCAAAGAAAGAACACCTGATTATGAGTTAATTATGTTCAAATTTGAAAATTCGTACGTAATTGTCAAATGTCATAAGAACTAAAATACATGTTAAAGACAAAAAACATTTATTTTGAACAAATAAAATAGAAAAAATAGTAAGAAAAATACTTGCCCGACACTCTATTGCCGCACTCGGTCAATCAGTAAACTTTATCGTCGTGCGGCAAAAGTATCATTGTTCGATTTCTAATCAAATTGTGACTGTGGAAACGGACCGGAGACCGTTACACATATTGCAGAGGATTGTAAATTAACGAAGTTTAAAGGAGAGTTTCCAAACATTCATAATTTAACGGATGAAGCTATATTATGTCTTACGAATCTGAAGGACATCTAAAGTTCAACAATGTTTTGTGTTCTTGTCTTGATTATCTGTTTTTCCATTATTTTGTTTTGCTATTTCTTTAATCTACTATTTTTTTCGTCATTGTAGTGACTGGCGTTTGGACCGGTCCATATATGTCGTCATGCAATGGCCGTGCCGTTATATTTTATGTTCTATTTACCTTCTATAATGTTTACACACTTAATTAATATTATTACATATGAATACTAACGTGGATAAAGGTTGGCATGTTTAGGATTTATTGGTTTGCCTAAGCCTTGAAGGTTTATACTGATCTTCTGCTGGGGCACCATACATAACACTTACATCACAATACAATATTTAAAATGTATCATACGAATAAATAAATAAATAACTTGTTTATCAATGTACCTACCTACTATTTCCAACGGTTAATACATGTACGTAACATGTGCGGAAACAGATTCTTTTAGGAATAAGTGCTTGTTTACAAGGTGGAAAGCTTCTAATGTAGGTAGCATTGGTACGAGTTCCCGAATACTGCTTACGCACAAGTTGCGTTTGTTTTTTGTACGATTTTTTCTATAATTGTATTTTCAAGTCTCTATTATTGTGACATGCAAATGACAAAAATTTAATTAGTGGCTATACGCAAATGCACATAATTAAAACATTTGTCATTTGACATCCAATTAACCCTATTTAATTGTCAAAATTTTATTTGAAGATTTGAATTGTTTTACAACATTTACAACAAATAAAATGTGCGTAAATTGCATTCTAGATAATGTAAGTAAATCAACAAATTGTCTTCTAATGCAGAGTGCTTTTTGGTCGTTTTTGAAACACATGTTCGGAATAACAGCGCTTCGTTGCCTGCTTTACATATGCTCTTGTTTGTTTCATAAATAAGGATTTTGTTGTATGCCGTGCCATATATGGAACAAACCAATTTTATTATTTTTTTAAGTGAAGTTGTAGATTCAGGTCTGAATTACATGGATTTCCAGATCTGGCACATTTTGCTTTTGCTCGGGATATTAAAATTTTTCGCTTGCGTCTATTTTCGTTGAAAATCGAGAATGAAGTTAAATCTTGCAGAATTTGCATGTGTGTTTGAAATGGTGATGTTTGATGGCGTTCTTTAATTATAAATAGTTCTTCATCTTCAAAAAAATCTCACGAAGTTGTGAGACCTTCATTGATATCTTGACAGCGACTTCATTAAAATCCGTATTTTGCAAAAATGAGTTTTGTGACATTAACATCATGCGTTTTTGACTGGCGTAGAACAACACGCAGGTAGGGTTGATATGTTATTTTTTATAGATGGATCCCAAAAATGTTTATGGAAATTGTTGGCCATGTTAAAGGAAATTCCTGACAACAAAAACAAATGTAGTGATTTCTCAGATGACGTTTAGTACCTGATCACGACTTTGACGGTAATGATGACGTACTTCGAAGTTATGGTATTTTATCAGAAAGTGACGTATCTTCTGAATCAGAAGAAGACATACTATTGTCTAGAATGGTTGAAAAATTAGAACCTGGCAAATGGAAAAAAGTAACTTGAAAGAAATCTAAACGACATAGAATTTAGAGGAAACAACCGTATGGTAGGTGTTAGACTTCCTATTATTGAGTTTTATAGTATAAAGATCAAGACCAAAAGTGGTACATGAAAATATTTTATCACTCTTTGGACCTCTGCGTAGTTAATACATGGCTACTATGGAGAAGAAAATATAGTGAATTGCACATGCCGCTCTTAGTATTGAAATTAGCAATTGCAGGCGCATTATATAAACAAAGAAAGAAGTTGTAAAAAGAGGAAAACCAAGCAAAGACTTCCAAGAGTAATATGAAAAAGAAAACGAGGTAATACAACTCCTCAACAAAAATACGTAGAGATGGGTTAGACCATTTTCCAGACTATAGAGGAATGCTCGAAACAGATGTAAATTTCTCGGATGTATCGGGAAATCGTTTATTTATTGCATAAAATGGGAAGTACCACTGTTCTTTAATAAAGAGAAATTGTTATCTAAGTTTCATACAGAATGATATCATAATTGCATGTTGTGCCTAATTTGTCACTAACTGAAATTTCGTATTTTTTCAAAAAGTTTTGAATAAAAGTGTTTTAACTATTTTTTTTTGCAATCTGTGTCATTTCTTCCACCAGTGAGATTTTTGTTTAAAAACAAAAAATCGTGCAGGAGATAACGATACCTACTTCCCGAATATTAAGGTCAACTAATAACCATTACACCAAATTTTAGGAAATAGTTATTTAAATATTTTTTTGAAACGCCAATAAACCTAACATTTTCGATGGTAGTGGTCTGAAAGTTCCAGATTTCGCCGCTGGAGTTTTACTTTTACCTCCATCAGGATCAGAGTACGCAGCGTTGTCATTAGAGAAATTAAAGGTTTTCCTACTAATAAGATCGTATCTTGATAATGCAAAACTCAAAAATCGTAGTTGGAGAAAAGGGTGAAACTTTTTAAGTTATCGTTATTTTCACAAGTGCTTTTAAAAAAATGAGGTAGAGGTATGTCCTTATAATGTTTGTTATCGAAAGACTATATAACACTATTTTACAATCACGAGCGAAATGAATAATAGATTATTTTACTAAGAGGTAAACAATTTATTTATTTTTTTCTTCAAGCGTTTTTGCTGGTTTCATGTATCAAATTGTCGAGATTCTCGAGGGTTATAGTGACGTTTTATTCTCGACTAAGCAGGTTGGTACTTTACTATCATGTTCATAATAATTATATGACTTAACCGAGGTACCGACCTGTTACAAGTTTATTCATGTAGAACAGGAATAATAAATAGTTACTGTTCGGAAAACCTTCAATGTCGCAGAGTGGATCGCCGGGATGATTTATACACGTGTCAACAAAGGTACCCGACATTGTTCGGTTGCCACCTACGTAAATCTAGTAATTGCCCTTAGGCAATCGCATATCAAAAAGAACAAACAAATGTGTAAAATCAAAAACATATAATTATCCTGGTCGTTATCTACACAATTAAGAGAGAGTAGCGAGAGAACTAATCTTAAATTAAGAAACAAAAAGAATAATCACAGTCATTAATTATCACCGAACATCAATCGGCTCTATTAATCGTTACGCCACAGGTTTATATTTAACTACAACTTTGCATTGGATTCAACAAAATGATTCACAACCGCAATTGATCAATAATGTTTTCTTAATATTCCCTTTTAAAGGTTCACCCCGAAGAAAGAGAAAAATTCGACACAAAATTACAATTAACTGTTTATTTTGACGACGGCGGATGGTTCCAGAACCAGTGCACACCTTCCAGATTCGTTAGAAATTTCGATGACCTTCTTCAAGGTGATAATCAACAAATCAAAAAGTCGAAAATATTCCCCCTAAAAATCAGCTCAATTTTCCGGAGTCGATACCTTAGTAATATTCACGGACAGCACCATAGTTATCAGAAGACGTCACAGCTTACAAGGAGATTCACCGGATTGTTTCCTCGAATAGAAATTGTTCCGGTGGAAAGTGCTCACTACAAAGCGCTCAGCATTCTGTCTCCGTTATTATTCCGGACGTCTTCTCCATGTGGACCTAGGACATCTTGTGTTGTACTGTTTTTCTTCTTACTCGACTATTAAAATCTCCTACTATTAATATACTTCCATTTTCTTTTCAATCGTATCTGTTAGTTCTTCCCAAAAATCTTCTTTGTTCTTTTTTATGTCGTCATCGTTCCATCCGTAAATTACCACTATTGTGGTGTTAATCTGCTGTTCTAGATTCATTTTATTTTTAGTATCCTTGTTGATACAAACTCGTAACCTTTTATTTTCTTGACATGCTTTCTGTTTATTATACATGCTACTCCTCCAGTTGCTCTATCTGTCACTGCTACTCCGCTGTAAATTATCATGTGTTGATTTAATTCAAAGATTCCTTGTTCTTTTTTTCTTGGTTTCTGAAATTGTCAGTATATCGAGTTCTGCCTTTTCAAGTTCTTCACTGAGTTATTGTTCTTTCCTTTCAAACTTCTTATGTTCCAAGTTCCTATTTTAATTATATTTTCTATTTTTTTTGTTTTGTTAATATGCTGTCTGTATTATGGATTTTAAATTGTATGTTTTATTCCAAATCACTTTCGTTTCCATGTCCGTTTTCGTTGCTGTTGTGTCGTTCTTTGTTATGTTATTTAGTTTTTGATGCAGGAACATCGGTTTGTATAAGGCAGCTTCTTTTATAATTAATTAGTCAAAACAAATTGACAGCTCAAACTGTTATTTAGTTTAAAGTCATGACGATATAACACATTTTTTTCATGGTCAAACACGCGCTTTGCTGTGCTCCGTGATTTGGTGGATTTTAAATGGTAACTTTACAAGATAAAATAGGTAAACACTGATAGCCGTTAGTTCATTTACCTATTCGAACATAACATTACTCTGCTTAGTGTTGAATATCTTTATCGAAGGTTTCTAAGGAGATTTTGATTGTAACATTGAGATCTCAATACTGTCTTCAATCACCTGCTGCAAATGCAATAAACCGATTGGATATCACGAAGATAAACGTAGCACCAGAATGTGATTCTGTTTATCACACCGAATGCATCGACTTGACCGCGACAATACCAAATTCTTACTCTATGTTTGTTTGCGGTAAATGTCTAGAGAACAGCATGATCAAATGACCAAGAACCATCGACGATGCCAACATTTACACGGGCACGGTCTCTAATGCTGCAACAGTCGTAAATAATGATTCACCACAATCATGGATATCAGAATCAAATTTACCTATCCAATTTAACTCTTTGCGGTGCAAACTAAATCGCCTTCCGACGTTGACGGCTTCGCAATTCGAACAAATTTTATGTAATTTTTAAATTATGTTAACGAGAATGGACGGACTTTGTCAGCAGTGTAATTCAAACATTGAGGTTGTTAACAAAAGGTGAAAAAAACAAGAAATGTTGATCAGTTCTCTTAATACTAAAAATGAAGACTTAAAACACCGCTTCAAAAATATGGAATATGAAATTAAATAATTGAAATCAACGTTGAAACAAGTGAACTTTAGAGAAATTTGGGACCGCATTGAACGAGAGAAAAATATTATAATTAGGGGCCTATCTAAACAACCAGGAGATAGCGAGAGCTCATTCATTCAGAATTTACTACGTGAGAAAATATCTAATGAAACTGATGTGGTTCATTATGTAAGGTTAGGCAAACTAGGGTGTAATCCTAGACTAATTAAGGTGGAATTTCTAAATAGACAGCAGGCGGTTAGAGTCTTGCAGAATAAGAACAAGCTGCGTAGTGTTTCGGTCAGAAATGACATGAGTTTAGCTCAGAGACAGAAACTATATCATTTGAGAGGTCTGCTGAAAGATGGAACGAAAGCAGGCGACAATTCATCTACTATACCTTATGTTGATGGATCTTCAGAGATTGTTCCTTTGTCTTGGACGTCCTTGCCCTTTCACTTTAACGCAGCCAATAAAAGATTTCGAGACGAAGATGACCCGCCACGACACGGAGGAGGATTTAAGATCTCCAAATATACAGAAGGAGGTCATTGCATCTCCCCGTCAACGTAATGCATCTACCATTAGTATGATCTAATGGAACCTAAGTGGGCTCGGTAACTTAGAGGATTTTTAATGCAATATGGAAATTCCTTTAGTGTACTATGTTTGGGAGAGACTTGGCATGTGGGTGGTCTGGAAATGCCGGCGTCTCTAAAATCTAACTTTAAGATTGTATCATCGGCTACCATCAGGAAAAAATCGTTTGGCCGTGCTGCTGGTGGATTAGCAGTATTTTTTCATAAAAGATTTAAAATATGCCACGTTAGATAATTTGGGTTGCTTGGATTTCGATTTTGATGAGGAATTTAATAACTGTACGTTATCTTGTTATCGATCGAGTTTAGATGTAACCGCTAACTCTCGAGGAGTCCAACTATGCGATTTTATTGCATCTCATGCTTTTGTAATGTTAAATGGTAGATCTCCTAGTGATTCTCCTGCTAATTACTGTAGTTCTATAGGAAATAGCGTTATTGACCTTGGTTTGCTATCTATTGAGAATCTGTCTCTGGTTGACGACTTTTAAATTATGTCCTATATTGTCAGTGTATCTGGGCACTACTCCCAGTTCTAGTAAATTTACTTGTACAAACACCACCCAATTGTATGGCATCACCAAGTGACCCTTGGTATGGAAGCAGGAACTTGCTGCAGACTTTACCAACTATTTAGTAAATTCTAAGTCCGTATGTATTATTTCATCAGAAGTTGATTAAGTTTATCAATATTTCATAAAAACAATCATACAAGCATCTCAAAACATAGGTATGATGAAATATAAATATCGTAAATCAATGAGTAAGCACAAGCCATGGTTCGATTTACAACTTGTACATCTTAGAAAACGTACTCGTTCATTATTAAGAATTTAGTGGGTATAAGGACTGTGATAAAAATGCTTATTTGCAATCCAAAAAAATTATATATTGAGACCCTACGATCTAAGAAATCTGAGTACGGGAAAACTTTAGAAATGAAGTTGTCTAAGCCGGAAATTTAGATATTTTTGGAAAGCTGTAAGAAGCTTTAGAGAATCTAGGAATAATGTCTGTTCATTGTCAGTTTCTGATTGGAAGACATATTATAATTCGATAACAATTTCCAGTAGTTCTTAATGAATAGATGTTCAAATAGCTCTAGCTAACGTCAAGGCTGGAAAAGCATCAGGATTTGATGGAATATCTAAAGATTTTCTAAGTCATTTACCTATTGCTTTTGTATTTGACCTCTTTTATAATACTATTTTAGATAGTGCTGAAATTCCAGATTCATGGCCTGAATCTATTTTGTGCATGATTCACAATTTCCATTCGATAATCCTGAAAACAACAGAGGTGTAGCTTTAATTAACTCATCTCTAAAATTATTTACGCAAGTTATCTCCAACCGTATTACAACTTGGGCTGAAAAGTATAACATTCTGCCGGAATGTCAAGCTGGGTTCAGAAAACAAAGAAGTTGTATAGATAATGTATTCATTTTGTCATCTCTGGTATAGTTACAATTGAGACTCCCTTCGAGAAAAGTATATGCTGCATTTGTGGACTTCAAACGTGCTTTTGATACTATTTCTCATGACATCCTATGGCAGAAGTTGTATTGTTGTGGTATTAGTTCTAAATTGATTAGAGTTATAAAGCATATATATGATAAAGTTACTTTTAAAATACGTAGTAACTACTATCATTCAAAGTCCTTTAAAGTCAATCGTGGTGTACTACAAAGGGAAGTATTTAGTTCATTACTGTTTACTTTATTTATGTCTGATATAGAGACCTTTTTTTTTAAGAGGTATCAATATCGATGGGTACAACGATGTTATTTTCTTACTATATGGGTGATTTAGTTTTTACTTTCCGACAGTCCGGCTGGATTGTCCAGAATGCTTTGATCCTTGAGGAGTATTGCCTAATAAATGATTTAACGGTCAACAGCGACAAAACCAAAATTATTAATCAGGCAACACTAGAGCTGATTTAAATTTCATGTACCAGGATATCAAAAATTATCTTGGTCAAGGGTAGTTGTGGAATGTAAAACGTTTGTCTTACTTTAAATTTTTGAATATGTTTTTGTTGTGTCAGTGTCAGAATCTGTCAAGTCGTTGTGCTGAAATAAATAGATAGGTTATTGATGATGTCAGTGTGACCAGTGACATAATTATTTCAAACGTAAACTAAGACAAACGTTTTACATTCCACAACCACCCTTGACCAAGATAATTTTTGATATCCCAGTATAATAGCGAATCACTTGAGATTGTCAGACTGTATACTTACCTTGGAGTAACATTTTCATCATCTTCACTGTTTTTATTCATGGCCAACCAGTAGTTGAAAAAGCTAAAGTAACGGTAGGAACTCTTATTGCTTTATTTGCTCGTGCCAAAGTTAACTCTTACGCCTCTCAGCTGACACAATTAAGAACAACGACAAAAAGTTTATCAAACTTACTTCTAATGGAGCTACCTACCTTATTAATTCGAATAACTTGTGCACAATATGTAACCTAAATAGCATGGAATCTTGTTTGAATGCCCAATTTACGAACCTTTTCGAGAGAGATTCTTAAGGTCCATAAGTGATATGAATAATTTAGTGGATGTTTTATGTTTAGTAGATTTTGTTATGTTGAAGGCCTTAATGAACATATTGATAACGATGTTGAGGGTAATATCTTTTATTTTGAATGAATAATTTTTTATTTTTTTTTTCAAATTTTTTTTTGTCACACATTAAATAATTAGTGTTTGTTGGTAATAATTAAATGAATAACTCTTAGTTTAGAATTTATTTATTGTTGTTTACGGTTAATTGAATGTTTGTAACATTTTAACAAGATTATAATCTTAATACAAATAAAACATTACATTACATTACATATTCGCAGCAATTTATTACTCGAAACCTAGATTGTAGCACATTATTATTGAAAACAAAAAAATTCAAAATTAAATCGAAGATTGCTCTCATAAAAATATAAAATTACTAACGCTATTTTAAAATCATGCAAACAATTCTCTCTTTTTTTAATTATTATGTGTTTAACTATAACGAAACAAACAGTATTTGTTTGAAATTTTTTTTTCAAATAAATGTTTTTTCGAATAACTTTGAAACTGCTCGGAACTTTTAGCAAAATCTGAACAAACACAATAAACTATACATCATTGTTCATTTAACCAAAATTGTATCTATATTAATAACAAAGTTAGTCACACAAGTGTACCAAATTTGGGACACACTGTAAACGCAGTTAGCACGCAATATTGGTTATACATACAGTACACTTTAAAGGAATATTTGTTATTATTTTTACGAATATATTCAGAAAAACTATGAAATTGAATGTTTTGCGAATTTTGATAATATAATTTATTTGGGTTACCCATGGAAATGCATATTTTCGTAACAAAAATTATCATTATTTATAGGATGACGTTAAGATCAAATCACACAATTACTTTTTCAATACCACGACCTTGTTGTATTTTGTTTGCGAATAAACAATGATGTCGGCAACTTTTTTTATGTGTGAACGATTTAAGTTATGGATGTATCTATTCAGTAATAAATAAGTCTAAGCGTAACGATTGCGTCTCTTATGTAATCTCCTATTTAGTGGACATGTTTAATTTTCTGTTGATAACTTGAATTAGTCATTATCATTAAAAACAATTATACATTACAAAATTAATTAATGACGATTTCCACACACTGCATAGAAGCTTGTTAAATCAATTATTCGACAAATAAATTATGTTTTTTTATTGTATTGTTTACAAATTTTGACTGATTGACAAGAAGATTAATGATTATATTCAAAAATTTTTAAATAACGTAGTAACTATATATGCAAATATTAGCTAAAGTTTGAGTAGAATTTTAATAGCCTAAATTTATCATTGTGACTCTTGATGCTTACCAAAATTACCTAAGATTTTCTGCATATACTTTGCATTGGTGGCATTAATTATGAGCATAGTTTTATATCTAAACACTTTTTGTAGAAAATTTGCAAATACCTGAACAGCTATTTAGCCTAAAGAATATTATGTAATAATCAGTTTAATTGAAACAGATTAGTAGGTTCAGAGGAACGATGTAAATAGTATAATAGTACAAATATTAATTAATGATTAAAAAATGATTTTATGTCTAGAAAAATCAACTAGAAGTTACTGAATTTTAAGACTTCAAATCATTAACACCTATTTTCTTTTATTGTAATTAAATTGACAGTAAATATTAAACTGAAATGCAAGTTTGTCTTTATTTTAACTTTCAGTAGTTAGTTACCATTTAGTAGATATTTGAGATTTTAAATAACTATCCAGTAAACAAGAATTCTATCAAACTTAAAAATAATACGATATAATATACACATATACAAATACAAGCAGTTACATAGTCGATTCTTCAATAATTATAGCCAACATAACAGTTGGGAAGTATAAACATTTCGAATCGCCTGCAGTAAAGTGAAGTACAACCTCTTGCGTATTGAAGAATCGTCTATGTAACTGCTTTACATACCTGTCGGGAAGAGGTGCTTACATTTGCGTACGTGAACGCTTTCACAAGTCGACACTAGATGTCGAAAAACTTATCGTTTAAATATTACGATCCCTCCATTAGACGCACATAGTCGACAGCACGTTTGTACAGCCAGTGAACTTACACTCGAGGTGTCTCTCTCACTCCTGAAGAGTCCCGAAAGGACAGAAACAGCTGTCGGATGATTCTCAGTGTTTGTTTGCTACAACCTCTTGCGTACTTTACCGCAGGCGATTCCAAGGTTTCACTACTTGCCAGCTGTTACCCATGACTACAGTCCTGAACAACCGAATAAGTAACTGCTTTACATACCTGTCGGCAAAGTTGCTTTACATTTACGTACGTGAACGCTTTCACGAGTCGACACTAGATGTCGAAAAACTTATCGTTTAAATATTGCTTGATCCCTCCAGTAGGGCATATAGTCGACAGCACGCGTTTTGTACAATGGTGAACTTACACTCGAGTTCTCTCACTCCTGAGAAGAGTCCCAAAAGGACGAAACAGCTGTCAGGTGATTCTCAGTGTTTGTTTGCTATTCAATACAACCCTCTTGCGTACTTTAGCAGGCGATTCAGAAATTTTATACTTACCAACTGTTATGTTGGCTATAATTAATGAAGAATTGACTATGTAACTGCTTTACATACCTGTCGGCAAAGTTGCTTGTTTAAATGTCCGGATGGGGTTGCCAAGATTTTTAATTTTTCGAGAAAAATGTATTCTTCATAAAAGTTTTTGCTTGTATTCAAAACCCATAAGAACCGGCTCTCTTCGTTCTAAATTTTCTTTCCATTCACAGAAAAATGGAAAAATAGGTTCATTTAGTTGAAAATAGTTCGAAAAAATTAGATCTCGTTTTTCATGGCAACCGATAACAAGATTTTTGACTTTATTTATTAAATGATGACAATGTTGTCGAAAAGAACAACGAATTTACCTTATTCAGTGTTACGGCATAGGTAACAAAGCAGTTCGTCAAGTTATTGAGGAGTTTAACCAAAAATTCCCGGATGTCTTCATATCAAAATGTGGTGCACAAAAATTAACCGATAAATTTTTTAACCACAGGCTCCATACTAGACATAAAAAAAAAAAGATAGTTCGGAATGAAGATGACGACGAAAATCGCTTGAATTAGGGATGAGTAAAACCCATATTTATAGAACATTAAAGTAGTTAAAATTTCATCCCTTCAAACCGATTTTCAATCAAGCTTTAGAAGCCAGGAGATAGTCCAAGACAATTGTAGTTTCTGCTTGTGGATGGGCACTCAAATAATGGATAATCAATACTTTTATCGAAATATTGTATTTTCTGATGAAGCCACATTCTCCACCAATGGACTGTTGCATCACAACATGTAAGGTACTGGAGCCGTCACAATCCCCATTTCGAATCGCTCGTAATTGGCTTGAATTTTTACCGAAAGTAAATGTATGGTGTGCAATTTCTCACCATGGCATTATTAGACCATTTTTTTGAAAATTCGGTTAATCAGCACACTATTTAATTATATGCTATAGTCAAATCAGGGCTCCTCGGTTTGCTATAAAACAACACCATTTCTGACCAATTCCATTTTCCCCAATATCCTGAGTCAGCCATTCTACCAGTATTCGCTTGCATAATGGGCAGGACAACCATCTTGTTGGAAATAACATCTCGCTTCGATAGTTAGTTGGTAAAATGTTCAAACTTTTATTTAAAAAATGTAAACGGCTTCTAAAATGAAAGAGAAATATAGAACGAAGAGCCGGTTCCGCGGTTTTTGAAACAAGCAAAAACTATTATGAAGAATACATTTTCTAGAAAAATAAAAAATAAAAAAGTTTTCCTCTTGGCAACCCCATCCCGGGACATACTGCATATTATTCAATTTTATATTCAACATAAAATTCTGTAAACGATGATACCATATTTGCCTATTCCAAGTCTAACCGTTTTGCGTTATTCAATTGTTTCTAAATATTTTGTCGCCTGTAGATAATTTCTTAAAATTGCCTATTTCATCTTATTTTTAATTAGATACTTGAAAATTTAGGATGACGTTACTAAAGTAGTTGTACTTTTAATAAACATACACATTTAAATCAATTAAAATTTAAATCGTTTGTTGTACAAAGGTGTCTAAAATTATTTGTAAAATTATATATTTTAAATAGAACACCTATGCGATATTTTATGTAGTTTTATTCAGAAAATTATTCTGCACCTATCTGTAATGTAGCATTCCATATAGCTATCTCTTGTCAGTTTAAGAACGTGCTTTAAATAACGGAAATATAGTTACCAATAAAAAAAATTATTATTTAAATACTATTTTAAGTTAGAAATTATTAATATTCGTACTGCCAAAACAGCAGTCTAGTACTGTGTCATTACTAAAAACGTTTTATAAATTGAACAAATGTTAGGATATTCAGAAATCTATTTGTCACCTTCGTTTTGAGTATAAGCGTATTTTTTTGTGAAGGGTTTTGCTATAACATTAATGCTTAAATTCAATAATTAACGTTCGAATTTAATTTCAATCGTATTTTTTAATATTATTTCAGGTGCGTACATTATGTTTATTTTACTTCATACTAAAGTTTAACTTGGAAATTCCAAATATGTATTTGCATTTACAAATATTTATGTAGATTTATTTTAAAAATACTGACGATATCGAAGAATAGTAAAATAGGCAATAAATATAAGTAAGGGAATAAAAAAGAAAATCTGTGTTTGGTATAACAACACCCAAATTAAGTAAGTTTTGCCGATGTTACAAATACTTAAAAATAATAATGAATTTAAAGACGTCACAAAAAAAAACAGGAATTTACATGAAATACATTTATAAAAAGTTTCGCTAATAATCCAATAGCTTCATCAGTTATAAAAATATCATAAACTTGGATATTTTTTGTATATCAATCTAAGTAAATATACTAAACGTCAATAAATTAAAAAACAAACTTAAAATTATTGTAGATTAGTTTCCCAATCATTTATTCCTTCTTTAGAGTTAATCGGGTCAATTAAACATTGTACGTATTTCACTCACTTTTGACTTTCATGTATCCAGTCTTTTTAAGTTCAGATGTATTTAGAGCTTCAGGGACTCAGATAGAAAGTTTCTCTTTGCACCAAAATCATCTAAATTATTGTTTGATTAAATTGTGAAAATATATGTATAGTATATACAGGGTGAGTTTTTAGTGCGTATTTGCTCTATAGCGCCTTAGCTACTTATTAGAAAAAATTGTGTGCTATCTCAAGTTGTTGGTAACCTTTTTTGGTATTTTTTAAAATATCTGTGATAATACAGAGTGTTACATATTTCCTGTACAGCAACTAACTTTCTTATTTTAAATAGAACACCCTATATATTTTTGAAATTCGGAAAGAGCACAAAATTTAATTCAAAAACATGTATCGCACCCTATGCTAAACCCTAAGGTATCGGAGGTATTTAACATAACAAGAAAAAATTTCAGTTGGAAAGATCTGGATGGAGCCTTATAACATTTTCCATATGTTATATCAAAATTTAATTTTGGCATACCGTAAGTACATAGAATTGTCTAACTTTTGCAATTAAAACAGATTGGAAAATAATATACTAAGTGTTACATTTTCCAGGTCACATTTAGCTAACTTTAAACTCGAAAACATTTTTTTTCAAATAGAACACCCTGTATTTTTATGCCCAATTATGTAAAATTAAATTATCTTTCTTCTGGTATAACCATTGCAGGGGTTAAACTTAGCAGCTTTTGAGATATTTGCAATTTTCTTTCAAGGTGACAGATTTATAAGGATTTTGCTTAAAAATTGCATATAAAATTAGCCTTGTACTTGAATAATTAATAACAAAATTCGAAAATATTTATTTTCTTAATTATTTTTAACAAAAAAAGCATTATTATGTTTTAGATTGATACTTCATAGAAGATCTTGAATAACACACGAGTAGAATCTAGAAGGCCTTGACAACAAACAAAACTGTCAGTTTCTCAGTGGTTTTGACAGTCTCGTTTAATTACTTGATTACAACTGTGTTGTTCTTAATGAAACATTAATATGAATTGCTCTACTCAGAATTAGTTGACATGACTTATTTATTAGGAGAATGTAATAGAAATTGTTTATTGGCGTCCAAATTATATGGAACGCGATATCCTGAGCGAATAAAACGTCAAGTTAAATGCTTTGAAAGACTTAAGGAACGTTTTGAACTTACAGCTAATGCTAATTATAAGAAGAACTCACGGCAAGGAAAAATTAAGGATGAAGCTATGCAATTTGATATAGTTACTGCAGTAGTTGAAAATCCTGAGATTAGTACTAGACAAGTTAGTGCTGTCTTGGATATTTCTCAGACTTCGGTAGTTAGTTAAAACATAAGTTCCATGACTATCATCCTGAATATGAACAAAATATTACTGAACAGGATTATCAAAACCGTATAAATTTTGTAACTGGGTGCTGACAAAAATACACGAAGACCGATTATTTTCCAGTTATGTGTTATTTACTGATGAGTGCACTTTCTCTAACACATGTAAACCAAATCGCAAGAATTATCACCATTACGATAACGAAAACCCTCATTTAGAATCTCGATAGACAGACAGCATCGTTTTCTGTTAATGTGTGGGCAGGTATTATTGGTCAATACATAATTGGTCCTTATTTCTTCGAAGGAAATCTAAATGGAGAAAGATATTTAAATTTTTGATTTACTTGAACGTGCCATTGTAATCAGGAGCATGTGGTTTATGCAAGATGGGGCTCCGCCACATTACAATCGAAATGTTCCCCTGATTTTTGAATAACTTATTTCCCAATAAATGGATTGGACGAGTGGTCCAGTCAGTTGGCCCCCAAGATCTCCCGATCTAAGTTTCTTAGATTTCTTTCTATAGGGGCATATTAAAAATCTTGTTTATCAAGAAATTTCAGAAAATGTAGAAGATCTGAAAACAAAATACGAAATGCTTTTCGTACAATTTACACTAGAAATGTTGGGAAATGTTCAGCGGTCATTTAGACAAAGAATTGAGTTATGCATAGCAAATAATGGGCGAAATGTAGATCACTACTGAAAAATTGATTTTAATAGATATTTTTATTGTTATTATTATGTATGTTATTAAAGTTATTATTGAAAATGTGTTCGCGTTCTTTATAGTTTATTTTCTATCAAAAATCAGTTTTTAATTTTTAAGTATAAGGCTAATTTTAAAAGTTGCTAACTTTAACCCATGCAATGGCTATACCAGAAGAAAGGTAATTTAATTTTACATAATTGGGCAAAATACAGGGTGTTCTATTTGAAAAAAAAATGTTTTCGAAGTTTAAAGTTAGCTAAATGTGACCTGGAAAATGTAACACTTAGTATATTATTTTCCAATCTGTTTTAATTGCAAAAGTTAGACAATTCTATGTACTTACGGTATGTCAAAATTAAATTTTGATATAACATATGGAAAATGTTATAAGGCTCCATCCAGATCTTTCCAACTGAAATTTTTTCTTGTTATGTTAAATACCTCCGATACCTTAGGGTTTAGCATAGGGTGCGATACATGTTTTGAATTAAATTTTGTGTTCTTTCCAATTTCAAAAAATATATAGGGTGTTCTATTTAAAATAAGAAAGTTAGTTGCTGTACAGGAAATATGTAACACTCTGTATTATCACAGATATTTTTAAAAATACCAAAAATGGTTACCAACAACTTGAGATAGCACACAATTTTTTCTAATAAGTAGCTAAGCTATAGAGCAAATACGCACTAAAAACTCATCCTGTATATATAATTTAATTATACAATTAACACCACAAAAGTATAGCAACAAAACACAATCGTTTTGGTGTTTGACTTTATAATTAAATTTTATATTTTTTACAATTTAATGAAGAATAATTTAGATGACTTAGTCCAATAAGGAACTTTCTATTAGAGTCCCTGAAACACTAATCCTCTGAACTCTTGAAAGGCACATGCCAGTCAAAACGTCGAGTGAAATAGATAGCGTTTCCTTGACTCAGTAACTTTTAACTTCTAAGAAGGCCCAAATAATTAGGAAACAATCTACAATAATAAATTAAGGAGTTTTTACCATCAATTAAACTTAAAATTACTAATTACTATTTACTAAGATGACGTTTAGTATATTTACTTAGATTGATATACAAAAAAAAAAAATATCCAAGTATGTGATATTTTATAACTGATGAAGCTTTATTTAGAAACTTTGAAATTTTAACAGGTTCAGTGCCAAGACATTCTGACGAAAATTTCATCCTGGACCAAAGTGTTTTTTTTATGGATTTCCACTATTTCTTCCTTTATATGTTAATTTTATTATTTAAAAAAGGCAGCGGACACTGGTATCCGCTGTGGCCCACCCAACCTGTCAGCGGACACCGATGTCCTGCGAGCTACGGAACAACCGGGCGGACACGACTCTACCCGATGTGTCCGCTGAAGCACACATACGAGTTGTAACTTGAAAACGCAATTCAGTCGATGAATAATAGTCATTGTAGTCAATCTTATTTATTTTATACTCTTTGCTGTATTTACTTTGAGTTATAGTGAAGTGAAGAGTGAAATGAGCAGCCGAAGTAAACGAATTTTGCAATTGGCTTTGAGGCAGGAGCAACATTCTGATGGTAAGTTTTTGAAATACGCTATTTATTGTGTATAAAGTATTTCAACAAGAATTGTCAACAGATTATGAATCATCAAGTAACTCATATCCGATAGATTCGGATGCAGATCCAGGTTTTATTCCCCCAGTTGATTTACACTCAGATAATTATTTTAGTGATAGCGATTGTGAAGCGCACATGAAAAGGAAGAAGGTTGTTTCATCATCATTAGAAAATGAAAATATACCGAGGCCATCGCACATAATATCTCATAGTGAGTATGAAGAAAGAACTGAGGCAGAGGCAGTAGAAAGCGGTGAAACGTTCACTGAAAATGCATCTGAATGTGAAGAAATTAGATGTGTACATGAGAAAGAGAATCAAACACTATATGATCTGACAAAATCAGTGTGGGGTTCTCACAAAGGAAATCATCAGCAATTTGATGGGAATTTAGAGAGTGGAATAAAACAAAAATGGCAATTTGCATTGATGGGACACAATCCAATTGACTTCTATTTTCCTTTCGTTGATTTCGACATGATTGATGTAATAGTTGATCAGACAAACCTTTATGCAACTCAGTTTGTTACTGATAATATAGATATTTCCAACAAAGCTCGTGTACAAAACTGGGAGCCGACCACTCGGACAGGAATTATACATTTGATAGGTCTACTGGGATACATGGGCATAGCTCGCATGAACAGTCTCAGAGATTATTGGTCTCAGAAATGGATTCTAAAGTCAGAAGTTGCTCGCAGCGTTATGAGTCGTAATATATTTGAGATCCTGCTGAAGATGCTTCATTTCTCAGATAATCAACAATGCCCCAAGGGGATCGTCTATATAAGATTCAATCGCTTCTAGATATGCTTACCAAAAATTTCCAAACTATATACACACCTGGTAAAACTTTTTGTATCGACGAAACCATGGTCCCTTTCCAGGCAAGATTAGTGTTCAAACAATACAATCCACAGAAAACTCATAAGTACGGCAGAAAACTATACAAAGTTTGCTGTGACAAAGGATACACATGGAATGTAAGTATTTATGCAGGAAAAGACAAGACTGAAGACAGTGCGTTAGCAGTTTCCACACAGATTGTTCTGAGGTTGGCGGAAGATCTACTACAATCTGGCAGAATATGTGTTATCGATAACTGGTACACAAGCCTCCAATTGGCACACATACTTCTCGACCGCAAAACGCATTGCCTAGGAACTTTGCGAGGGAATCGTAAAAAAAACCCATCGGAAGTGGTAAAGAAGAAGCTAAAAAAGGTGAGGTTTTTGCTTAGGAGAATGAAGAGGAATATGTGTGCTGAAATGGCGCGACAAACGAGACGTCCTCATTTTGTCAACACTGCATACAGATCAAATGGTAGAAGTCCAACGTCGAGGAAATGTTATCCAGAAACCGAAAACTGTCGTCCATTATAATTCGGGCAAAGCTTCAATTGATCTATCTGATCAGATGTCGAGTTACAGTTCGGCTTTGCGAAAATCTATTCGCTGGTATAAGAAATTGGCTGTTGAATTACTATTGGGTGAGTATTTTTTGCATTTTCTCACCAACTTTCATTCTAAAAGTAATGTTTCATCAGGTACTTCAATGGTAAATGCTCATTTTATGTACTAACTAGTGGAAGAAAATAATATTCCGATAAACGACTTTCGCATATCGGTGATTGAAGATTTGTTGAAGTTGGGTGATGACTTGATGAGTGTGTAGCAAGGCCTCGACAGTCTGGAAGTCAAAACCTGAAAACGCATCAGTTTAAATGGATTGCAAAGCTCGAGAATACCGCAGATATTGCAAATGATGCTATAAGAAAAAGATAGATGGCATATTGGAAAAGAATAAGGTGAAGAAAGTTACAACTTACTGCCAGCATTGCGAAGGAAATCCAAGATATTGTCTTGAGTGTTTCAACGCATACCATAATAAATAATGGATATCTATTCATTTCTTATTACAACGACAATGTAATATAGCTGTATTATTACTAACAATAAAATTTTGTTCACTGAAATAGAATCGAGAAAAGCCTATATTTTTCATGCTTATATTATCAAACCAGGAACACCTACAAACAGCCTATCACTAACAAGGGGTTATACAGGGCCATAGCGGACACGTGAGTATGCTAAACACCGTAAAATCTTGTCCGCTTGGCCAAGCAGGATCCACAAATATCAGTTCGGTGCGCAGACACGGGTGTCCGCTATGGCCACAGTAAATACAATACATAGCGGATACCAGTGAAAAAATCCAATGTTTAGCCCTAGATAGCGAGTAGTTTATAAAGGATAATTTTGTGTTCTGTTTTTCATGTAAAGTTCTTTTAGATTTTCCTATGTGCCTTACTGCCGTTAAGATAAATTGATACGTGATCTCTGATCATCGGAAGAAATTACGAATAATTTCAAAATGAGTAAGAGCAGACCTTGTTCTATACCACCTTACTAAGAACTTTCAACATTCCTTTCCAATAGTAACTATGTTATGATGCATAGGACGGTTTTTTGATAGTTTTAAAAAGAAAGTACCCTTATTATACAAGATAGAGAAAATCTGATGTCGGTATCCACGGACCTTTTTTAGAAATAAACTCAGATCCAAAAGCAAAATTTGATACATCCAACCGTTTTCGAGTTATAGAGCGAAATATGAAAATGTTTAGGTTTTCAAAAATGTTGACTAACTGAACTCTAATATAAAGATATTCAAAATTGGTAAAAAAAGTTCTTCAGACACCTTTTTAATTAGAATCCGTTGTTCATATCGGATAAATTTTAGCATCTATAATTTAAAAACATTTTTTTCTTCTTTACGAAAGTATATGATTTAATGCAGTTAAAGTGAATAATGATACTTGTATTCGTGTTTAATTCTTTTTAACGTAGCAGACGAAACAGTAGACTCTGCTGATAAAAAACCTTTTAATTATTAACATATGAAATAACAAATGAACGAATGTAAAGAGTATAGTATAGTGATCTACAAATATTTTCAATTTCTGCACCGTTCTTTTCAATACACAATTTGGGCGTTTAAAAAGATGAATTGGAGTTACATGACATAATCCGAATTCGATATTTTCCACACGTAATTCATGTCCACATGATGGTCTGTTATAAACAATATTTTTAAAAGCCCCAAAGAAAATAATCTAAAACGATAAGATCTGGTGATCGGAGCCGGCCAACGAATCCGGTCCTGAAATTCCCATCCACTGATTAGGACACAAGGACGCCCCAAGACCGCCCAGAGTGCGGCATTAGTCCTAATGCTGAAATTTCTTCTCCGAAAAAGTTAGAGTACCTATATTATTTTTTGTAACGAGTAACTGTAGTAATAATTCATAAATAAATAAATTCACAGCTGCTTAGTTCTTTGTGTTTACAAGAACTTTTGAATTGAGTAACTGTCCGCCGATTACTTGACAATTTGCTTTGGGTTTGTCAAGTAATACCAACCTAATAAAAATTTCCCTATTCCTCGGAAACTAAAAAACCCGCGGTGCGTGAAATGGAACTTCCGTTCATCGATAACCAGGAAATCAGTAATCTTAGGCTATGAGTACAAAGAATTGTGCGCAGGAGCGTATCTTGCTGAAATAATATGTTATTTTTTGATGCAGCTGCAATGGCATCTAAAATTCCTCTAGATGAGTCCGAAGAATGTCTTCTAAATATGTTCTAGAATTTAGTATCCCCTTCATAAATATAATAGTAACTGTAGG
>JALBCR010000182.1:0-192438 GCA_030710515.1 Abscondita cerata
AATCATTCTTTCTTGTCTTTTGTATGGTAATTTGCTAACAGTATTTTAATTGAGTGTCCTGAAGTTGATCGAGAATTGAGATACTCAATTTCAATTGTTGTTAGTCGAAATATAATAGTTTTTATCAGCAAAACAACGTGTATTAAATTTTTTTGTGATAACAGATTGGCGTTTAATCAAAATGATGAAGCATCTACAAAGACCACACCAGACGTGGTTTGACGAATTTTGATACATTATGCAAAAACCAAAATACATCTCTACGTTGCCTGTAATACAAGTTGAACTTTCAATAATGACAGTCACATCATTCCGAACAAACCCTACTGTGTGCAAGTGGTTCACCAACTTATTGAGACAGGATTGATTATTCTGCACGTGTTCAATAGTGGCAATAGTTTTACAACATTTTTATCGAAGACAAATTAGCTTAGAATCTATAACGATGAAGCTTGGTTTCACCTTAATGGTTTTGTTTTTTCACACAACATGCTCATGTAGGGTTTATAAAAAAATGTTTTTTTCAGTGGTTCCACTAGACCGGTGTTATGTATTAGACTTGGGTTGCAATATCGCAAATTACTAAATGCTAGCAAACGAGTTGTGACAACTACAGTTGTTCTTAATGAACTGCTTATTAATATAATTCAAAACGGTACACAACATAATTTGTGGCAACGTGGATGGGATATTGTTTTTGGCTAGTGGTAGACGCGCATTCTAAATGGTTAAAGAGTTTGCCATGTATCATCTACTTCATCAAGTGTCACAGAAGAAAAGAACTCCGTAAAATTTGCTTACACGATCTACCAAAAAGTCACTGTATTAGTGACAACGCTACATCACTCACGTCTGTTGAATTTGCTGAATTTTAAAGAAAAAGAATGGAATAAGACATGCACGGGTTGATCCCTACCATCCAAGCAGTAATGGTCAGGCAGAGCAAACGGTCCAGTAGCAGAGGCGTTAATGAGACGATGACTACGTACCCACCTTGATGTCATACAACCAACCGATACCACAACCACAAAAATTTAAAGACCGAGACAGCTTTACACCAGGACAGCCGGTTTTCAGTTGTGCTTATTGCGACCACCAAAAGTAGATGTTTGCCACAATTGTAAGAGCTACGGATCCCTTGTCATACGAGGCGGTTGATGTCAATGGTAACCTGCAACGCCGACATATCGATCAGCCGCGGATGCAACCACTGAGACGGTTCTTACTGGATACACCAGAGCGGTCTACATCTATTACTTCGACTACGGATGATCCAGAATGTCATAAGGGCGAGAACGAGACTACCCTCGTTCCAGAACTACAAAAATCAGTTCGTATCAAACCAAGACCTAAATGTCTAGATGAGTACACGAACTTTATTAAATAGGAAAGGGGTGTTATGTATTAGATTTGCGTTGCAATATCGCAAAATACTAAATGTTAGCAGGCGATTTGTAACACCAAGGTGGTTGCCTTATCTACACTTGTTATGTATTTTTTTGATATAATTTTATATTGTGCTTAATAGAAAATTTCTAATAAACTGCTTATTAATAAAATTAAAACTGCGCACAACGACCTCCAAAAAATATTTTTAGTAGTCGAAATGTTTATCGGGTTATTCCTTTTTTATAGTTTTGTTTCTCTTACAGCCCTGCTTGAAGAATTAAAATTTTGAACAATGAGTAAACAATATTAAAGGACTGCTTGAGACAGTATTTGTAAAATATATGAGCTGAAAGCCCGTAAATATTATTAAGTGTTATCATCGGAATGTTTCGCTAAGTACAAAAATGTCTCAAAGTTTGTGTGAACAAATTGAAAATTTATTACAACTGGAAATTAATGTCCATTTGCTTTGCTACAAATTATGACAGATTTTTATTTATACTTTATATTGTGGTTGATTGACAGATAAAATCGCAATAATTGATTTGTTCTTTGTTGAAGAGGAGCACCAAAAACTTCTATGTCGTTTTTGCAGGCAACGTTTTGTGCAGCAGAATGTGCACTTCTTCAGGCTTCTGTTTATTAAAAAGGAATACGTATAGAGTGTGTGTTTTATTAGAAATATTTATTTACATTTAATTGTTAATTTATTTTGTGTTTGTTTAATATCTATGTGCTTTTACACTTATTTAAGTGGTGGACCATTTTTCTGTTTTGAGTAAGTAGTCGAGTCAATCACCTATGATTAGATTTAATATATTAAAGACATAATATATATGTATATAATTTTACCGTTAAATGTATTCATTTTAATTAACAGAAGCCTGAAGAACATTCTGCTGCACGAAACGTTGCCTGCAAAAAACGACATAGAGGTTGTTTGGTGCCCCTCCCAAGAAAAGAACAAATCAATTACTGAAATCTTATAAGAGGAAATATCTACCTTTCATAAAATGGCAACTTGATGTACTACTATGTATGCTTGTTGCCTATACTAAAATCGTTTATTAACAGAAAATCATTTATTAATAGTCGTCATTAACGATCAATTAATACATTAATGTAACTCATAATGTACAATACCGACGGAAAATAGTTATGTAACAAAGAGTGTATTAATAAGGGCGATTAACAATCGAGATACTTTAATGCGTGAGCGAAACGAGCGCGTTAGTGTTTAAGATTGTTAATCCCGTTTAATTCAAGAGTTAGTTACACAATTTCGCGTCGACCGTACTTTGTAATTTTAATAAAATTATAATTTAATAATTTTGGAAAAAATATGGTATTGTGAACGCACTTTTAAAGTACCGTTTTGTGAACTCACCACAATTTTTTTATTGTATAACATAACCTAACTTCATTGTTTCTACTTTTGTTTTTTTGTCTTTGTATGGCTATTTGACAACAGTATTTTAATTAATGTGACTAAGTTGATGGAGAATTGAGGTACTAAATTCCAATTGTTGCGTCAAAACACAATAGGTTTCATCACAGTGAAACAAAGTGTATACATACTTTTTGTGAGAACGGATTTGTGCTTATTCAAAATAGTGATGAACCTACAAAGACCTAACCAGAAATGGTTGATAATTTTAATAAATGATACAAGAACTTACATCATGTAAACAAGTTGAAATTTTTGATAATAACTTGTCACATTATACCAAACAAAGATATACATTCACATCCGTTATTGTGTACAACGTTGTCCACCAACTTATTGAGACAGGATTGATTATCCTGCATGCGTTCCAGCTTAACATTCTCTTAACGATGAAGCTTGATTTACGTTAATGTTATTTACACAACATGCGCATGTAGAGTTTATAAAAAAAGCACTATCTTAAGGTGATTCCACTACACCTCCAAAAAAAATATGTTTAGAGTCAGAATCTTTTATCGGGCTATTCCTTTTTATAGTTTTTCCTTTTTTTGCAACCCTGCTTGAACAATTTAACTTTTGATCAATGAGTAAACAATATTGAAGAACTGTGTTAGACAATAGTTTGTAAAATAGATAAGCTGAACATCCTTAAATGTTATTAATGTTATCATCGGAATGTTGTATACAGTACAAAAATGTCTCAAAGTTTGTCTCTGAACATTGAAGATTTATTACAACAGTAAATTAATGTTGATTTGTTTTTATTAAAATTTGCTTTGTTACAAATTATGACAGATTTTTTATTTATATTTTCATATTGTAATTATTGATTGACAGAGTAAAATGGCAACTTTAGGTGTACACATGTATGCTTAGTTGCCTATACTAAAATTGTTTGTTTATAGAAAATTGTTCATTAATAGTTGTTTAACGAACAAGTGTATTAATGATGGCAATTAATCAATTAGAGTTGAGTTACCATATTTTTCAGGTCGACATATTCTAACGAAGTAAAGGAATGTTTAAGTTATAAAATTGTCGCTTACGTCACAACTCACAATAATTGAAAGTTCAAGTAGTAAGTATTTTTAATGGCGCAGTATTTGCAGCTTCATGCCACCACCTGGGCCTAATTTGTTTAATTATGTAGAAATTCAAATTTTGTGACAGATTTGCTGTTTGATAAGCACAAACTTAATTTGTATGTTTATTGGAAATCTTGCATTAATAGAAAAAACAAAATCGATCCTTAATAGGGTTCATTGATGAATGATTTTCTCTGATGTTTTATCTTATTAATAATATGTTATGACTTGTGCGATCGCACACTCTACACGATTTATTTTACGATTCTATGTACTCTGCATTCATATTAATTAGTCAACAAATGAATGTTAATGTAATTGCTAGACGCTAATTATTGTTCATGCGTAGCATGCTGACTTTACTAGTACATTAATAAAACCCTGTAAATACATAATCAATTGAAATAGTTATTTATGTATCAAACAATATCGCCTCTGCAACTAAAACACATTTGTCATGAAAAAGAACTTTGGTGCCGAGATATCATATTATATTTTTTCCAAATCCCGAAATTTGAACAAAATCTGAAAAATTTATAACGTTCTTTAAGTAGCAAATGTAAGCTGTTTTTCTTTGTACGTCAAACGCTTCCACCGCGCATGCGCGATTCTAAAATTTTACATACATTTTACACTTCTGTACCAGCAAAAATGTAAACTTAAAAATCGTCGTTAAATAAATTGCTTTGGTGCAGATTTTATTTATTTACGCTAATGATCTTGGTTTCATAAGTGCTCATTTGAGTTGGAATGTACTATAGTTTCAAAATATTTCTTTTACGTTACAATGCACTTGTGTTTTCATAGTCATGTTTGCTGGAATAATTGTTTTTGTCATTTGATATTTTTTTTAAATCAGTTGGTGTAGATAATCGCGTTATCTTTATGTTCACAACAATTCAGGCACTTTTTGTGAGAACGGATTTGTAGTTATTAATAGTGATGAATCTACAAAGACCTAACCAGAAATGGTTGACAATGTTTAATAAATGATGGCACAAGAAGCCCTACGTGGCCTGCAAATAAGTTGAAATTTTGATAATAACTTGTCACATTATACCAAACAAAGATATACATTCACATCGCTATTGTGTACACGTGGTCCACCAACTTATTGAGACAGTATTGATTATCCTGCATGTGTTCCAGCCTAACATTCTTAACGATGGAAGCTTGATTTTACGTTAATGTTATTTCACACAACATGCGCATGTAGAGTTTATAAAAAAAGCATTATCTTAAGGTGATTCTACTACACCTCCAAAAATATTTTTAGGAGTCAGAATGTTTATCGGGCTATTCTTTTTTATAGTTTTTCCTTTTTTTTGCAACCCTGCTTGAACAATTTGAACTTTTTGATCAATGAGTAAACAATATTGAAGAACTGTGTGTGGGACAATAGTTTGTAAATCAGATAAGCTCGAACATCCTTAAATGTCATTGATGTTATCATCGGAATGTTGTATACAGTACAAAAATGTCTCCAAAGTTTGTCCGAACAAATTGGAAGATTTATTACAACAGTAAATTAATGTTGATTTGTTACTTTTTATTAAAATTTGCTTTGTTACAAATTATGACAGATTTTTTATTTATATTTTCACATTGTAATTATTGATTGGACAGATAAAATGGCAACTTTAGTATACACACGTATGCTTAGTTGCCTATACTAAAATTGTTCGTTTATAGAAAAATCGTTCATTAATAGTTGTTTAACGAACAAGAGTATTAATGATGGCAATTAATAATTGAGTTAGTTACCATATTTTTCAGTCGACATATTCTAAGGAAGTAAAGGAATGTTTAAGTTATAAAATTGTCGCTTACGTCACAACTCACAATAATTGAAAGTTCAAGTAGTAAGTATTTTTAGGCAGTACTTGCAGCTTCTGCCAACACCGGCCTAATATGTTTAATTATGTAGAAATTCAAATTTTGTGACAGATCTGCTGTTTGATAAGCACAAACTTAATTTGTATGTTTATTGAAATCTTGCATTAATAGAAAAAAATAAAATCGATACTTAATAGGGTTCATTGATGAATGACCTTTTCTCTGATGTTTTATCTCTAATAATATGTTATGACTTGTGCGATCTCACACCTACTCGATTTATTTTACGAATTTATGTACTCTGCACTCATATTAATTAGTCAACAAACGAATGTTAATGTAAGTGCTGACGCGAATTATTGTTCATGCGTAGCATGCTGGCTTTACTAGTACATTAATAAGACCTGTAAATACATAATCGATTGAAATAGTTATTTATGTATCGTCGAGGCAATATCGCCTCTGCAACTAAAATACATTTATCATGAAAAAGAACTTTGGTGCCGAGGTACATATTATATTTTGTCCGGAAATCCCAAAAATTTGAACAAAATCTGATAAATTATAAAGTTCTTTAAGTAGCAAATGTAAGCTGTTTTCTTTTTTACGTCGAAAGTTTCCACCGCGCATGCGCGATTTTAAAATTTACATACATTTTACACTTGTGTACCAGCGAAAATGTGAACTTAAAAATCGTCGTTAAATGAATTGGCTGGTGCGAGATTTTATTTATTTATGCTAATGATCTTGGTTCATAAGTGCTCATTTGAGTTGGAATGTACTATAGTTTCAAAATATTTCTTTTACGTTACAAATCACGTGTGTTTTCATGGTCATGTTTGCTGGAATAATTGTTTTTGTCATTTGATATTTTTTTGAATCAGTTGGTGTAGATAATCGCGTTATCTTTTATGTTCACACAATTAGGCTTTTACGAAATACTTATTTTAATAGTTTCTTCGAATTTAATCAACACATGTCACAGTTTGTTTTGCAATAGTCCGTTTTTTTTGATTTTGTCTGAGAAAATATTAGCGCGATAATTTTTTGTAATGTTCGTTGTGTATGAAATGATAAGAGGGGAGACTCGAACCTTTTGATTGTAAATAATTTTAAGTTTGCTTTTAAATGATTTGTTTTTTTTGAGAGGCACGAAAACCACTAAGTCGATTCTTCAGGCAACGAACTTCTTGAGGAAGTACACATTCGTTGAACAAAATTGTTGCCTAAAAAAAGACTTAGTGGTTTTTTGGGTGCCCCTACTCAAAAAAACAGAACAAATCATTTAAAGAAAATACTTACCCTTTTTAAGTTTAGTTCTTAAGTAGACTCACGACTGGTAACATGTAACATTTACTGCGCGCATTCGTTGCTAGTTTTTTGACACTTCACGTAGTTGTTTCTTATAAATAAATGGCCGAAACATACATAGATGTGATTAGATTTAATATTTCAAAGCTTTTGCTTAAAATAATAATTAATTGCTGAAATTAATAACTTTTTGGCCATTTATTTATAAGAAACAACTGCGTGAAGTGTTAAAAACTCGGCAACAAATCGCGCAGAAAACAAAAATTCACTGGTTACTTTGATCAAGAGGTATTTTTCCAAAAATTGTTTGTAATTTCCTTATTTGCCAAGATAAATATATCAAAACCATATATTTTCAGAAAGCTAAAAAAAAAAAACTCTAATCAATGAAGTCATAACCAACTATGGTTTCTATTCAAAAAATGCATGTTTAGTCTGTAACTCGAAAAACAAATTAAGCTAGAATAAATTTGAGTACATCATTAAATTGCATATAAAAAATGCACAAAGAATGTTTTGGTTAAAATAAAAATCTTTACAAACAAAAAGTTATGAAGCTTTAAAGAAAACGGCATAAAACGCAAAACACTCTGTATCTCCCTAACGAGTCGAGATATCAAAGTGCTGTTTAGGCCATTGAATTTGTCTCAAAAAATCAGGCCAAGGGTCCCGACCACGGTTTTGCCCTATCAATTCTTGAACCACCCGAAACCCCCAATTACATCAAAATAGGACACCCTGTACATAAGTAAAGGCAGTGTACGTAAGGTGATAGTAGATAATTGTGAGATGCAATGCGTTAATAGTTTTAAGTCCACTTAGGGAGTTAGTCATTGATTGTAATTTAGATTTTAAGGAACATGCTAGTTGCTAGTAAGGTAGGTGTTTTAGGATGATACAGGAAATTGTTGTCAAAAAAAAACCAAAGTACTTGTGATTAACACTATTGTAAAACCACATATAAAATTTTGTAATACAATTCTTTTATTTGTTAACAAAAAGTGAAATAAAAAATACAAATATTCGTAAAATAAGGCTCTTAATCCTAAATTGAGATTAGGTACGCTAGGGTAGGAAAACCTGTTAGAGAAATTGAAGATGGTAGGATAGAGCAAAGTATTTTTATAGATGTGATAATTTATATTTAAGTTAGAAAACAATTTATCAGAATATTTTAACAATTTAGTATATAAGAAGGGGGATGTTTATAGTTATAACACAAGTTCGGCTGGGGGGAGTTTTTATTTAGAGTCTAGGAATTTAAGTAGTACAAAAAAACGTTGTTTGACAAGGGTTTCTATAACAAGTTGCCACAAAATCTAAGAAACTGCGATTCTGTGAGTAGATTTATTTTAGAATTAAGGAAAAATTTGAGATAATTTAATGAAAGCGCATGTTTATAATAATTATTTTAATACGTGTGTTTCTGGCAAGACGCAACATAAAATTTTTTACTATAGAAAAATTTAATTTGATCAACTATTGCTATGAAAATTTCGGGATTGTTATATATCAGTAACGTTACGGCATTTTGTTGAAGTTAAAAAAGAGGGGAGCAAGTGTAGATTGTCTAACTCTTTCTTTAAAATGTAAATATTATTCTTTAAGTTTGTAAAGTAAGTATTTAGTATTTTGTGATTTTACAAAAATTCTTAAACAACAGTTCAGTTGCTTTCATATTTTAATATAGCTATTGAAGCAAGCATAATGAAATACTTTGCATAAAAACCTGTTTTTATTAAAATTGAGATTAAATAAGTCTTTTGTTTTCTTTGTATTGTAACCTGTGTGTTAACTATTGAGACAAAATATTGCATCATGCAAGACTTATGCAGGTATTCTAAAGCTAAAAGTTGATTTTACGTCACTACAGTTGTTATTATATAAGACAGATATTTCAATTAGTATGGATCGAGTAGTTTGTCTCTACATCGGTCTCTACCGATAAACAGAGTTGGTGTTCTAAGGACTGTGTATTCGAAATCAGCGAAGTAAAAGAATAACCCAGAATTGGAGGTCGTTATACACTTTTATCTTCAGAATGTTTTGTTTTATGTGTATTGAAGCTACTTACATATTAAACCTTAAGAAATTAAAACCGAGGGATTTTGTCCTTGAGCAATAAAATCTTACATATAGTATCCCTTTATCTTTCCTGATTTCATCCCTTTTTCATCCCTTTTTCATACTTTATCGCTTTCTTTTCTGTTTGTATTTTATCTTTTCTATTTTTATTTCTTCTTCCACAATATATCCCGGGCCTGCCTTTCCAGTTCCAAAATCCACTTCCTTAATATTTTTCCTGAATCTTCTCTAGTTCCTCCCATTCCATCCATCCCTAAATCGCTGCTCCCATACATTATAACGCTTTTACTAATCTCCCAAAAACCCATTTTTTTTCTATATCCTTTTCAAAAGTTCTTTCTCCTAGCTCCCATGCTTCTCCTACAATTAAATCTCTCCTATTTCAACCTCCCTTTTGTATCTTTTTCTCTTTTTAAATTCCATTACTTTGTTTTTGGTACATTCACAGTTTTCTCTTCTAAGAACCTTTTATTACTTTGATCATCCTTTTTCATCTCTTCTTTGTTTTCTAAGTGAGAGACAATATCGTCGTCGCATATGCCAACACCCATACCTTTTCCTCCCTACTACGATCTTCCCACCTGATGTTTATCCAGTTCCTCTTCTAAATCGCTTAAATAGATTGCAAACAGACATGGACTTAACGGGCATCCGTGCTTTAGTTTCTTCTCTGTCCAAAATTATATTCCTAACTTTTTACCACTTTCGATCTCATCTTTCTTCTCATAAACCTCCTCTCTGCGTCTTTTTATGTCGTTTTTTATCCCCATTTTCCTCATTTTTTCCATAGTGTTTCTCTGTCTACGTTATCGAACCTTGCTTTTATGTCCATAAACAAACCCATACTCCTCTTTTTTATTCCTATCTTCCAGTTAATTATGTGTTTCAAAATATAAATATTATCTATCGTCCCCTCTCTTTTCTGAAACTATTTTGTCAGTCCGGTATTAATCTCTTTTTCTCTGCTCCTTCTCTAACCTTTCTCTTATTATTTCTGTATATATCTTATACATTATGTTCATTATTTTGTTACGGT
This sequence comes from Abscondita cerata, assembly GCA_030710515.1. NCBI lineage: Eukaryota > Metazoa > Arthropoda > Insecta > Coleoptera > Lampyridae > Abscondita > Abscondita cerata. The sequence goes on from JALBCR010000182.1 coordinate 10,190, forward strand.
GCAAAATCTTCTGGATTTGCGGCGCGCTGCAACACGAATTAAATTTACCGCGCTTGAACCGAATTCTTCCGTGATAGGTGAACCGTAATTGGCGGTTTCTGATCAGAGCGGCGGGCCGACATCTTGTAACACGTTCTGATTCACGGGCGGATAGCTGTTCTGTGCGGAGCAAAAACTTAATATAAAACTGCTGAGTGTGGAAATAGATAACGACTATGTATGTCTGGATAAATTCCTGGGGATGGTGGAATGAGCTATTACCCTTTTCGGTTCTGACACAAAACTAGCCTGCATTTCTGCCTCCGATCTCGGGGACACCTGACCGAAACACCTCCTGCGGTCTAAAGTATTCGCACGCATCCGCCCGTAATTCACAACGACGACTTCGACTCCTAGAATTGAGTCTTTTATCATATCCCAGCAAATTCCTTCCAATCTTCAAGTAGCTGTAGCGTTAGCAAGGACCTGGTTATCAACTTTACGTACTACCATAACCAGATAAGCTATCGTTTTAAGAAACAATTTATATTTTGCATGCGGTCGAAACCGAAGTACACGCGACATCAACCGGTCATACTTGTAGTATTTATCTTTAGTATCTTAAGACCATTTGTGATTTGGGGTAGCCTCCATACTCCCACGCTAGTGTTGTCGGTACGAACTCTTTCCAGAGTTTTGAGGATTCGCGAACCGAAAAGCCTTTGGTTTGGCGGAAGCTACATCCTATATTTAAAACATGTACTAGTAGCTTTAATCCACCGCGTTGTACGTGACGAGCGTACATCCAGTTTCGTATTCACCAATCTTAAATTAGTACGCTATCCATGACGACTGTAATAAACGAGAAACTCAACTGAATTATTTTTAAACTTGATCGCGTACGACGAAAACTTATTTATTGTTAACACACGAAAGTTCGTTGCGACAAACTTTCGCTCTTAACTTGGTATTTTGTTGTTGCGTGTTAGATTTTAAGTAAAACTAGTTGAATTCCTACTGATCGGTTTTATTTCTCTCCATTACCCAGTAGGTGTCGCCACGTTATTCAGCAGTTATTTCTTTTTGTTCTACTAAGAACCTTCACCATCTCCAACTGTAGCCGGACACTCCTGCATTAACGTTTATAAATGTGGGATCCTCCAAGCATATAGTACGCTACTTCGTGCCCAATATTTTTGTGTTTCTTCTGTTCTAGGTTACATCGCTAGAGCCGTTACCCCCAAATTTTAGCTATTTGTTTATTTGTGAACTGCAACCGTTACAATGCTTACCGCTCTGTAGTTTTTTACATCTGTCTTGCCTCCTCCTTTATATACTGGACATATAATTGCTTCTTTCCACTTTTGGTATTCCCTCTCCTGTCCATATTCTTTCAAAAAATTTTCTTAATTTTTTTCCTCGTTTTTTCCAGTATATTTCCATTGTTGTCCTTGTGTTCCATCCGTTTCTCCTGCCTTTCCTTTTTTGAGTTTATCTATTGTTTTCCCCATTTACTCTTTGTCTATCTCCTTTCTCTGTTTCTTACTTATCTATCACCATATTCTTTTTTTGTTTCTACTTTTTTCTTTCCTTCTAAAAATTTTTATACAATGTTTTTCCCCATTTCTCTACTTCTATTCTAACTTCCTTGTTTTTTTTTTTTTTCCCCTTTTGTTTGCCAACTCCATGCTCGTCTTTCATTTTTATTTCCCTATTCACTTCTCCATCTGGTTTTTATATTCCTCTTTTGCTGTTGTACAATTTTCTTTAAAATTAGGTATAATATTTTTGAATTCCTCTATTTCCACCTTGCCCTTTCTCCACTTCCTTCTTCCTTTATATCTTTTCCAGATCTCACATTCCCAATTCCACCAAACTTTTTGTTTCCAAATTTCTTTTTCTCCATCTCGTCCTCTACTTCCCCTTCCATTTTCGATACTTCCTCCATTCTCTCTTTATACATTTTTATACTTTCCTCTGTCCAAACTTTCATTTTTCTACATTCTCCTTTTTTCCTTCTTCTTCCTTTTTTCTTCTTCTCACTTCTAGAGGTTAGTGGTCTGATTCCATTTCATTCCCTATTTTTAATGTTTCTATGTATTTTTTGCTTTTTTCGTTTATTATTGCATAATCTATAACTGATTGTCCTCTTTTGCTTATATATGTATATTCTCCTTTTCCACCTTACTTTAATATTTCCGTTCATTATTGTCCAGCCTCTGTCCTCACATAACTTCAGTAGTTTTCTTTCTTGCCCGTTTATTTTTTTGTCCATTGAACTTCTGATTCTTACTTTTTGTTTAATAAATAATCCTCCCTCTTTTCTATTCTTATATTAAAATCTCCTCTCAATATTATCTTTTCTTCTTCCCCTTCCTTTATTTCGTGGTCTATGATCTTTTAGTCTTATCCATTTCGTTTCCATAGATTGTCATAATGACAAATTTCTCTCCGTTTTTTGTTTTATTGTTGTTTTTATCATTCCTTTTATTCTATCTTTTTTCCATTTTTTTCTTACCCCCACTATTATTCCCTTTCGCTTTTTCCCTTTTCCCTTCTCTTTCTGCATACTGTATTTCCCATGTAAACTTCTCCGGCATTTTTCCTTTCAATTTATCCATTCCTTCTCCTCCATCTAAGTTTCTACCATTTCCACCATATTAAACCTCTTTATATACTTCCAAAAATCTACCCCTTTATTTTTTAGCCCTGCAATGTTCTAAAATAGTATTTTGTTTTTTCGTTTTTCCTTACACCTCTCATTATCCTCCTCCCCTTATCTCATCTCCATTATTCTTTGCCAGGTTGTCGTCTTTGTCCGTTTTTTTCCCGTTCTATTAGTTTTTGAACTCCTCGTTACCAGTTTGTCTTCATCTTCGTTCCATCTCATTTCCTTCCCATTCACAAAGACTTGCATATATCCTACTTTAGTTCTTTTTCCTTCTTTCCTCCATATCTTAGCTTCATACCTTATTCTTTCTTGTATTTCTCTTTTCTTTTTGACATGTTCTCATCAATATAAATTTGAGTACCTCTCTGCTTCCCTTTCTTTCTTAGTATCTCTATTGTGTCCAGTCTTGTTAGTATTATTCCTTTAGATATTTCTTTAGCTTTTACCACTCCCTTGTCTATTCCCAATTCTTTTTTATCATTTGTTTTACTTGTTTTGTTGGTTCCTCCCCCAATTTGCATTTACATTCCTTTTATTACTAATTTATTTGTTCTTTTTTTCCTTCTCCATTCCTTCTACCCTTTTCCAATTTCAAAACCTTTCCTTGTAGTTCTTTGTATTTGTTTCCCAATTTTTCGTTAATTTTTTTTATTTCCATTTTTTGCCCCATTTTATTCTGTTCCTCTCTCATGTATTTTATTTCACTGAGCGTCTCAATACACACTTCCATTACTCCTCTCTCATCTCTTCCTCTCGCCTCTGCCTTTGGTGATTTTTCGTTTTACTGCTTTTTTTGAATAAACCTCTTCTATTAAAGCCCGTTTTTTCTTTTATTTTTTGACTGCGTACCTTCCAAGTCTGATAGTTTCTTTAATTTCAACTGTACTTAATTTCTTAACGAAAACTTTTAATAATTCGAATTGAAAACTTTTGTTATTAACTTCAAAAATTGCAATTGTTTATTTCTGTCCTCGCGTATTATTCACACTCACTACATACGTTCATAACTTTAACTAAATAATAATGAAAATAATGAAAATAAAGATATATTTTTGCAACTTCTGTTCGTATTATATGCTGAGCTTAACTTCCACTTTTCACTTTAAATTTCTATTTTCCGTTCTTAACTAACTAATTTAAAACAATTTCATTCACAATACTTAAACACGTTTTTACTACTTTAGCTTCGAAACACTAATCGTGCTTCGCTTATAGCAACTGGTTAAAATGCTGTTCATTTACTGCTAAACAGTGCCGCCAATACAAGTTTCCTTGCACATTTGCAATCATACTTGCTGGTATAATGAAGCAAACTTCCGCTTTATCTTTCAAAGACTCAATTGTGTCGTGGGTTCTGTCGGTATAAACCATCGAAGATATGTAAGGCCATAAAAAGAAGTCGTTAGGGGACAAGCCCGGCGGTGATCTTGGTAGCCAAGTAATTTCCTCACCTCTTCCAATCCAGGTTAAAAATTGTTTTATATGATTCGTATTATGTGTTGGACACCCATCATGCTGATACCGCAAACTACATTGAGATCTCCATTAATATTTTACAAAAATTATTGCTTTTTGTCAGCATGTGTTTTTAAAAATTGTATGAACTCGACACCTATTTACACCACAGTCGATACTTAGTTGTCGAATACTAATATTAGGGTTAAGTTACACAGCACCAAGAACATCGATTTCTCCATCGTTGTCCATGTTCTGATTTTGTTGAACCTACTTCGGACGTTTGTGTACACTACCGTTTCTCTGCCGATCCGGAAATAGTGCAGCAAACTAAGCAGAAGTGTTTCTATAGCTTTCACTTCTGTATACCCACTTAACCATTTGAACTTTTTTAGAGATTGTGTACACACTCATTTTCAAAAATTAAATTAGAGAATATTACAATAAGAAACACGCAATAACAATTAATTGTAACGTATACGAAAATTTTATAACTTTAGTGGATCAATTCAATTTTTTTCTATATTGAAATTCCTATGTTACGTCTTGCCAAAGACACATCGTATATTGTCTCTTGGCAATGTTATTAAAAAAATTAAAATAATGATAAATATATTTGAAAAAATGATTAAAAAGATGTATTATTAAATAAGTATTATTGTAATTTGTTTTAATTATTTTGAAATAATAATAATAATTGTTGCTGTTTTTAAAGCAGGTGTAAACACTGGGGAATAGTTGTAATAAGTATTTCACGAAACATATGTTCATGAACGATTTAAATAATCATTTATTTGCAAAGCGTATCTTATTGTTGAAACTTTTGATCAGTCATGTTTAAGTACAAGTAAGAAAATCATTTATTTTAGTGAGCACATTATGCGTATTAGTAAGTGTATTTATAATTTGACTTATCTAAGAATAATTTATAAAAATATTTATTGAATGTACACTCATGAAATTTAAAACTTGGACACCACAATTTCTGTAAACAAAAGTTTGCACATTGTAAAGCAGGCTTAAGGGTATCATTTACAATTCTAACAGCAGGTAGTCTCAGCAGGGGTTATCTTATAGAAGGACTGTAGAATGAATCATTACACTAAGCACGTTTTAGAAAATAGGTAATTTACGTTGCTTACTTAATTTTTTCTTTAAAGAATATATTTGAAGGTATCGCTAATTAAACACCATAGCTCGATTAATTATCGAATCAAAATTTTGTTTAGGAAATGTTTACAAAATAAAATTAGAAATAATTTTGATTTAAAAACGTCTACAAGCAATAACTTTTAAATTAAATCAAAAACTAAACATGGTTATTTGGGTTGACTGATTATTACTTATTTTTAAATAAATATAATATTTAGTCCTTACAAAATGTATATTTTATGACGTTTCATTTTTTTCTGTAGTTAATATAAAAAAGTGAAAATAAAACGTATATATTTAGTTTTTGACAAGAATTTATTACATAATTATAATTAAGATACCAAGTTATAGTTTAAAATTAAATGAAAACTTTTTTTTTAAATAAAGGTATTACTATATAAATAAATATAAGAAATCAATAATGGGTGTGACCTCCATTATTATTGATACATTCTTGGAGGCGTCTGCTCATTGACGCTATCAAGGTATCAATATAATTAATATTAATCGTTTCCCATGCGGTATCAATGGCTGCAATTAGTGCATTACGGTTTACTGGTATAAAATTTGGCCCTTGTTGTCTTCGGATAACAGCAAGTATTCGAGCCCAAACATTTTCGATAATGTTAAAATCTGGGCTTTTGCTGGCCAGGGTAACAGCTCCAAGTTACTTGCTTGTATCCAGTTGCGCACAACCTGCGAAGTATAGAGTCATCATATCCCGGTAGTTAATAGTAAATGGAATCTACTAACGTAACGTTAAGTCGTTAATTATAGTTACATAACTCTCCTTTCATAAGATATAGTTCATATTAATATGCTTATTGTAAAGCTTCGTACACACCTGAACAACAAACCAAACAGAACAACGAACCGAACGGCAATCGGAACATTAATTTGGACGGTGCTACGTACGAATTTTAGAACAGATTCGCAAGTCCTGATTGTTCCACGAACGGTTTGCGGCGTTCCGCAACTTGTCGGTTTTTCTCCGACATCAAAGAAAATGCGCGCAAATGCGTTTGCAGGTTTGGACGAATCTAAACAAAACGGCGAACAAACTTATGCGGGAGAATTAAATTATTTATTTTTGTCCTCCCTTTTGTGGGTTTGTTGTGTTTTAGGTAATATTATGGAGTTGACAGAAAAAAATGTTTTAAATTAATCAGTGTTTAAGAATGCAAGAAAAAAATGATGTCCCTATTAGCATCATTTGGGCGGGAAATTTTCAAAATAAAAAAAAAGCGAAGTAAATTATAATTTTTTTTCTTGTTTTCCGCAATTTTCTTTTTCAATAATAAATATATATGAACTGAAAACTACTGAAAATAATTATGGAAACAGCACAAACGTTCCGTTTGTTGTTCGGATTGTGGAAATCATAAAAGATCGTTTGTCGTTCTGTTTACAACTTAAGAAACAGTTTTTTGGCGAATAAAGATTAGTTTGTGATGTAATATTAGAAACACAAATTTATATCATATCAAATTTATATAAAACCAAGAACGTGTATGTTATTGCTAAGAAATTATTAAGGAAAAAGCGCAATTGCAGTGTAAATATTTATAATTAGATATTTTCGAAAGTTTATAAGTCCTCTATTGTAATCTTAATACTTCCATTAGCATTATAAGGAAATGGCTTTTACTTTATGAATAAGTTTCAATAACAATAGAATATCCTTGCTTGTTTAATTTACTTCCTTTGAGTCATATTGCTCTAAGGGTTGTTACATTGGTCATTAGAAGTATGTAATAAATAAACAATTACCTACTGTTTGAGAAGGGTAGTGTGAACCAATAAATAAAGTAAGAAATGTAAATTCCATTTTAGTTTAAAATTTCAAGTGTTGTGAAAATGCCACCTCATCTCGGTGCTGATTTGAAAGCGCGGATTGTTTCGGAATTAGCGGGGGCCGTAGCGTGCGTGAAATTTCACGTATGTTAGATATACCAAAAGCACCGTAGGGCATTACCGAGTAAAATGGAATCTTGAACACACTTTGGAAAGAGCCATCGGAAGTGGTAAACCTAAAGTATCTACACGTGCTCAAGATCTCGAGTTGTTTCATTACGTAACAGAACAACCATTTGCTACATACTCCAGGGCTATAGCAGATACACATTTTCCCGGATGCCGTATAACTGCACAAAAAGATTAAAGGAGATGGGAATAAAGAAGTATAATGCTGCTGCAAAGAAATTCTCAGTGACGAAAATATGAGACGTCGTCTGGAATTTGCAAGGCGATATGTGAACGAAACCTTTAAAATTTTGGAATCGAGTGATTTTTAGCGACGAAAACGTTCAATAGCCGCAACGATGGACCACTAAAAGTTTTTAGAATGGAAGGAACTCGTTACGAAAATAATCACATATGTCCTAAAAAACGAAGTGGTTATTTTTCTGTGAATGTGTGGGGTTGGGTTAGCGCGCGGGTCCAGGAGTTTGTTGGGCTATCGATGGACGTCTTGATTCTGCTGCGTATTTAGATATTTTGGAAACTATTATGAAACCTTCAGTCGAAGTGTTTTATCCAGACGAAGATTATATTTTCCAACAAATATTCTCCAAAAATAGTTCGGGATCTGTTGAATTAACATTTTCATAATGTATTTTTGTTGTTAAAGGACAACGCCCATATTCATACTTCGCGGGTTGTGCGCAATTGGATACGAGAAAATAACTTGAGCTGTTACCCTGGCCAGCAAAAGCCCAGATTTTAACATTATCGAAAATGTTTGGGCTCGAATACTTGCTGTTATCCGAAGACAACAAGGGCCAAATTTTATACCAGTAAACCGTAATGCACTAATTGCAGCCATTGATACCGCATGGGAAACGATTAATATTAATTATATTGATACCTTGATAGCGTCAATGAGCAGACGCCTCCAAGAATGTATCAATAATAATGGAGGTCACACCCATTATTGATTTCTTATATTTATTTATATAGTAATACCTTTATTTAAAAAAAAGTTTTCATTTAATTTTAAACTATAACTTGGTATCTTAATTATAATTATGTAATAAATTCTTGTCAAAAACTAAATATATACGTTGACAATAAGAATTGCCTTAGTTTTTATTTTCACTTTTTATATTAACTACAGAAAAAATGAAACGTCATAAAATATACATTTTGTAAGGACTAAATATTATGAATAGAGAGTTTAATGATTTTTTTTAATAACTTACAATAATTAGTAGGTTAGATTTATTTAAAAATAAGTAATAATCAGTCAACCCAAATAACCATGTTTAGTTTTTGATTTAATTTAAAAGTTATTGCTTGTAGACGTTTTTAAATCAAAATTATTTCTAATTTTATTTTGTAAACATTTCCTAAACAAAATTTTGATTCGATAATTAATCGAGCTATGGTGTTTAATTAGCGATACCTTCAAATATATTCTTTAAAGAAAAAAATTAAGTAAGCAACGTAAATTACCTATTTTCTAAAACGTGCTTAGTGTAATGATTCATTCTACAGTCCTTCTATAAGATAACCCCTGTTGAGACTACCTGCTGTTAGAATTGTAAATGATACCCTTAAGCCCGCTTCACAATGTGCAAACTTTTGTTTACAGAAATTGTGGTGTCCAAGTTTTAAATTTCATGAGTGTACATTTATCAAAATAGTGTCAAGGTCACTAAAACTATCATTCAAACATCAATATGTCGCCTAGATGTTTTGTTACTGTGTCTTTACTACTAAAGATAAAAATAGAACTTTTATACCATGACGACCACTAAAAACAAACCTCATTTTATGTATATTTAGATAAAATTGTTTTTTCTTAAATTTCCCCTTCCTCTCAGCTAATAACAATGTTACTAACTTCCGAAATTATTAGTTAGAATATTGAAAACTGAGGAAATATTGGCAGTTACGGTCTCTATCGAAAGTTAATGTTTGGTTAATTTGCAAGGAAACAATTGTGACAATAATAATTACTACCATGACAATAAACAAAATTGTAAGTTAACTCATGACTGAAATACTGACCTTGAATAAGCTACTGTCAGTTCAAAAATAAAATTGAAAATTCACGTTGGTCATTACTACTAGAAATTCGATATAAAATTGTATAAAATACCGTTTCAATATCAACAAGTGCTCAGGAAAAATCACTAAAAGCAAGTTTTGTTGTAAAAACTACAATGCGATATTTGAAGCGTAAACTTTACAACAACAAAATAAATATTTTGTAATCCGCAAACTTTCGCAAATTCTTAGAAGTTCAGGAAGCCCGCAGTATGTTTTTCTGAATAACTTGTCGTTTATTTTGTATTAAATCTGAGACAAGAGGTACTATTGCTTGCGCTTACAATTCAGTAACCTACAGATTAATGATATGATAAAGACTTTATTTAAAAAATCAATTAGCAGTAATAAAATAAAAACCAATATGGAAAAGGATGAGTTCAATGATAAACTCAACTCCTGGCACAAAACACAGTTATGAATAAAAATATGAAATTAATAACGGCTAATTAATTACAAACGATTTAAATTGCCATGTTCTGTATTTTTATATTAATAGGGAGTGAATTATAAAACTGATAAATTCTGCAAACATTTATAATGAATGCTACAAGGAAATAAACCGTCTAATCAGTAGAAATCGGGTGAAGATGTACTCTTTACTTTTACTACAAAGATAATCAGAAAACTTGAAAGTGAAGGATAGTCAAAGTTCATGTAGCTACTACTTGATTAATCTCAGGAGGATGAAATGGGAGATCCTTTACGGTTATATCCCGTTGAGAACGTTAGTAGTTTTAGAATCGAACCCTAACCAATTAAAATAAAAATTGAAAACAATTTGTTAAATAATTCGACGATTATGAAATCTGTTATTAAAATTTATTGCTTTTCACGATGAACTTAGATAGAATTATTAATTAATAATGCCAATAATTAGTTACATTTACTTTTACTATTAAAGATAAATAGAAACTTAATCTTGTTTTAAATAATAATTTATGGGTCGATAACTCGATAACCGATAACGTAAGGTTGAAAATAATAAACAAAATATTAAATTTAAAAACATTTATAGGAATGATAAGGACTTAAGTAACTCAAGTATTTTTTGCAAAATTTTTTTTAAATAAGTATTATTTAATTTATGTAACCAAAAAATTCAAAACTAGGTTTTTTTGGTGTAAGAATTGAGACTTCCTCGGTAGCAGTCAATATCGAAACAAAAACGTTTTCCCGGATTGGACTGTTTGAAATCTTAACTATAATTGCCAACGTTTTGTCTTCAATTGTAAGGGGCGATTATTAAATTGTCAACGAATTCACATTTTAGACTGAAAGAAGTCTGTGTAAAGTCTTTGAATATAGAAAAAGAATCGTCACAGATCAATAAGTTCGGCGCTGTAATTTGTTTTGAATTTGAATGAATGGGGGTGCAGATAAGGATTAGAATCAACAAACATAAAAGTTCGAAAATGCGTTCCCGATTGAAATTAGCATGGTTGATGATTTATATATTTTCTCTGATTTTTCTATTGAAGAAGAAAGAAGATGCGGCAAGCGACGCGAAATTTTCAAAATCTTGTGACTAGTGTGGAAATGACGCTCAGCCACTGACTTCAGAAAGGAATTTGATTGTTTTAATCACCGATTGCTTATCTCTAAGCTTGAATCTTTTGACCTGCCACTTCATTTGGTCCGTCTACTCGCAAGCTATTTCAACAGTCGTCGTCAATTTGTTGAGATTTTTGGTTTCCAATCTAGTATCTTTCACGTTCCGTCTAGTGTTCCTCAAGGCTCCGTGCTTGGACCTTTGTTGTTTATAAATTTATTAAAGATATTGCCAAGATGTTTCCTATATACCGACGACATAAAGTTTGAAATACAAAAGTGAAAATTTGTATCCTATACTGCGGTTGTGCCCATACATCTTTTCAATACACCATTCCAAGTACACCACTACTCAGGAGTAAAAGCTTCTGTGATTTGACTTATGACTACTCATTCTCTTTTACTATGCATATTAACAATATAACCCCATGAGCGCGCATGACTCTCGGTTTTATATGGAGAAATTTGAATGACTTCTCTAATCCAAATACTCTGTTCCTTTTTTCCAACTCTCTTGTTCGACCTATTCTTGAGTACGCTTCTCAGGGATGATCTCCTGTAGGGGTTGGGGCAGTCGATAGTATTGAATAGATTCAGCGAAGATTTCTGAAATTTCTGTTGTTTCGCAGGCTCTTTTACTTGAAAAATTTGGTGTATTCAGCCTTGCTGAACGTTGGCAAGTGTCTGATAAGTTTAGAGTATTTCAGAGCATTAGAATGGTATCCGGCCAAACTAACATGTCTAGAAGAAATAACAAATTAAAATTAAAATCTTATTTTTAATATTATTATCATTAAATTTGTTTGGCGGATTTTCTGTATGGAAAACATAAAAAATTTATTTTTCTTTACTTTCCTTAATATAAGTAGCATCTCAAAAGTAATGGAAATGTGTTTACGTACTGATTTCTTTTTTAGAAGAGCTTTTGAATTTCTTCTAACATTAACGTAAAAGTTTCAGCAAATAACTGCATCTTTCACTACTACAAAGGCATCATTAGTAATAGAATGTTTTTTTTATTACTCTTACTTTACTTGTAGAAATATAAACATGGCCTTTTGACACTATGACAACCACCGCAAATAGTATATTGTTTTATTAGGAGTAAAAGTAACATCTTTGTTAGTGAATTTGTCATTTATATCAGAAGAAAGAAAAATTGCTATAAATTAATCATAAGATATTAGTACGTTTTAAGTTAATAAAGAACATATTAATTGTAGAACAATTTTATTATACCAAAACGTTGACGTGGTGCCGGAGTGCATTTATATCTTAATACTTAATTCTAATTATACTGAAGTTCCGTTAGATCTTCTAAGACCAACATGTTTAGATCTTACATTATCTACACCGCTATTACTAGCCTCAGCTACTATGAAACGATCATTAACAGAATCGTTATCTGATTTTTCCACAGCATTTACATTATCATTACAAATATTTACAGGTAAGTGTGGATTATGAGCAGTTTTATCATTATTATCAATTACAGTTATATTTACATTATCAGTAACATCTCTATGAACTAAACTGTGCCTTATTTTAATGATTTGACTAACATGTCGTTTACTCTTAAGTTTTAAATCTAGCATCAAACATTCATAGATAACATTTCCAATTTTGTTTTTTATGTGAGCTTTAATCCTTCTTTTTTCAAATCGAGAATCTTTAATATAACAATTTTACTTATTTCAAAGCTTTTGTCTTCAATAGTGCAATTCTATTCTGATTGACTTCATTCCCCTCTTTTTGACACACGTTAAAAGATCAAAACACATTCTTATATTTTTCCCAAACATTCTTTTTAGAAGGAGTTGCAATGACTAAAAACTTTAAATTCTAAGAACACATTTAAATCGCACCGGCTACCGTTTAGATAAATGCTACAGAGACTCTAAGGGGTCATGGGAGTGTTTGATTTTTGGTTTATGTTTTGTTGCTTACCTTTATAGAGATGCTTCTCAATTAAAAACGTAAATAATGACGAATAAATAGGCGTCAGCTTATTTATTAAAAGAATAAAACAAAATATTTACGGGAACAAAAACAAATTTTAACCTAAAATATAAATCTAATAATCAAATAAAATTCAGCATTAAATAATAAACAAAACACATTGACATTCGTCTACTTTAGTAATGAATTGACTTATAATCTACGGTATCAAATAAAAGATTAAATTTCTTTCAATAAACTTAAAACTATAGGAACGAATAACGCGAGAATCCTTTACAAGTGCTAAAAATGTTATTAAACTAAAATAACTTATTAACCCTACAGCACCCGTTTGAAATTATGAAACGTAGTTACACGCGCCGGTCTGAGACACCGAACTCACCAGAATACTCTTGGAAACGTAATTTAATTGATTTTACCTAATTGTGCTAAAAAGTTGTAAAAACATCAATAAAGATCATCATCAAACATATATATTCATTCAAAACTAAACAATATATTATGATATTGAAACGAGTAAAAAATACATACTTATCGAAAACTAAATAATATATTATAAGGTAGCGTGAATAAAAATTTAGCTTTGAATAGCAAACAAAATATAATAATGAAAGCAACGAATACCGTAACAATATGCATGAACAACGCCTATTCTATACAATTTTCACAAACTGGATGTATATGCTCTAGGCACAAGAATTTCTTGCAATGCCTGCAGGAATAACGCGTTTTTCTGTTTTCTTTGATCACATAAGTAACACCTTCCCGTTTCTTGAATGCCATGAGCAACAGGTTGATTTTCTTGAATTTCAAGGATTTCTTGAATTCGTAGTTTGGTGTTTCTGGGAAGATTCTGCATGTTGACTCGTTTTCGTAAATATGGCTCGATCATTTCTATTGATAATTGTCGTAAAAATTCTCGTCGAACTATAGATGCATCTGAATTATTTAACCGGTGAGTCACTAAACTATTGATACCAGCTACATTCAAAGTTGAATAGAAAACTACCATGGGCCATCTTTGTGTTTTCCTAGCACAATTGTAGTTGGAGCACAATTTATCAACCACATCCACGCCACCTTTCGTAGCATTATACATTGTAATGATTTCTGGTTTGTGATTGTCTCCACTATTAGGATCAATGGTATCATCATGGTGTAAGGTAGAAATTAATAGCACGTTCCTATTTTTTTTGGTATGTAGGAAACTAGGGTAGAGTTTTTTGTGAACTCAAACATACTTGATTTAAGAGGTCGTTTGGTGGGCTTTGAGAATTCTACTGGTAATTCTCTCTTATTTTTTCGGAGTGTTCCGATAACTGTTAGTTTTTTTTCTACCAAACTGTTCGCCAAACCAACACTGGTAAACCAGTTATCTAACGTCACATTTCTGCCCGAGTTGTATATGGGTACGCACAGTCTATGGACAATATCGTCAGGGCTATTACTTTTTTTAAATGGGCCCTCCGGCTGTTGCCCCACGTATACCTCTAAATTTGATGTGTAATACATACGTGCATCTGCCATGGCAAAGATTTTAACGCCATATTTGTTGGGTTTCGATGGTATATACTGGCGGAATCGACATCGGCCCCGAAAACCTTCAAGTTTTTCGTCGATTGTGACGAACTCTGACAGACTGAATCCATTTTGCAATTGTCGACAAACAAGTCAAAGTACTCTCGAATTGGGGCGAGTCTGTCAAGAGAAATCCTAGCTTCCCTTGTTCGTTTATCATCAAATCTTAGACTGTTGAGAAGGAATCGATACCGGTTTAGGGACATCGTGAGTCTAAAATTTCCACTCCTGATCCGTCAGTCCTCCATAAGTCTTTGGTATTTAAGTTATTCGCTTTTAGAATCCCTGCATAGTACAACAGTCCAAATAAGGCTTGGATTTCAAGTTTATCTGTCTTCCTTGTGTCGCTTTCTCTTGAATACTTATGTGCGATTGAATTTATAAAAATGTTTGTCCCATGTACTATCAAGTCTAACATCTGGTCATTTACAAAATATTTCCAAATTTGCAATGGTTTCTTTAGTGACGACGTAGGTAATCTTGAAAACGGTATGCGTGAAACTTTGTTTTCGGGTCTGGTACGTTGGAACATGTTTATTCCATTTTGTTATGTTATCCTTTCCTATATAATATAAGCCACTAGGTTCAACATCTTTTACTTCGATTGCATCAACATCCATTTCATTGAAGTCTGATATTTCTTGTTTAGTATCACTGTCACTTTCCCTTATTTCAACTGCATTTTCCTCTTCAGATGATGGGTTATC
The DNA here is from genome assembly GCA_030710515.1 of Abscondita cerata. Classification (NCBI taxonomy): domain Eukaryota; kingdom Metazoa; phylum Arthropoda; class Insecta; order Coleoptera; family Lampyridae; genus Abscondita; species Abscondita cerata. Next base: position 25,292 of record JALBCR010000182.1, read on the forward strand.
ATCAAACTCTACGTCGTTGTTAGCTTCGTCTAACGGAAACTCCTCCCATAACTTTTGAAGTCGCGCCTGTTCTCTTTCATAATCGCCCATGATTGTAAGCAATCAATATAATTTTTACTAATTAAATAACTCAGAGGTTTGCCTATTAGAATTGCATAAATTTTACACCAACATAAAAATATTACTTCACTACCCGCTCCGGTCTTTGAGACCTAACATATATGAAATTATTGCACAGATGCACCTACTGGCGTAAAACTAAGAACTGGGCTTTAGTAAACGATTATAGGAAGGTACATAAACGCGCGACTGCATAACGCACGCGCAAAACGATTTTTAACAAATTTAATTGAAGTGTCGGTCTCACGGACCGGGAGCGGTACTGTAGGGTTAAAGATATTGAATTGTAAATTCGCCGCTCAACCGGTAACTCAAAAAGTAAATATTAAATGTAGTCGCAAAACAAACAACTACTGCATAATGTAAGATACAACTACTGCATAACGTAAGGTACAACTACTGTATTAGTTTGTCAAAAATTAACTTCAATGCACGGAAAGTTCGAAGAATTGTTGATATTATTATGAGCACTTACTTGGAGTTCCTTGTGTTATAGATAAGAGACGTTGAATTTTGTCGTAGCTCGAACAGGTAATTGGGCTGACCTTGGTACTTTGCGTGAACGGAACTGCACTTAAAATGACGTAATGCACACGGAATTTTTCATAAGACGAATTTTATTTTTCCCATAAATTAATGACAAAGTGGATAATCGATTCCTCGTTGACAGAAACGTAGAAATCAAACGCACAAAGAGATAACGAATATTTGTCAATTTTGGAATTCAAAGTTTATTCTTCTGAATCAAACTTCTCTTTAACGGAAAGTACACAATACCAAAAACGTAGATAGATTTGCTATAAAACTAATCTATTAATTCAAACTTCGTTTTACTCAAAACGAAACAGATAGAAACATAAAACGTATTTAACAACGGCGTGCTTCTTCTACTCGGTTGCCATTATTAGTCTTCTTCTTGCGGGAAAAGTTGCTAGTCATGATGCATTAAATGCAAACTAGCAGGGAAATGCGCGCTTTATTTAAATATAAAGGCAGCGATCATTTTGGAACGCTACATAGTGTCTTTTGTTGTAGAGTGTATTGAATTTCGATTCCACATTAGATACCTAGCAATTAACGTTTTTATTGTATCTTTGGAATTACGTTTATCAAGCAATGGTTTTTGTAACGACCTTTTAAATTATTTTACATTACTCTCTGCAGCTCCATTGCTTTTAGGGTGGTAAAAGAGAATTGTGGTATGATTAATTCCATTATTTTTACAAAATCTCTTCATTTCTTCTGAACAAAATTAAACACCATTATCGCTTACTATTGTTTTAGGAACACCAAATTTTGCAAAAGTTTTCCGTAATTTCTCTAATGTTGTTGCAGTTACTTTAAACACTTCTGGCCACTTTGTATATGAGTTCATTATGATAAGAAAATACGAATTTTTAAAAGGACCTGCATAATCAATATGCACACGTTCGAAAATTTTATGTGTTTTTGGCCACGATTTTGACTCTAATTTATGCAGATTATTATGTACTGTTAATCAAATTTTGCAGTTTGAGATTAATTTTCTATATCTTCACTTATACCAGGCCAATAAAGGTATGACCTAGCCAAACTTTTTGTTTTAACAATACCTCTGTGAGTAAAATGTAATTCATTTAATATATATTTTTGCCTAATTCTGGAATAACTAATTTATACCCTTACATGTGCAATTCATTTTCTAAAGTTAATTCCTTCCTATGATTAAAATATGGTTTGATTAATTCCTCGCATTTTTTTAAATAACTAGGCCAACCATTTTTTACGTAATTGATTACTGTGTTTAAAAGCTCGTATATTTTAGTTGCTTTTTTTATTGTTTTTATAGTCAATAGGAGATTCTGAATTAATAAAAAATAAAGAGTTTCCAGTTTCCCTGTCAGTTTCAACTGCTGGATTTATCGTTAACCTAGACCACCCATCAGCGTTTGCATTGGTAGTCCCTACCTTATCAACTATTTCAGAATCAAAATTACTGAGATATATTGACCAACGTTGCAGTCTACCTGCTGCTAAAATTAGAATCAATTTAGTTCTACCAAAAATTGCGATTAGTGGTTTGTGGTCTGTAAATAACTCAAATCTATTTCCCATTAAATACTGAGAGAATTTCTTGACACCGTACAATATAACCACTATCAATTGCTGAATATTTTTTTTTTCGCTTTTAGATGGTATAGGGGAAGCATATGCTATAGGACGCTCGTCTCCATTATCTAAAACATGCGATAGGACACAACCAACTCCGACGTGAGAAGCATCACACGCAAGTCTTATTTTAAGGTGTGGATTATAGTGAACTAGAACATTGTCTGATAATAAAAGTTCTTTTGTTAATAAAAATGCTTTTTCACATTTATTATTCTAATCAAACCTTTCACCTTTACGTTGTAGTTTATACAAGGGTTCTAAAATCGTAGAAACATTATTAATAAATTTTCCACAATATGTTGCCTTTCATTCAGTTATATTTTTAGGTCATGCTACTTTGGTCACACCAATAACTTTATTACAATCTTTATATAGTATATCTTTATCGATTACATGACCCAGGTAAGACACAGATTTAATTTTAACCCTGCATCTAATAGCTTATTCAATACACCTTCAACATTTTATAATTGATTGTTTCGATCAGTACCAGTAATTATTATATCATCGAAAAATACGCTAACGCCCCTAAGACCACTAAGTAATTTGTCCATTTGTTGCTGAAATATTGCACAGGCGGTTTTTACACCGTCAGATAGACGGTTCACTAAGTACGCCCCTTATGAGTACTCCAAGCAAGACTAGCTTTTGACTTATCGTCTAATTCTAGCTGATTGTAAGCATTGCTTAAATCTAATTTTGTATATTCCTGACCACCCTGTAGTGCATTAAATATTTCATCAACAATCGGAATAGGATAATTGAGATTATTGATTACTTTGTTTACTGTGACCCATAACCTAATAGAACCATTGTTTTTTATTGCAGGTACTAGTGGAGTTTCCCACTGGTTATAAACATTGTCATTAATTTTTTTTATTACACCTAGATGCTCAAGTTTATCTAACTCCTCATTCAATTTACGTTTGAATGTATACGGTATAACATATGGTTGCACAAATATAGGGGAAGCATTTTCCTTAATTTCTACTTGAACCTTATAATTTTTTAATTTACCTAAGCTATTGTCAAACAATTTCGAATATTTAGTAGTTATAAAATTAACATTACTTTCAGTTTCCGTACATTGTTTGAACTTGTTTATGCTATTAAATTGAGATTTTATACCAAAAATATTTATTACGTTGCGAATCTATTTTATAGAACGTTAAACAGAATGTGTAAGTTATATGACCTTCACCAAATTTTCAATTCCATTCAATTAACAAATAACTACGTTCCACATAAATATCCAATTTTTTTTCCTCGCCAATTAGTACGTTTTAAGTTAATAAAGAACATATAAATTGTAGAACAATTTTATTATACCAAAACGTTGACGTGGTGCCGGAGTACATTTATATCCCTGAAGTTGCACAAAGATACACTGTTGCCACGTTCATTTTAATTATATTTATTACTGTTGACACGTGCTTATCGTTTGATTTAAAAATATTTGTTGCTTAGCAACTTCACTCTCAGAACGGCAGTAAAAGTACTTTCAGTTCCACCTAATAGCAACCGGCTGTAAACAAAAAGGTAGCAAATTTAATTAAAAAAGAATAAAACTCTAAGTTTACTGACATTTGAAGCAAACCGCTTATTTTAATTTCTATTCAGAATGGCAAAATTTTTATCTCAACATTGGTTTATCAACTTTTAGTTCCATTGCCTATTTTTGATCCACACAAAAATGCGTACATGTTTCGCCAATTAAATGTACAAAAAATTATGTATTTTAAATCTCAATAACGTCTTTGATCTTCAAATAATATTTTTTTCTTCTTTTAAAATGCAATTTTTGTAGTCTTAATTTCAGGTTTTCAATTTAATGTCTTTACCTATTCTTTCTTTGTAATTTACAGAATAATCAATTAGTTACAATAAAAAAACAGTTAAGTAGTGAGTTATTTTAATTAAAATATCGATGATAATTTGCACGACACTTTCGTATAATCCGATTAGCGCAAAAGCTCGCCGGAGGACGTGATGGGTTTGAAAGAGATAAACTACACAAAAGATCGTAGTACTAAATTTGAATAATTAATTGTAATTATACGTAAGAATAATAAGCACGTCACCGGTTCGTAAATAAAACACAAATACTATCGACTTGTACCAGAAACACAAACAGTTATAAATGTAGTATTCTAATTAAAAGTCTAACATAAACAACAATATATCACTTTATTTCTAGTTGCCGGTTAACACAAAATACATTTAAAGTTAAAAACTAAATTAAAATTATTTACAAACTTAAACTAACCTTAGTCAATTGATTGTGAGGTAAGTGTCAACTGGCTTTCTGCATTTGCTTTCCTTTCGACCTTCTGTTTTTTAGGTTATCAATTGATGACCTCCTTGGTGATGCTTCCCGGAACTATTCTTATCAACGAAGACCCTCACGTAGCACTTATAGGAATGTTTAATACCTAGAACCTTTTTGATTTCTTGGCGGCACTAGTTATGTTGTCGTATTAAATTTAATTTTATTTTATTATTGTTACAAAATTTTAATCTTACACGTGTTTGTGTTGCCTTACGCGAAACGTTTAATTTGTGTATTATTTTTTATTTTAACATTTTCTTTATGACGTCACATCAACTTGCTTCCTTTTCAAATTTGTTTTATACGCAACCGTCTTTATTTCGGGGACGTTTTCAAAAAGAAGCGGAGTCTGTTTTTGCTTCCTTATATCAACTTTGTAGAATTTTTGAATCGTCGTTTGTTTTAACCGCCAAAACGCACAAATCTCATAATCTTAATGACCTTGACATAATTATTAAATTGCAATTTCGATTAATAAAACTAATTATCTCTAGGTTTTGAAAACCATTAATTTGAAAATTAATACGTTAAATGGCAAGCTGTTTTTTCATATTTGGCAATGTAAATTCTCAAATATTAACCAAATTAAACAATATTGACTCCGTCATCAACTGACTTGAAAATATATTAGAATAACCGATCTCGCTCGCATTGTCTACTTTCTTTTGATATATTGTTTTTTATATCTACACTCTTGTATATCAGCCCTTTTATAAGTTCCCAGACTGTCGCCAAAATTGACAATCACCTACATTTTTCTTCAAAATCTATTCTAAACGTTAAGCTCAAAATTCAGAAATAGATAATTTGATTTATTCCAGTGGGTTCTAGAAGACTTGATATAATATGAGTCTCCAATTTAACCCTTTAAGCCTTTTTCTGGTTTCTTTGCATGGATGTGGGCAACTCTACCCTACGTATACCACAAATTCAACAGAACTGAGGTAAATGCAATATATTTAAGACCGAATTAATACCAAAAAGCTGTAAAATTATTGGTTCTAAAAGAAACGGAATTAGGTGCATGGTTTTAAACAATCCTCTCTGACAGCGTTGGAACGTTTATGAACGGTCAATCGTCTAGTACCTTTGCAGCTTTCCGTCTAAGTTGCAGGGTACATAAGCAAAAATAATTCTACGTTCAATGAAGACGTACATCATAGACTCATTTGCCCTTATACTAAAGGAACGATTCCCCGTAACAGTAAACTAAATTAACTAATCGACGATGTCCTACCTTATTCATACTTTGTCATCGCTGGAACCAGTTGGTTTTTTTCAACGACCAGATAGTGTCATTCTAGTACCATGGTAGAAGCCAACGTTTGGTGTACAAATTGTGCTGCGTAGACACTTTGGCAGACTCTTATCTACCTAATCCAACAGCAACAACCACAACGTTCCCGCCTTCTTGCTACTTGCTTTCGTCGTTTTTACCTTCACTTCTATCTTCAACTTCAAACGGCAAAGTTTATTCATGGTTCTTTTGTAGAATGACAAAGCTTTCTCCCCAAAGGTTCTCACCGTCACGTCTACATTTCTTACCAGTTAGTCCGCTTTCAGAATAAAGTTTAGGAATCATTCCCTTCTTCCAAATTCTTCTCGGGAGGTTGCCGTCCACGATGAAAACAATTTCACTTGAATGGATTCTCCATGTCTGTGCTACTTACTTCTATTATCTAATGTTGGTAAATAAAACTTTGCCCACTGTTCCCAAAATTAATCTACGTAACGTTGAGCAATCCTGTATTTTTTGTAGTAGTGGTTAATTCTGGAAATGTTCCTTATTCGAGACGATGTCCCTTTAGTAACTCATTCGACGTGATTAGAAGTGGGTCAGCTGAATAATTTGAGACTTGAGTCAGTGGTCTTAAATTAACAATATTCTTTACTGAATTCATGATTGTTAGCAATGTAGAGTCTATGAGAGCTTTTCAACGAGTATGTTGTGCGTTGCCTCTTTCACACGCTGTACCATACGTTCCCATATTCTACCTTGATGTGAGGCTCCTGTAGTCATAAAATGCTACTCCAATCAAACTTTCGCTGATTTTGCATGTCACGTAGTTCCTTTGCAACCTATACAAAATTTGTACCATTATTTGAGTAGATATGTTTTGGATATCCTCTAAAATCGATAAACCTAGATTAAGTTTATATAAATTCATCTGTACTCAAATTATAAACTACAAGTAAATAAGATACCTTCGCGTTTCTCATGTCTCTTCCAACATCTAAACCTGTACGTGTAAACATTAAAAATAACAACCCAATTTCCCAGCTAAAATCAGTCCCATTACGTTTGACTCAGGCATCGTATTATCCAGTTTACATTTTCAACAACCTCGTAACCACCTAGAAGTTGTCAAACGATTTTATTGAAAATTTCAGGAAACGTCTATTTTCATTAAACAAAGTGATGATTAATATTTGAATAAAATCTAGCTAGTAGTTTTTGTTTTTTTGCCTGTTGCTTTCATAGCACATAGTAACAATAAACTTAAAGTATTAGACTATTTAGTAACTGTCAAGTTTGCAAATTGTTGTTGTTTTTTTTACAATTTTATTCTGAATTTGAAAACAATGCCGACAGTACTCCAACATCAACATTTTGTCTAATTAAGTAATTTTGAACGTGGCCGTATTATTAGTATGAGAGGCCGGACTTTAGCTAAAAAGAAATTGCTCGTCGTGTAGCCCTCACTCAAGGAGTTATGATATGGGTTGCAATATGTTATGGTAGCAGATCACCCTTAATCTTTATTGACGGCAACCTTAACGCAGCGGGTTACATTGCTAATGTGCTACAACCAGTTGGCCTTCCATATCTTCAGAGGCTGGAAAATCCCATTTTCCAGCAGGATATCTGAGCCCTCATGCGGCAAGATTTAAAACACGGTTTTAAAAGAATCTAACATTGCTGTCTTCCCATGGCCTGCTCGGTCAATTTTTTTGGAAGTCAGTATATTTCCCAACTACTGCTTGGCCATGTATGATCCTAAATCTTCTTTTTCAGGTTGCATAAAACCGTTTCTACTCTTATATGTCTCTTTCTCTTGTGCTCATCATTGTTAAGGATATTTGTAACGTGATGATCTTTGGAAAAATGACAGGAAATTGGCAACTTTAGCTTGATATCTCTGATTCGTCCATATATAGCAAGTAGACCATCAGTGTTTACAATAGGAGAAAATTTTCAAATGTAACCCTTCCTAAAACACTTCATCTGAACCAATTTCAGAATGAATTTCTCTCCACCCTTCCAATTAAGCATTAGTGAGTACTACAGATCTGGAACGGATTGTTTCCTTTTTTTCCTACATCAATTTAAATAAGCTTGATAGGTGGTTGCTGTGACTAAGTTTTATTTTTTATTTTCAACTTCCACTTTCTTTCATAGGCCAAAACCAATAAAAAAACCCATACTAATTTTTTGTTACTGAAGAATCTACCAAAATGCACAAGTTCTCCTCCGCCTTCACTCAACATTCACTCTACACTAGTAATGAAGCCGGCTCCAAATGGAGTCTCAGAGTTGTCTTCTCCACTTGTTAATACTGCACAATATGAACTATTTTCCGCTTTTGTTGCTGGTTGATTGTCATCGTTTTCATTTAAAGATGTTGGACCACTAAACCAATCTTCATTAATAATGTCTTGAATTGTACTCCTAGTAGCAATGTCAGCTGAATTCAGTTTGGTAGAAACCCACTTTGTGTTATCAGTCTTCTCCCGAATTTCTCCTACCCTGTTAGCCACAAACTTCTTAATACGTTGAGTTTCGAATAAAATTTTGTTTAAAACCGTTTTTGAGCTACTCCAAAAATTTGTCTTGTTAACCTTCATTTTACACTCTTCCAAAATACTGGTAGCTAGCCTCGCTCCGAGTACTGCTGCTTGAAACTCTAGTAGAAGTATTGCTAACTTTTTGAGTGAAACCACTTTGACATTTAAACTTACAAATGCAATATTAACTTTATCTGCTGTTTTTATTCAAAAAAGCAAACTGCACAAAAAGTTTCTTCAATAAATAAATAAATATTTCTTTCTGTTGTTTATTAATATATAAATAATAAAGCTACTTTTAGGAAGAGCACCAAAAACCATTATATAGTTTTATAAGGCCCAAAAAAAACATTACATAGTTGGTTACGTTCTCTTTTGTTTGTAGTAATTATTTTGTACTTAGACGTAACAACCCGGGTACAATCATACAATAAAAAGTAATAAGCAGATACCCAAACAAAAGTAATTTAATATTCAAATAAAGAATTTGCAAAAAATAAAAAAAAAATACAATAATGAAACGAATAAACACAACGACAATACGGCTTTGTAAATTCGCAAAAAAAAAAATGTAATTGATTATGATCAACTGTGCACAAATCGAAGTATATCTTTTCCCGGCTCGAATCGATTCTTGACGAGGAACAGTAATAAAGAAAAATATTCTTAATATCTAATGCAAGAATGCCGTGCACTAATACTAAATAATTTGAGTAATAAAAACCTGGACAAAAGTAGTCTTCTTCATCCTCGAACTTTCCTTGAATTCTTGAGAATAACAAAACCGTACTTGGAAAGGCGGCTCCCCGAAATAAAACACCTAAAGGAAGATAATTGTGCAAAAACAGAAAGGTTTCCAAAAAAGTGATAGCTCTTACCAAACAAATGTTCGGTGTCTTAATTCCTTTTCAAAAATAGCGAAACCGTATACGTAGAAGAATCCCAATTTATAATTAACAGATATCTACAATAGGAAAAAGGGGCCAAAGTATAAGAATTTATAAATAAAAAACTTTGAACATACATTTTACGTTCAAACTGACGCTTCCGGGTATGGGATTGGTGCTGTTCTATCTCAAAAGCGGATGGCGAAGAACATGTAGTAACTTATTTAAGTAGTTCTTTGACTAAGTTAGAGCGAAATTACTCTGCTACGGAAGGCGAATGCCTTGCCGTGATTTACGCTATCGAAAAATTCGGGCTTACATTGAGGGTGTAAAATTTTTGTTATTACAGATCATTATTTACTAGCAAACCCGACAAACTCCGTTTCGCCACCAGATGGTTTTGTTTTATGTAACATTTCGTTTGGTGATTAAAAAGATGAAAAAATTTTTTTTGTTTTATATTTGAAAAGGAAAAATTTTATTTCATTTCACAACAGTAATGAATTCATTTCAATTACAAAAATGAAGTGTTATTTAGTTGAACTTCTCTAAGTAAATGAAAGTGAATCCAAAGTAAATACTGAATCGAAGCGTTATACGTGTCCGCAAATTATCCGTTTCATTGAAATGCACTTTGGTAAACTACATTTATTGTAATCGCCGATAATTATGAATCAAGACCAAAAACCAATTTAGTTCATAAAACAATGGACACCATCGAAACATAAACTCGGAATCGAAATGCAACATATAAATCCAGCATGCATATTTGTTTCGTGGCCGTCTCGAACATTGACAAACGCCGATTCTCTCATCAAAAAATTTAACCGCGTTGTAACGGCCTACCAGTGGAAAACCCCCATCGCGACGACCGCACGAACATACACTATAGCAGGGCCGTAATTCACATGAATTAATGAAATGAAATTGAATATTACAGAACCGAATTTGAACTGTAACAAGTTTTATAAGGCCTTATAAAACTACGTAATGGTTTTTTAAGTGTCCTTCCTAAAAAGAGATTTATTATTCTGTTACGGTTTTATTTCTCGTATTGAAGACGTAAGTCGTCAGCTGCTTTAGAACGTGTGTCGCAAGTAGTACGGTACGACAAAAAGTCGTATTTGGCGCGCACGCTGCTAATTTGCTATAGGTGGAAATTTAATTCGATCCAATTTTTAAGAAGTACTTCGGACATTTGTCTATTTTCTTTGTTACGCGTAGGTGTTTTAGCATCTTCTTTGAAAGTAAATTCCCACCAAAAACTATTTAACGTGGGTTTGACAACTTCCAATATAAATTGGCGTTTACGTTAATCTGGCTACATTCACCGTGAGGGTTTCTTTTCTATTTGTTTTAATTTTGATTGCTACTAATGCTTTTAGCACGTTGTGTTTGGCATCTTATACTTGTTATATACGATACTGGGATAACTCTCGATAACTAAGAACATTCCCTATTAGTGCACGACAACACCACGGCTCCGCAGTAATTTAGCCGCAGACCAACAGTGAATACCACGTCGTCAGAGGTAGGCTATGTTGCATACTTCTAGTGAGGGAGTCACTTGTGTGCTGTTGTTCTCCGTACGCCACTCTTAGAGGAATCCTTGGATCTCTCTACCTTCCCCGAACTGTCGATACCGTCGCTAGCAGAATACTTTTATTCCCTATTTACTCATAAATAATAAGGCGCATGAAGCTCGAATACAGATGACATAAACGGCTTGATAGTTAATATTTAAGTAACTTTTTATTTAATGTATCCTCGTCAATCGTAAGTTTGTTTAAATCAGCTCAATAAAAGCTAGGGTGCTTAATTTAGAGCGGTTGTCGCGGACACAAAAAGGCCTTTTGGGTTTGCGGGAGGTACTACCAATTCTTTTGTTGTTTAGAGTTAGTGTTACTAGCCGTATGTAAATGATATGTGTACGCAGAGCCTTAATAGCAGCTAATTTTTCAGTTTAATTTGAATGAGAACTCTTAACTAAAGCGTTTCACTAAAGCTTACCTGCAACTCGACATCTTAACTAAAAGCTTAATTTATTGCAACCGAGACTGCTGCTAACGCACGTAACTATATGCGACAGTCTCTCTATTTCTGTCACATCATCCTACTATTTTTATTTTTAAGATTTGTTTGTGATACTGTATTGTATATCCCGGCGAAATCGGACGCTGCTGCTCAAACTACTATTAATATTTTTTTATCCTCCACTAATTTAGTGCGCTACATCGAACCACATTCCTTTAAATTTTTTTTCTAGGTTGTACCGCTAGAGTCGTCGCTTTTTTTGATATTTTGTAAGCTACAACCGTTACAATTAAAGCTTCTTTACTAGCATACAGAAACGTATGCAGTTGTACTGATCCGATTCGAGCAAGTCGTATGAGTAACATTTTGACACCTGCACATTCTGAAAGCTGGAAATTGATTTTACCCACTCCTTCTATAGTGAGTAAATAGAATCCGGTAGTTCGTCTTCCCATCCTATGCCTGATCTCCAAGTTGTTTGCAAAATAGTAAACCTAACTCAAAAAGTGCCTTTTAGGCATTGCGCTCGCGTTTAAATAGGGGGCTTTATCTTAAGTGAAAGCGTGGGCAGCGGTTGCATGGGGGTAATTTTAAGTGGTTGACAATGCAAATTTTATGCCGTGAAATTTTATTTGAAATTTAAATTATAACATTGTCGGTTTCACATAGTACATGGTTTTACTGAAAGTATTCAGGATCAATTGAGCGTGTGGTTATTTTTTCGAATGTTGGATATTGTGTTTGGATCTACATTTGATAGCCTTCGTGGAATTTTGCGGGATTTTTGCATGGACTGGGTTGGCTAAAAAAGGCTAAATTTGGAACTGGGTACTGGACCTAAAAGGAGCTATTTAATATACCCTGTTTTCCGCTGGAAAGATCGAGGAAGTAATTGGAAATTGGATTGCAGAGGCGTGACGGAGCTTGGTGCTGAATTTTCCCATAGAACTTCTCCGATTTCTGTTTGAAAAGCCAGACTGGCTATTTTGTTTGTTAACTTATTTAATTACTTGTTACCATTGTTCGATGTTAAGGTTATGACTTCTATCTTTTCAGTTATTGTTATTTTCTGGAAGATCCAGAATTGTATTTCTAATTTAATTTGAAAAAATTCGTCGTACTCACTTCATTTAATAATTATAATCTTGATTGTTTATATCAAAATATTTTAACGTGCAACACAGAAATTATCTTTTTTTATTGACATAATTATTGACAAATATATATCAGTGGCGTAGCACCAATAACTATCTGGATTAAGTTCTATTATTTAATTTCATAAGCGTGCAGAAAGAAGAATAACAAATTAGGATACATTAAACAAACATTTGGGTGATATAATCTTATATTAAAATATAATTAAAACAACAAATTACATTTTGGCCAGGAAACCATTTTGGTACTACAAACTAATTACAAACTTCATTCAAATTTTGATTAAATCCCTGTTTGCACGTCACAATACTTTTCATATACAGTGTGTCAATTTAAAAACTTACAATGTGCAATATTTTACAAACAAAAAATAATATCAAAAATACTTAAAATTGTTTCTAGGATAGGAAGAGGAACTAAAGTGACATAAAGAGAACTTGCCATCATCAACTCCCTAAGCCCCACCTACCCCAACTAAAAATGTTTAAACAGCAAACCCTTATTTGTGATACATTATTTAAAAGCTTATAAAAAATGCTATCCAACGGTATAAATAATAATTGTACAGGGTGAATCAATAATTGTGAAATCTTGCATTAAATGGAAAATTTAATGAAGTTTTGTTGAACTACAAATTTCTTAAAAATGTCAACTAAGTAAATGTTCAAAGTGGGTTCCATTGCTTTGCAAACAATAATACAGCCTACTTTCAAATCCTGCACAAACTTTGACAAATGTTCTTCGACATGCTTCAGTGGTGGCCACTCAATAGTGGCCATTTGTTTGGATAATTAGTATACAACCAGTGCCTAACTGCAACTGCATAGTGAGGAAGTGCCCCATCTTGTTGGAAGTGCAGGAAATCTTCGTCTAAAGCTAGATTGCTTTGGTCGTCTCTTTGGTTCTTTAATTCATTTACAATTAAAGGTTCAATGGTGTTTTCTAGCATATTCAGATAAACGTCGGCAGGTAAATTGCCTGATATAAAGAAGGCATCACCTAATATACCTGCCCAAACATTTAGTTTTTTAGGATATTGAGTGTGACCTTCTCTAAATCGATGCGGGTTCGCATCACTCCAGTACCGACAAATCTGTTTATTGACATTACCATTCAGCATAAAAGTACATTCATCACTAAAACAAATATTTTTTAATAGTGTAGGTTCAACAAAAATTCTTTCAGTCATGATTTCACAAAACTCAATTTTACGGTCTGGATCATCATTGCCTAGTTCTTGAAGAATTTCCGTTTTGTATGGGTGAAATTTAGGTAATTTCAATACCTTTTTAATCGACTCATGTGATAGCCCTGTCATTGAAGATACTTGACGAGTTGATGCAGTAGGGTCTATTGCAAATTGTCCAAGAACTCAATTTTCTTCCTTCATTCAGTAATCTTGTGGAATTCCTTTTTTATTTTGGACTAATCCCTTTCTCTAAACTTTTCAACTAACAGTTTTATCCGGATGCCTCTCATTAAATATCTGAGCTGTTCTTAAATAACATTTGTTCTGGGAGCCAAGTATGAAAATGATCTCCACACGTTCAGGTATACTGTAAACCATCGTGACAACAGTTAGTACTGATCATACACATGACTAACACTAATGATATTTAAATGTGTCAAATGAACAAAAAAATATTATCATAGAAACGGTTTTAAGCATTTTTTGATATCATTTTTTGTTTGTGAGATATTGCCCATTGTAAGTTTTAAATTGACACACGGTATATATTTCTTTGTTTCAAATAAATGTTGTTGTCCTTTACATTTTTGATTTGTTTATTTCCCTAAAAGCATTTTGTTTACTTGGAGCAGACCCCATTAGTATACAGATTGTGAGTTACACTAGAGGGTTTGCTGGCGCCCATATAATATAAGACCGCACGCCGTCTCCACACGTGTTAGCCAGACCTCAACTTCCCAGGTTTCAACACCATGTGAAATTTGTACTTTTGCTATATTGACTAAAATATTATACTGAAAATGTTCTGTTTGTCCTTGTTAGTAGTTACAGATTGTAAGGATCTTTATTAGTTGGTAGCTTTGACGGATAGGCTTTGTTTAACTTTTCACCCAAATCTCAATTAATTACAAGATTAATTAGGATCTCCACTATTTGAAGATGGGCTGGAGGATTTTACAAACAAAACTTCTCCTGCTAATTGATTGGTTAAAAGATCTCTACGGATATGTTTTATTCAGAAATTGTTTTCTGATCCCTAAACTGTTATATTTCTTACGCACTACACCATTATGGAAACTAACTGCTAACATACAACATATGGACCTGGAAACCAAAAAGGCATTGGAAGAAATCATGAACATTCAAGTAGATGTTAACCAATAGTTTCAAGCTAGTTTACCTCTAAAATATAGTGGTCTGGGTATAAGGAAAATTGAAGATATTGGCCTCCCGGCTTTCTTGGCATCTTCCTATGGAGCGAAAAGTCTCTTGTCTTTAATGATTTATACAAAGGACTACAAGACAAATCTACCCTTTTTTGCAAGAAGCCTTGGAAGCTTGAAATCACTTGAATCCTAACATTATGCCCCTGCATGTGCTAAACAATTTAATTGGGACCAGTGTTATTTAAAAATAATCATTAATGACATGATTTTTGAATCACCATCTAACGAATTGCGTCTCAAATCTCTTCAAAATAAATTCTCCGGTGCGTGGATCAATGCCATTCCCAAAATAGGAACACTGCTTAATGACGAAGCATTTAGAATCTGCACAGAGATCCGTTTAGGCGCTCCAATATGCCGACCTCACTACTGTTATTGTAGTGAAACTGTGGACGCACTTGACAGACATGGACTGAGCTGCAAGAAAAATGCAGGAAGATCTTCTCGACATGCTGAATTGAATAAAATCATCACATACATACACATACACTTTGAGACTGGAACCTGGGGAACTTTTCAGAGAAGATGGAAAAAGACCGGACAGATTCACTATGATCCTGTGAACAAAAAGGAGATATTTGGATATTCAGGAGATTTTATTCCTGGTTACGCTTCGGAATTAGCAGTGAAGAAAAAGCACCGTAAATACGCAAAAATAAGAACCAATCACAATTTTATAGCTTTTGCAGTGGAGACCATAGAACCTTGGTCTGACGAGGCAGTGGAACTCATTGAAACCATTGACTCACAACTTTATAAGACTTCAGGTGATAAAAATGCGAGATTATACCTAATTCAACAAATATCACTCGCAATTCAACGTGGAAACGCAATTAATATTCTTGGAACCCTCCCAATCCTCTCAAAAACTAGACGAAATTTTTTATTTATAATTTAAGGATTTTGTAAATTGAAACTAAAAAAAAACTATTTTTGAATAAAAAAAATTAATTACAGACAGTAATTATCGTTAAAACTAATAACATTGTTTGTTTATTATGAAAAACTAGACAAAGCCAGCATGCTACGCATGCGTTAAGTCTCAAAATTAAATTAGCTTCTAAAAGAGCAGACAGTTATGAACAATAATTAGCACTTACATTAACATTCATCAGTTGAGTAATCAATATGAATGCAGAGTATGTACTCCATGTGAATTTGTACAAATGAGTCGAGAGTATTCGGGTGTGCGCTCGCAACGAATCGAGAGTAAGTGAGGACGCACAAACGACATAACATATTAATATAGAAGATATGGATGTAGTCCGAATAGAAATTATTTATTAAAAAAATATTTAGAAGCGGATTTATTGGCTCGACCGCTTTAACGTAATACAACAAAGTTTATTTAGGTGAAATTGACTGTTTGGTTCGCATAACGCTCGCAGTTACGCGTGTGTGAGTCATCAAGTTCGTGCATACAAAAGATTTTTTGGGATAAATTGAATCCTCTACAGTTAAACCATTCGAAAATTTGCAAAATTACGAATATTTTAATTTTTATTCGTCTTTAACGTAATATGGTTCCGAGTTATAAAAATTACAGTATTCGTATAACAATGTAAAATTCCTTAAAAAAAAAAAATTTTTTAAAATGATAAATTTTCTTAAACATTATGTGATAGGGTCATAAAATGAACGTTTTTTTTAATAAATTTTTTTATCTGTTAAAAAAATTTTATTTCTTTATCCGCGTATGATGCTTTGAATTTTGAAAATCGGTCCGTAAATAAGCGAGTTGTGGTCAACTTACGGCTCAATTTGTTTGAAATTTTGTTGACTATTTTAACATTTTTTTAACCTCGAAGATGCCCTCGTACAAAAAAATTTAAATCAAAAATAAAGACACATCTTTCGTAAACTCGAAATTTTTTTCGAAACGAAAATATCTTAAGCCGTTCTAATGTGAGACGAATTTGAAAAAGGTTGATTTTCGTATAGATTTGAAAATGAATCGAGAGTAGGTGTGCGTTCACACTAACGACATAACATATTAATATAAGATGTCAATCTGTTTACATTGACAACAAAAACAACGACCCGCCATTTTGCTACTTTCTTTTGTCGTTTTCATCTTCAATCATGATTGAAATGAAGACAGAGACTCCACAATACGTGACATACGCTTTTCAACTATTTTGCCATAGATAAAATATTCATACTACAATTCCCTTTTCATTGTTTAATTACGTCAGTTATTAAATATAAAAATTAACTGTCAATAATATTTAAGTACTTATAATATAGAAAAACAAGTGTTATGCAATATTACTTTTATGGATTTTATTATTCAGTAAAATAAATTTTCAATGTATTTTACAAAAATGACAGATAAAAACATTAATGTCCTCAAAAAATTTAACACTTCATATAAAATTAATGTATTTTTTAATCAACGTCTGTTTTAATTAACTTGTGTTCACTCCGTAATTAATTTTGATGCGCTGAACATTTATTATGTAAGAAATAAAGTTAAATATACATGTTTGGTATTTTTCATTTTAACGGCTTTTCGTTTCGCAAACCCTTTATTTATTTTAAAAACGACCTTTCTATTTCTACGGTTTATGCAATACACATCCATCGTTTTATTAAATTTTCGCTTTTCATATTTTAAACAACTGGCGTTTATCAGAGATTCTATAAAAAGCTTTTGCTTGATAGATCTGAGAAGAACGAACAAAGTCAAGTATAATTTTGTAATTTATAATGATTATATCATTTAAAACTGTAAAAGTGTTTCCAACAAACAGATTATAATTAATTATGTTTGAAAGATATTGATGTATTTTTCTGATTATAAATTAAGAATTGATTTACATTTGATACTCCCATTATTCTTATTTTTTATGTTGACATAAAAAATGTACTTCTTAATGGAAATGTCAAGTTCAAAAACAACAAAAAATATCTCATACGATCGTTGAAGCAAGACCGCAGAGGATTATATTTTACGATACAGTTCGCAGTTATCTGTACTATATGAGATAAATTCTCTTTTAATGTTGGGATAATAAATGCATACAGTTTAATTGAAATAATTTATCTCCTTCAAATATTGTCTACCTGCTTTGCGGGTTGAGCATTTTTTTAATGTGATGTTGACGGTTTTAATTTGATTTATGTTTACATAAGAGAATGTGTAGAACTTAAGTCGGCATTTCTTCTGTTAAGTGTTTTTCTATGAAAATGTTTCAATTAAGTTCAAAGTAGCTACAGAGATGTATTAATGATTTCTTTGTTACGTTTTTTTTAGGTTTTTTTATTTAACCTATGGTGCTTACACTATTAAAAACTAGTCTACAAGACCAACCATTAATTTATTTTTATACTTATAAAACTAAATACTTATCAACTATAGTCTAGTCAGTAACGTGTTGTAGTTTTTTTCTGTTGGCTATTACACACTCACTCGCGAACTATACTCTGCTTTTTTTACAGTCACTTTATGCAAGGTGTAATCTAGCTTTGCCTTTACCACCAAACCTTTATTCTCTTCCTTAACCATAGGGATGTTTAGATAGCAATGTAAGTCACCTTTGCGTATATACCAAGATGCGGCTAATATTTTGCGTAGTTCTTTGTTTTGAAAAGTTTGTGTAATTTTTATATTTTTTATTTTTAGTGCAACCCCATAGTTGTATACCCCATAATTAAACTGGCATTAATATCTGATTGTAGATCAGAATCTTACTATGTATTGGTAGTTTGGATTTTCTTCTATAAGCCAATAAAGTTGCCTATATTTTAATCTTAGCTTACTTATTTTTCTTCACGTGTTCCTTCCATCAAAGTCTATTTCATGTCATACATAAGCACTTGGCATTGTTCTCGTATGGCACGATGGTTCCATTTATATATACAGGGTATCCCAACGAAAACTTGACCCCCCCTATAACGTGAAAACTAAAAAATATTTCAAAATTCGCCGCAACACGTTGATTTTTGATCTTAAGGGAGCCTTTTGACAGTCAACCCAACTCGATATGTTCATCCCCTAACGCCTAGTAACCCCAACTTTAAAATTTCAAACGAGACTACCCCACTTGTAACATATCATTTTAAAGCCCTTTCCATTGAAAATACAATGACATTTTGTTTTTAGAAATCGGTTGAGATTTGACTGAATTATTGGTACAAACGAATAGTTGACAAACCAACTTACGCGTAGTAATTTCTGCTGGAATACTCGTCACTCATAAGTTTTTATCGACTACACACGACCACATTTACCTATTTTGTTGATGTGTCTATCAGTTCACAATAAAAATCAGAAAGAGGACAAAGAGCTGAAGCAAATAATAAGTCAGATACTAATTGTTTTTGTTTATAATAAGTCTATAGAAAATCAGATCTTCTCTGAATAACAAAACACTGTCACAAAAAAGTCGGCGTTTTTTGCTTGTGACCAAAAAATCGTTAATTTCAGCTTGATCTTGAAAGTTTTAACGTGTTTTAAAAATGGTTTATTTAGTCGCGGAAAGAGTAGAAATTGTTGCAATTTATTATCGAAATAATGATTGCGCTAAAGCTACAGCACGAATTTTTAACGCAAATCATCCTGAAAAAATGTAAGCCCCAGTACGTTAAACAACTGATTGACAAGTTCGTTGCAACGGGTTCGCTTTAAACAAGAAACGTGAAGTAATTGGTCAGTTCGAAATGAAGCACTTGAAGTGGCAGTTTTGGGTCATGTACAGATGAACAATAAGCAATCGATTACAACTGTATCTCAAGCTTCCGACGTATCCCGTTCCAGTGTTCATCGAATTTTAAAAAATACAAGTTTCATCCATTTAAGATGATGCTGGTTCAAGAGTTACATGAAGATGACTTTGGTTGCCGTAATGAATTTTGCGAATACTTTAGTGAACAACTTCTACAGAATCCAAATCTTCTCTAAAATACATGTTTTTCCGACGAATGCACATTTATGTTGAATGGCGAAGTAAATAGACACAATTGTCGTTATTGGAGTGATGTTAATCCTCATTTAATTAGGGAATTTCATACTCAGACTCCTCAAAAATTAAATGTTTGGGCTGGAATTTTGGACGACCATATTGTTGGACCATTTTCATTCAAGGTAATCTCAATGGAAACATTTATCTAGAATTATTAGAAGATACAATTGATCCTAGGATAACAGAGATTTTAGAAAGTGACAATTTACTAGAAAATGAAATAACCTTCCAACAAGATGGTGCGCCCCCGCATTATACTGTAGCTGTGCGACAATTTCTAAATAACCATTTCCCAGGACATTGGATCTATCCCCTTTAGACTTTTTTGTGGGATCATTTAAAATCACGAGTGTACGCTACGCAGCCTGAAACATTACAAGTGTCTACGTAATTGTAGAAGAATGCCAATTAATAACTGCGGATGTCTTCAATAATGTTCGAAAAGAATTTGAAAACAGACTGTATTATTTTTTGCAAGCTAACGGAGGTCATTTGAGCAATTCATCAAATAAATCTGACTATTATTTGCTTCAGCTTTTTCTTTTATTTCTGACTTTTTTGTAAACTGATAGACATTTCAATAAAAATATGTAGGTAATGTGGTCGTGTGTAGCCGATAAAAAACTGTTTAGTGGCGAGTATTTGGGTTTGCCAACTTTTTGTTTGTACCAATAATTCAGTCAAATCTCAACCAATTTATAAAGACGAAGTGTCATTGTATTTGCAATGAAAAGGATTTTAAAATGATGTGCCACAAATGGGGTAGTCTTGTTTAAAATTTTAAAGTTGGGGTGGCTAGGCATTAGGGGATGAACATATCGAGTTGGCTTGACTGTCCAAAAGGCTCCTCTCATGAACAAAAATCGACGTATCTCGGCGAATTTCTAAATACTTTATAGTTTTCACATTATAGAGGGGTTATGTTTTTGTTGGGATACCCTGTATATACATTTGTAAAGTCTATGTGAATATATTTTAGCTCATTAAGCAACATTTTCTCCATTCTAGTATTGTAATCTCCCAGTACTTGGGTTCTGATTTGTGTCTACAATTAGAAGCGCAGAGTCATCTGTTAACGTAGCCACTAATAAAAAGAATTATCTCCCTAAGCGTTTATAAAAGAAATTTAATTTAAAGGCCACGCAAAATTCACGTTTCATATAAAACACAAAAAAAAACTACTACAGTCAATCGTTAGTACTAATTAGTGCTTCAAAAATCATCTCCTCAAATGTATTAAAATTACAAATCAAATGTCAACATTACGTTTTATAAGAAGCTTCAGAAAGTAAGTCATCTTCCTACTCATTTTGAGAAAATCTAAGTTGTAATGAGCGTTATCCTCATGCTGCGTCTGAAGGATTAATAAAAATGTTATAGTTGATTGTTGAGGCTTCTCAATGCTTTTATAAATAAAATTATTTCTACAAGTGTTTTCAAGAAAATTAAAATTTAAAAGGTGCATCAACTTTGCGTTTTATCTATAGGTCTAACCCAAAATATACATGCAATTGTAAGTGCTTGTTAGAAGTGACAAAAAGTTTTTTGATATATTTGCAGAAAACCAAATGTTATATGCAAGTATTATAGACTAGGTGAGCCAGTCATACACAAAATGTACGACATCTAGTTGCCAGTGTTGTCTAAAGTGGTAAAATAACTTTATCAAATAAAAAACTGAACACACACCACAGGCAGGCACGCATTTGAAGTGAAAGTCCTCAATGTCTGTCAAACATTTTATGTGAGAAGAGTCAGTTTCGATAATGGCTGAAGATAACTAAAGTCTGTATACCGCCAGCCTTGCTTCCACGTTAATAAATATGTGAAAAGGGATAAGGCCTAGCATTGCTTTAAGTGAAGCAGTGGGCGTAGTTTTTAGAACCTCTCTTATATTAAGATAGGCAAGTCTTCGGACCTTGCGGCCAGTGGTCTCCTGTATGACCTATGCTTACCATACACTAGCCGCATTGGTGATGGAGGGCCTGGCCAACCTTGTGTACAACTAGTGTACGATCTTTAGTGTAAGCCCCCATTGTTTGTCATTTATGCGTCTGATTACAGCTAAGGTAATCTCCGATTTTCGTATGACTTTTGCTATATGTTGGTTCTAGGTCAGCTTGAAGTCAAAGGTTACCCCCAAGTATTTTACTTTTTCAGAAATAGCTAGTTTACACCCGTTTAAGAAAAGACGTCCTAATCTCTCTAATCTCATTTTGCGGGTAAACGGCACTATGGTGGTCTTTAGGGAATATACTTTCAGCCCTTTCCTCACACACTATCTGCTTACCACGTTCAGTGGAGGTTGCATTCGTTCCCTGATCGTGACTGAAAACTTGCTTTCTACTTAAATGTCAAGGTCGTTTGCATTTCTAGAGGGAGGTAGGTTTCTATTCTAAGCTTAGTTAGCAATCCATCTATGACTAGGTTCCACAACAGAGGGGAGAGTACTCATTTTCACATTTTATTTCAATTCATATTTAATAAAAAAAGAGCAAACCTGTAGATTTTCTTTAATTTCTAAACATTTTTCAACGTAAGTTATTTTGACCAAGTTAATTTGAACTAAATGTAACAGATAATAACTTAACCTAACAATACATCTTATCAATAATTGATAAGTAATAATTTCTTTCATTAAGCACTAAGAAGGAACTACGACACTAATGATAGCTATAAAATTATCGTTTTTGTATTTGTTCCTCTACATCCATAAGAAGGGGTCTTAGACCACATTCAAAAACATCGAAATTTTTTAAAAGAAAACTCACTTTACATTTTTTTTCTTGTTTTTGAATGATTAGCAATTGTTTATTGTTCGTACAAATAGTCAAACGTACCACAGCACGTATATTTTTTTAAGTTTAAATAAAGAATAATGTATGGAAATGATCGGACGGGTCATCAATTAAAAGTAACGAACCAACGTAAAGACGAGACTAGATAAAAATTAAACCAACAACACTTTGTTAATATTAAATGACAAATAAACGAACAAAAATAGATACATATAAAAATTGTAAACAATTAACAAAATTGCCAAATATTAAGCAGATCGCATCATACAATGGTTTTCAAGAATCAATTATCACAAACATAATTAGAAAACATAAACATAAGTTAAACATTAGAAACATTACAACGTTAGGAACTAGTAATAGCAAAATAGATAAGAAATATGTCAAATTACCAAATTATCTCCCTCCACAAAAGGTCTTCAAAAATTTTTTCAAAATTAATTAATTGTAAAGACTGTAACCAAGCATATATAAGGCAAACTAAGAGACCCATTAAAACTCGTTATAAAGAGCACTTAGCTCATCTCAAATATCATCGCACAGATAAGTCCAGTGTTGCCATGCATATGCTTGAAAATAGCCATAGAGTAGGCGACATTGAATTAATTAGAGAGAGTAGATAATAAAACGAACTTGATTCTTATGAAAGTTTTGAAATTTTTAAAAACAGAAGTTTGCTTATGAATTATGATAATAACAGTCCATTAGAATTTTCGGAATTATTTAAGCATCTAAGAATCAATTAGATAGTATATATAAACTTCTTATTGTTTTTAATTTTAGTATCAGTTTGCTGATGATGATAAGCTTACCTATTGAAACACGTGTCCGAGTAAAGTTTTTTGGTACAGTTTTTGGTGTTTTTCTGTTTGTTAAATAGACGCTGCAGTTTAGTGTTCCATTCCTTTGAATTTCTCTTATTGCAAAGAAATGCATATGTTGGTAATTCCATTTTTACACAAAGTATAGTTAACGCAGGTACAGATTAAATAAAAAATAAATAAGAGTTTTAACAACAAGGAAATTGTATTCTTATATCATCATGTATCTCAAACTAGTTTTATAGATAAAATACGGTTTGACTATGTACATTTTTCTAATTTTTAATTAAAAGTTTTAACCTTGATAAGTCCTCGCAGGTTTGGGTGAAACGTTAGCCATATATGTAACTTTGAAATCGTTATTTTTACTCTACATCTACCTAGAAGGATAACATCTTTAAATCTTAAAAATAAATGTTTGTAATAAGCGTTAGGTATATTATTAAAATATGTAATGTACAATTCTAAATCAAATGCCCTAGATAAATAAGTCTACTATTTGTCTATTGCTGAATACTCATAAGATGCTTTTCATGCAGTTTTAAAACTTACTCATGGCAATAATTTAGTTTTAGAAATGATTGTTTATTATAATTTGTTTCTAATTAACTCGATAACCCGGTAATATCAGCATTACATAACATTGTGTTTGAATTCTCTTAAAAAACGATTGGTACTAATCTATTACTTAGTAATTATTTTTAATAGAATAGTTCAGCAGCTAAACGGGGTGATACATTTTTACATTATTTGAACATATGGCGAACCTACTCAAAACTTTTGTAAGAGCTTGCAGCCAAAAACGTGCTGCACAAAAAACCAAATCCCTTTTTTTAATGGGGACATTGGAAAATGCGCTTCCGCTAGTAGCAGCATCAAGAATATTTCTAACAAGGGTGAACAATAAAAATAAGATGATAGAAGAAGAATTTTGCAAATCATTTACAGACTTAATACATGCACACCGATCGTTTTCAGCGAGTTTGTGACGGAATCATTGGAGATGTTCGAAGGCCAAGAATTCGTGGATGTAAAAAACGTTTCGAACGTCTTTGTCACTATAATGGACATAACAGAGAATTATACCCAGGGTTTACAATGATGTGTGCTTACAAAGTGTTTGAGAAATCTGGGAGAGAATTTGAGAATTATTAGCATGCTTGCTTGGTGTTTTGAAGCGGTAACGTATAGAACTAGGTAACTTGTAAAAATGTATTTAATTTTATTACAGTTGTCTACTAGTGGTATGTTAACGGATGATGTCATGGACAATGGAGAATTTAGATGGAAAAATATTTGTTGGTACAAGCAATCTAATGTAGGATTGACAGCCGTTACAGATTTCACGTTGCTTCGGATTAGTGCGTTTTACATGATGAAGAAATATTTTGGCAGACACCCATGTTACCAAACTCTACTTTATTTATTCAACGGTATGAATGAAGGCATGATAATCGGACAAACTATAGATATTAATGTTGAAAAAGCTTTTAAAAAATTCGCGAAACCTTAATTTGTTTAACATGGATGATTACATAGTGGCATGCAGGTATAAGTGTTACGAGCCTATATTCCGCTACTGTGTACTAGCCGTAATGCATCTACTAGACAGAGTCAACGATTTCTACCCTTACGAAAAAAATTTGAATTACTTACCCGCCATTGTCAAATAACAGTAAGTTCACAAAAATTTAACAACCTTAAAACTTTTCTTTTTCAGAACGACCTCTGGGATTGTTTCGGAAATTACGAAAGTTTTGGTAGAGGAAGCAGTGACATTAAAGAAGGTAAACTAAGTTGGGTTGTAGTAAAAGCACTCGAACACGCAAACGTCAAACAAAAAGCTTTGCTAAAAGAGAACTATGCTCGACGCGAACCTGAGTGCGAAAGAATCGTCTTAGAGATTTATAGAGAAGTCGACGTTGTAGGACGATTCTTTGAATACAAAGAGAGGCTAATACAAGAACTTCTTGAAGAATCAAAAGAGCAACCGTGCCGGAAGTTTCTGAAATAATTCAAGCGTTTGTTGACATGTATGTTGACGTAAATGAAGATTTATCTTATTGAGCTATTCTACATATTACACATAATTCAAAAATTACATAATAGTGATTTATACAGTGTGGCCTATGAGGTTTTGGCCAGTTATCTGAACTACGATATTAAAATTTGGCAATTATAATCAGGGGGTAGTTATGCCCATTGTAAGAAAGAAATAAAGTAGTTACGTTACATTTTGGGTCACGTTTTGTTTTTTGTTTGAAATTTTTTTTGGCCTCTCAAATAAAAATTAATCTTTATAAAAATGCACATATTGCTTCTATAGTAACAAAAAACACTGACCAATAGTAGTAGAATAATGACACCTCCAGACCCCGAGAAGATAATTAACCTTGGTGGCTGGCGTCAGCGGTGACCTCGCCTTAGACGTGTACAAGGTGTTGTTGGATGACGTAATTGTTGACCTCGTTGTTAACGTGTACACTCATGAAATTTAAAACTTGGACACCACAACTTCTGTAAACAAAAGTTTGCACATTGTGAAGCGGGCTTAAGGGTATCATTTACAATTCTAACAGCAGGTAGT
The DNA here is from genome assembly GCA_030710515.1 of Abscondita cerata. NCBI lineage: Eukaryota > Metazoa > Arthropoda > Insecta > Coleoptera > Lampyridae > Abscondita > Abscondita cerata. The sequence goes on from JALBCR010000182.1 coordinate 51,339, forward strand.
CTCAGCAGGGGTTATCTTATAGAAGGACTGTAGAATGAATCATTACACTAAGCACGTTTTAGAAAATAGGTAATTTACGTTGCTTACTTAATTTTTTTCTTTAAAGAATATATTTGAAGGTATCGCTAATTAAACACCATAGCTCGATTAATTATCGAATCAAAATTTTGTTTAGGAAATGTTTACAAAATAAAATTAGAAATAATTTTGATTTAAAAACGTCTACAAGCAATAACTTTTAAATTAAATCAAAAACTAAACATGGTTATTTGGGTTGACTGATTATTACTTATTTTTAAATAAATCTAACCTACTAATTATTGTAAGTTATTAAAAAAAATCATTAAACTCTCTATTCATAATATTTAGTCCTTACAAAATGTATATTTTATGACGTTTCATTTTTTCTGTAGTTAATATAAAAAGTGAAAATAAAAACTAAGGCAATTCTTATTGTCAACGTATATATTTAGTTTTTGACAAGAATTTATTACATAATTATAATTAAGATACCAAGTTATAGTTTAAAATTAAATGAAAACTTTTTTTTAAATAAAGGTATTACTATATAAATAAATATAAGAAATCAATAATGGGTGTGACCTCCATTATTATTGATACATTCTTGGAGGCGTCTGCTCATTGACGCTATCAAGGTATCAATATAATTAATATTAATCGTTTCCCATGCGGTATCAATGGCTGCAATTAGTGCATTACGGTTTACTGGTATAAAATTTGGCCCTTGTTGTCTTCGGATAACAGCAAGTATTCGAGCCCAAACATTTTCGATAATGTTAAAATCTGGGCTTTTGCTGGCCAGGGTAACAGCTCCAAGTTATTTTCTCGTATCCAATTGCGCACAACCCGCGAAGTATGAATAGGGGCGTTGTCCTTTAACAACAAAAATACATTATGAAAATGTTAATTCAACAGATCCCGAACTATTTTTGGGAAAAGTATAGTGAAATAAGAATACTTACTTGTTGAAAATATAATCTTCGTCTGGATAAAACACTTCGACTGAAGGTTTCATAATAGTTTCCAAAATATCTAAATACGCAGCAGAATCAAGACGTCCATCGATAGCCCAACAAACTCCTGGACCCCGCGCGCTAACCCAACCCCACACATTCACAGAAAAATAACCACTTCGTTTTTAGGACATATGTGATTATTTTCGTAACGAGTTCCTTCCATTCTAAAAACTTTTAGTGGTCCATCGTTGCGGCTATTGAACGTTTTTTCGTCGCTAAAATCACTCGATTCCAAAATTCCAAAGGTTCGTTCACATATCGCCTTGCAAATTCCAGACGACGTCTCATATTTTCGTCACTGAGAACTTCTTTCGCAGCAGCATTATACTTCTTTATTCCCATCTCCTTTAATCTTTTTGTGCAGTTATACGGCATCCGGGAAAATGTGTATCTGCTATAGCCCTGGAGTATGTAGCAAATGGTTGTTCTGTTACGTAATGAAACAACTCGAGATCTTGAGCACGTGTAGATACTTTAGGTCTACCACTTCCGATGGCTCTTTCCAAAGTGTGTTCAAGATTCCATTTTACTCGGTAATGCCCTACGGTGCTTTTTGGTATATCTAACATACGTGAAATTTCACGCACGCTACGGCCCGCCGCTAATTCCGAAACAATCCGCGCTTTCAAATCAGCACCGAGATGAGGTGGCATTTTCACAACACTTGAAATTTTAAACTAAAATGGAATTTACATTTCTTACTTTATTTATTGGTTCACACTACCCTTCTCAAACAGTAGGTAATTGTTTATTTATTACATACTTCTAATGACCAATGTAACAACCCTTAGAGCAATATGACTCAAAGGAAGTAAATTAAACAAGCAAGGATATTCTATTGTTATTGAAACTTATTCATAAAGTAAAAGCCATTTCCTTATAATGCTAATGGACAGGATTTTCTTTTAAGTATTAAGATTACAATAGAGGACTTATAAACTTTCGAAAATATCTAATTATAAATATTTACACTGCAATTGCGCTTTTTCCTTAATAATTTCTTAGCAATAACATACACGTTCTTGGTTTTAAGTTGTCATAAATTTGATATGATATAAATTTGTGTTTCTAATATTACATCACAAACTAATCTTTATTCGCCAAAAATTGTTGCTTAAGTTGTAAAGCTTCGTACACACCTGAACAACAAACCGAGCAACAAACATAACAACGAACCGAAAGTCAAACAGAACGACAAACGATCTTTTATGATTTCCACAATCCGAACAACAAACGGAACGTTTGTGCTGTTCCCATAATTATTTTCAGTAGTTTTCAGTTCATATATATTTATTATTGAGAAGAGAAAATTGCGGAAAACAAGAAGATAGTGCCAACCAAATTTTACGCACAAAAAAGAGTAAAAATTATAATTTACTTCGTTTTTTTTATTTTGGAAATTTCCCGCCCAAATGATGCTAATAGGGACATCATTTTTTTCTTGCATTCTTAAACACTGATTAATTTAAAACATTTTTCTTCTGTCAACTCCATAATATTACCTAAAACACAACAAACCCACAAAAGGGAGGACAAAAATAAATAATTTAATTCTCCCGCATAAGTTTGTTCGCCGTTTTGTTTAGATTCGTCCAAACCTGCAAACGCATTCGCGCGCATTTTTTTTGATGTCGGAGAAAAACCGACAAGTTGCGGGAACGCCGCAAACCGTTCGTGGAACAATCAGGACTTGCGAATCTGTTCTAAAATTCGTACGTAGCACCGTCCAAATTAATGTTCCGATTGCCGTTCGGTTCGTTGTTCTGTTTGTTCCTCGGTTTGTTGTTCAGGTGTGTACGAAGCTTTACAATAAGCATATTAATATGAACTATATCTTATGAAAGGAGAGTTATGTAACTATAATTAACGACTTAACGTTACGTTAGTAGATTCCATTTACTATTTACACATATTTTCTTGGAACATTCGATAATTAACTATCGGGATATGATGACCCTATACTTCGCAGGTTGTGCGCAACTGGATACAAGCAAATAACTTGGAGCTGTTACCCTGGCCAGCAAAAAGCCCAGATTTTAACATTATCGAAAATGTTTGGGCTCGAATACTTGCTGTTATCCGAAGACAACAAGGGCCAAATTTTATACCAGTAAACCGTAATGCACTAATTGATACCGCATGGGAAACGATTAATATTAATTATATTGATACCTTGATAGCGTCAATGAGCAGACGCCTCCAAGAATGTATCAATAATAATGGAGGTCACACCCATTATTGATTTCTTATATTTATTTATATAGTAATACCTTTATTTAAAAAAAAACGTTTTCATTTAATTTTAAACTATAACTTGGTATCTTAATTATAATTATGTAATAAATTCTTGTCAAAAAACTAAATATATACGTTGACAATAAGAATTGCCTTAGTTTTTATTTTCACTTTTATATTAACTACAGAAAAAATGAAACGTCATAAAATATACATTTTGTAAGGACTAAATATTATGAATAGAGAGTTTAATTTTTTTTTTAATAACTTACAATAATTAGTAGGTTAGATTTATTTAAAAATAAGTAATAATCAGTCAACCCAAATAACCATGTTTAGTTTTTGATTTAATTTAAAAGTTATTGCTTGTAGACGTTTTTAAATCAAAATTATTTCTAATTTTATTTTGTAAACATTTCCTAAACAAAATTTTGATTCGATAATTAATCGAGCTATGGTGTTTAATTAGCGATACCTTCAAATATATTCTTTAAAAAAAAAATTAAGTAAGCAACGTAAATTACCTATTTTCTAAAACGTGCTTAGTGTAATGATTCATTCTACAGTCCTTCTATAAGATAACCCCTGCTGAGACTACCTGCTGTTAGAATTGTAAATGATACCCTTAAGCCCGCTTCACAATGTGCAAACTTTTGTTTACAGAAATTGTGGTGTCCAAGTTTTAAATTTCATGAGTGTACAAACACATACACTCTTTTTCAAACCTTGTGAAATTTTTATGTTGTTAAGAAATCTGTAGTGGGGTGCGCGTATAATAAATCTGTCAACTTCCGTTGTAAATGACGAATTAACCTTTTGTTTGTGCCTATCCGATTTTGCTTATTTTAGACCGTATGAATTAGGCTTATATTTTTTGCGCTACAATTTTAAATTTATTTAGCAATTCGACGAACTACAAAAAGAGGTAAATAAAAGTGAATTTGTAATAGGTAATTAAAGAATACGACAACGTGTTTGTCGTTTAAACGTTTGTAATACATCGACGTACTGTTTTAAACACAATCAAGTATTAAAATAAATTGAACATTATAATTACACTTACACAAAATCAATTTCATTTTTTATTTATATAACTATTTCAAAACTAAAGTTGTATATCTATTGAGAATTAAGAGTTAAATAAATTATTTTATTACACATTTATTTTTTAATACAATGAACTAATGCAAATGGGTATACAAAAATCAAATTTAATTCAATAAAACACGTTTTGTAAATATTAATTAATTAATTGTTTAATTCATCAACAGGACGTCTAGTGGTAGAAGTTGAAGAATCGGTAAAATAAGAAACCGCTCTAGTTACCCTGTTCTCAAAAATTACCAACAAACGACGAGGATCGGATTCCTAGAGGAAAGTATTTAGTTAACTGACCATCAAAATTCTGTATTCCGTTTGTACTATACCTTACAAAAATCTTCGCAATTTTTTCTTTGCAACAACGTTATTGAAATCCCAACTCAATAATAAGTTGCAGGTTTCTATAGGTAACTTCTAGATGTTTAACTGTGTTATCCATTATTTTATTTATGTAATTAAAATTACAAACAGCACTCACGTTTGTTACCACATCAACTATCTGCTGTTCACAAACGGGTACAGAGAACATACATCCAGGTATCTTATTTACTCATCTTTACCGGCCTTTTAAACGCGCGAATACCAAGAAATTAATAATTTAAGTAAAATAAATCGTTGTCAGAAGAAAACGCGTTATCTAGTAATACGTACTTCCTACAGCTTCTGATAAGATGTATAAAATGGCCGACGCGGATGCGGATGCTAATAAATGTGCGGGCCTTTGCGGAGGTTTAGTCGCGAAAAAAAATGATATGTGAATTGTGTGAGCAACCCTGTCACCCAAACCAAAAGTGCAAAAACGTCATGCAAGTGTTTGTGGTAAAATTGAGCATACTTTGGATAATAATGATACAGATAATAAACCTTGTCTTAATATTCATGAAGATATTTTCAATACTCACTCTAATATGAGTTTGGAAACGTGTTTAATGGAAAACAAATACTTAAAAACGGTGCTCTCGCACAAAAAATTACATAATTAAATCACTAGAAAACCAAATTTGTTTACTTCAAAATAACTTGAAATTGTACAATAAATGTGATGGTATCACAAATAACGATACTACGTTACAAACATCTGGATCGTATGCATCAGCTGTTGCAAATGTACGAGGTCCAAATGTAAAACTGAAGCACAATAATAGTCAGCAATTAAAAAGAAACACAGTCTAAAAACTCAAATTTACTTGTGCAAAAATTAGAAGATACACAAAGTAAAGCAATGAGTAATTTAATACATATAAACCAGGATGTATCAACACAAAAACTGATAGATCAATTAAAAATGTTCAATTACCTACGAAACAATTAAAATCTATTGAAAATGAGGCTACTGATTCAACAATTTCAAAAAGTCATTTCAAAAACAAAAGTAGGAATAGTCAAATACGTGGAAACGCAGACTCTAATGTGATCACGATAAAAATGTGATGAATTCTATGTGACTGGTTTGTGTCCAACTACCACTACAGAAGATTTAATACAATATATAAAGTCCATTGATGTAAAATATGTACAAGTGGAAAAGTAATTTTCAAAAAAACCGGAGTACTATTCATCTTTTAAAATTTCCTGCTACCCTAACGATTCTAGCAAACTTACTGATCCTTCTAAATGGCCTAATGGTGTAACTATTAATAATATTTTTTACTTTCTTACCAACAAAAACACAAAATAAACAACGATGTCTAATAAATAGTAATAAATTTACTATTCTATTTCTAAATATTAGATCGCTACGAAATAAAATGTTAGAATTAGAAGCTTTTCTAATTTCCAAATATCTACATTTGAATTTATTGGGTATTACTGAGCATTGGCTCACTAAAGATAAAACAATTGGTATAAAAATCCTAAATTTTCAAATAATATCAGTTTTCTGCAGGAGTAAAGGATATGGTGGATCAATGATAATGGATTCATCAAATCAGCACTTAAAAGATAAGACGATTGAGTTAGGAACACATGCAGCTGAAGAAAAAGTTTGTAAACTGTCAGCAGTTAAATATCCTAACAATGTTTTAGTGCTTAATATTTACAGATCCCCGAATAGTGATTTTGATAAATTTTTGAGTTCAATTAATAAAGTATTGAGTAAATTTGACTTTGTACATAATAAAATTATAATAGGAGAAGACTAATGTTTCTTTTTAATAAATCGGATGTAAAAGTTAATGATCTATGTGGACTTATGACAAGCTATGGACTAAAAGCGGTCATTAATTTTAATACGCGCTCTTTAAACTGTATTGACAATGTTTTTACCAATATCCAGGCGTACAACTGTTATCCAGTAGAAACGGGTTTTTCTGATCATAAAGGGATGATTTTTGAATATGAATCGTCGACATTGCAATTTTCATCGTTAAAACCCACTGTGTCTAGACCAATTACTAAGTTTGGGAAATACAATTTTTTTAGAATTATTAGGGACATTAATTGGAATTTCGTTTATAAAGCTAATACTAAATGTAGTAGGGTAAAGGGAGGACAGTTGGACCACCTTTTAAAAAAGACGCAACAACTTCTTTATTATTTAACAAAATCTTTTCAAAATAATGCCACAACATAGAGCAACGAATTGTTAACTTATATATTTTTACTAATAACCTAGCGAACAGTGTTGTTTTAGAATAAAAGAAAATTAAATAATAAAAAATGGTCCATCTCTCCTACCCTACGAGGAGAGATGGACTTCGTAGGTAGGAGAGATGGACCCTACTATATTTATGGTTTTGCTTGGTAAGTTTAATTCCGCAAGTTTGACAGGTATTTTTATAAGACGTGCAGTCCTCATGCAACCAACGCCGGCATATAGTACATTCTATCCAGGCAACTTTCTTCTCGGTAAGTCGATAATCTTCATTACATCCCACGCATTCGTTTTCTAGGTCGCTGAAATGTTCAGCCTCACTGGAAGTGTCGTTGAAAATCGGCTCATCTGAATCTGAAGAAGATGAGTTACATCTACGTTTTTTATTACTTTTTGAGTTTGTTTTCCTGCTGTTGTTTTTAGTTTATTTTCCTTGTCCTTTCTCTTATTTTCTTCTTTCTGTACCTTGGCTTTTGTATTCTTTTCTTGTTTTTCTGCTTTAGAGCTCTTCTTTTCTTCTTTAGCCTTCCTTATTTCTTCTTTCTTTACTAGAGCTTCCTTTCGTTCTTGTATATATTCTGGTGAATTAATAACACCACTTACTACTTTCTTACGTACTCTTTTAAAGCGGAAGTTATTATTGGCACAGGTGAGACCACCTCTAATGCTTTTCCAGGTGTTATATCTTCCTGTTCAATTACGTTGTCCGGAGTGATTGCCCTCCGTTGAACACCAGATGATCCAGCTTGTGGGGAGTTAGTTGTGTTACCCACCCGTTCTTGAGGTTGCATGTGACTTAGTTCTAGAGACTTTTCCTCCTCCAACAAAAATGCATGGTCTGGAATTTTCTCCGAATTAAATGGAAGTATTCCAGTTGCTCTAAATGCTGAGACCGCATTGTCGACTGTTGCTGCTTTTCCCCAAGATTCACCTAAGAGCCTTCCAAACTGCAGCCTGTTTGGATTATTTAAAACCATGTGTCTGCAGGTTTCGTAAAACTTCTGTTTCAGTGATTTGAAGAAGGCACGGTCTAATGGTTGCAGGTAGTGGGATGTATGTGGTGGTAAACAATACAAAATTACATCATTTTGTTCTGCTGTTTCTAGTAGACCAATGTTAGTAGTGTGCGATGAATGGCCATCCATTAAAAGCATAACCTTTCCAGGACTTTTCTAGGGAGAAAGTGAGTCGTGAACCAGTCTAAGAATATCTCGGAAGTAACGTACGCCGATTTTTGTGACATTTGTATTCGCGCTCCGGGAGGCATGTCATCACACCATTCTTCTTTTCTATTTTACCTTTAAAAATGCAGTAAGGTGGTAAATAGATTCCTTCTGCACTAATGCATGCGATTATACTTATGGTTTCTCCTTTCTCACTAGAGCTAATGCTAGGGACAGCTTTAGATCCTTTGGCAGCAACAACCTGTCCAGCTCTGGTATTCAATTGAAGGCCGGTCTCATCTGTGTTGTACACATTAGCAGGCTTATCAAAGAGAGAGTTGTCTTGAAGAATTCTTTCAAGGTTCTCAAAGTAATTTTTAACAATATCTCTGGACATGCCTCGGGCTCGAACCACTGATGTATTTTCAGCTTTTCGGATAGAAAGCTCTTGTCTTCTTCTTAAAAAAGATTGCAACCATTTTTTACCAGCCTTTCCTGTAAGTGGAAAAACATAATGAAAAAATTTTACTATGTAAACCGGTTAGCTTAAAGTTTACCTTCACTATGGTTAAATTTATGTGGAATGCCTAGTTTATTCGCTAGTTTGTATGCCATTATACAAACTTCTTCTCTTGTTAGTGCAAAACCATGTTGCTGTAGTTTTTTAATGTGATTGGCCAGTTTTCCTTCAGCATTTTCGCCTAGCATGGAATCAGGGCCTAGTCTTTGTTGTTTCTCAAAATTAGTTGTTTTTAGTCGTCGTTTTAATGTAGTTTTTGGGATTCCAAACGTTGTAGCTGCCTCATTTACACCCAGTTCATTGGATATTACAGCATTTACTGCAAGATTTAAACTTTCGCCACTCCAACATCCCCTTGGCGTGGTATTTCTTTTGCGAAGGTATCTGTTTGGCATTCTTATTTCGCCTAAAAATAAATAAGCTTCGTTAGTCTTCCCTATATTTTACTGGTTCATCTATCCTCAAACAAGAGGAAAGATGGACCAGATAATAACAGACAAAAAAATGCGTTCAAGTAAAAATTTTAAGGTTATGGTACACAAAACTTCTAACTCGTCTTTATATTTATAAAAAATGGTATTATCTTACCTAGCACACACAGGATTTGAAAAATTTTAACCACTGACAAAAGTTTTAACACTTGAAAAAATATTATTTTGCTCAAAACTTTTAAACACACCACCATAGAAACTAACCAAACAATGTACCGTTACGAACTGAAGGTGGCTCCCAAACACCGCTTCACAGAGCACGCCTTGTTGCCAGACTTACTGAAATATTCGTAGTAGTCCATCTCTCCTCCTGGTCCATCTCTCCTCCCTTTACCCTATTTTCCAGAATATTCTTCAATCTACTTTTGAAATCTGTTTCCCAATCATAAACAAGAGATCTGTATCTAAAAGTTCTACTAATACTTGGTTCAATGCAGTTAATAAACGAAATGTTTAATAATAACTCTAATAAAAGAGCTCCATAGGTTAAAATTAATTATTAGTAAGAAGTATCAACAAGAAATTCGTATTGCTAAAATTAGTGCAAACGAAAAACATCTATTAAACAGATTAAAGCTATGTGGACACTGATTAATAATAACAAACCGTATAAACGCCAACAAAATAATACTGGATCTATTAGTGCAGAGGATTTTAATAATCATTTCTTAAACGTCCCAAGTACCACTATTACGAATAGTAGTGTATCAATTCCAGTTGCTAAATCGTATATAGTAAGTGACATTAACATTAATTCTACATTAAATTTTGAGTTTAAGCCAATTTCACCAATTTATTTAAGAGAAGTTATTAAAAATTTTAAAAAACACAAATACCAAGGATGTGTATGGATTAACTTCTAATCTTATAATAATCTGGGATGTTATAGTAATTCCCCTAACGAAAATTATAAACAATTGTATTATAGAAGGAGTTTTCCCAGATTGTTTAAAATTAGCAAAAATAATTCCGATTTATAAAAATGGTGATACTAATAATAAAAATAATTATAGACCAATAGCATTGTTACCAATTATATTTAAAGTTTTTGAAAAGTATTATCTGTACAACTTGCAACATACTTTGAAAAAATAATTTATTATACCAACATCAGTATGCTTACCGAACTAAAAAGTCTACTACTGATGCACTTTTATGCTTTCTTGATCAGTGTTGTGATGCGCTGAATAATGAAGAATATTTATTAGCTTTGACTTTAGATTTAAGTAAGGCGTTTGATTGTGTGTGCCCGTTATTACTGTTAAGTAAGCTATATTGCTATAACATTAAACCTATTGCCTGTAGAATGTTAATGTCTTACCTTACAAATAGGCAACAATGTGTGAATGTAGGTGTGGATATATCAAATTTTAAATATAATAATGTAGGTGTTCCTCAAGGATCGATATTGGGACTTTTACTATTTATTGTTTTTATAAATGATTTTCCTCGAATTGAAAACAACACTACTACAATTTTATATGCAGATGATTCAACCATTCTGCAATGTGGATCAACAATGCACGACATACTTATTGAATCTAAACAATTACGGGTTAAAGCAAAAAACTGGTTTTATAAAAACAAATTAAATCTTAATAATGACAAAACTGTAAAAACTATATTTAGTCTTAAGAATATTAATCAATCTACAGATTTTTCTAATAAATTTAATTTTTGGGGTTTTGTGTAGATTCTAAGCTACTATGGCATGACCACGGAAATTTGCTTTCCAAAAATTAAATAAATCAATCTACTTAATAAGGAACTTAAATTGTTGTGTTTCTCAATTTATACTAATCAAATCATACTATGCATATTTTCATTGCCATTTGCAATACGGCATATTGGGTTGGGGTCATTCTGCTATTAGGCATAGAATCTTTGCATTACAACGCAGAGTCCTTAGAATAATATGTAATATTGGTTATGCGGAAGATTGCAAAACACATTTTAAAAATTTGAAAATACTTACATTTCCATGTTTATATATATACAATTGTCTACTCTATCTTAAGAAAAATGGCCATAATTTTGGACCCACATGGATAAGCATAATTACTTAACTAGAGCAAGATACGACGTCTACATTAAGTCAATTCGTTTAAGTCGATTGCAAAGTGGTGTTAATTACTGGGCAATTAAATTTTACAATGCTCTACCTTTAGATATTAGACAATTGCAATACGTTACTTTTAAAAATAAAATAAAATGTGTCTTGCAAACAAATGCGTACTATTCTATAGAAGAATACCTAAATAACGTTAATGAGAAATGTCTGCTCTAGGTACAAATAATTTATTAAAATAGTAATTTTGACTTGTGTAAACAGTTTTAGGTAATCATAAATAAAACATTATTATTATTATTATTATTATTATTATAATAAAATTATTATTTCAGTTTCTTATTTATAATTTATTTCATTAATCGATGTTGTATCGACAACTTCAGTTTATTGACAACTTAAGTTATATTGGGAATATTAATTTAAAACAACACCAAATAAAATATTTTTAAATCAAATATTTTTGAACATGAGATCAACTTGTTGTAGATGCTGTATTTTTTATACTTTTACAATATTTGTGTTCCTGTAGTATCGTTTTAATTTTCTCAACGTTTTAGTTTTATTCAGAATAATTTTTAGTTAAGTATTAAAGATTTTCAAGTTTTTAGAAACTATTTTATTTCTTATCCAAATCGTTAAATTATATTAGATGTGGAAATATTATACCTTGAGAAGTATACAATTTAGGTTAGGTTAACAAAATCTAATATATTTGAAAATATGTTCTAAGGTAAAAAATATTAGAAGATAAGTTTTGTAACGTTAGAGGGATACACTTTAATATCTTTCTAACAATATAACTAATTTCACAAATTGTATTTAGATCTGATAATTCAGAACTTATTATTTTTTTGTTTTCAATTTTAATTTATGGTTACTTTCAACAATATGTCGTATTATCTTCAAACTCTATAAGATACATATTTAATCTTTACTTAACAATTACTTCCAAATCCTTTTTAGATTATATGTTTTTCTACTTACATCTATAATAACCAGATGTTAAGGTAATTAAAAGAACATGTAGTTAAAAATATGTTTTTTATTTATTTTTCTCCCAAAATATAAATCCTTTTTTATTTTTACAATTTAGTTATTAATATTTTTATTTTAAACCAGAACTTAAATGAAAATGGTACTTAATGTACCATAATAAATAAAATTTAACTAACAATAAAAACTGTATGGAAGATGATTATTTCAGTAAATATAATACTATTCCAACAAACAAAATAGCAATCACTTAACACCATTTTGTAAACAGATGACGTATAATTAAAATTTAACAAGATGAAAATTATTAAGACGTGTATATTTCTCACTATTATACATGTATAGACATAATATTACATTATAAACTAGTTCACAAACAAAGAAAGCAAACACTTAACACGATTTTGTAAACAGATGAATGTTGTATTCATTATAAGATACTGCAGTATACAGAGTTATTCACGGTATACAACACGGAATATTACAGCCAAACTATTCAATAAGATTGGAAAAATATATCTGGGATGGATGATTCAATTTTAAAAAATAACTATACAGAATAAAAACAAAATCTGGTTCTTAAACTGTGTGTATCACAAATTTCGATTCTTTAAAAACGTTGTTAGCAAAATGTACACCAACTAGTTTATTTACTGAATAAAATTACAGTTACACATCTAAACCATTTTCATTAAAACGTGACAGTATAAATTTAATGGTAGACAATTTTCTGTTTACGTGGTTTCAACAAAATATTGTATTACGATACAAGAAAGAAAAAAATGAACTTAGGTTTAAACTTTCTTTCTTTAAAACAGTAATAAAATTATTTTAATACACATAATACAAATCGTTTTAAAAATTTTGTTATACAAACAATAAGCTTGCTAATCATTCTTACAATAAGGAAAACAACGTTTGACGTCATTAGGGCTAATTACCTTTTCTAATTATTCTATTGCGGTTTATTTTCGACCACCGGTAGTGACAGATCTCGCATATACAGGGTGTTTCATTAACCAGTACAGAAAATGAAACTAGAGATTCCTTGCAAAATTTAAAGGGGGTTTAACATAAAAAAATTTCCTTAAAGCCTCCCTGAAGAGTTACAGCCCCTTAAAGATGTGTAAAAAATTCACATTAATCGATTTTTTCTGAAATGACTTGAAATAAAAAAAGAAATCTAAACATTCAAATATTACTACCAAGAAGCCTCCATAATTTCATAATTTTATTCACCCTTGTTCTCTGCAAGGGGTGAGTCTTACTACCCCTTAGAGTTTTTTACCAGAACTTTTTAACTAATTTTTTTTCAATTTTAAAATTCGGATTTTGGAGGAATTCAATTAAAACTTTTTTTGTCTCTTAAAAATTTCACGTAAACTCAATACTTTTTTCACCAAAAAAATAAATTAAGCGAACTTGCAGAATTTTTAATTAATAAGTTGCGTATGCAAGTTTGACATAAATAACAATATTATTATTAACTATCATTTTTAATTTAAATTAACAATATTATTTCAGAGAGTGTTCAAAATGAGCACCATTTTCTTGAATACAGGCTCTTATTCTTTTGAACAAATTTCCGTTAACGCTACCTAGCATTGCTACAGATTGTCAAACTCTTCAGGGGAGGCTTTAAGGAAATTTTTTTATGTTAAAACCCCTTTAAATTTTGCAAGGAATCTCCAGTTTCATTTTCTGTACTGATTAATGAAACACCCTGTATATTGCTAGGGGTAAGTACATTTATAATTATTTTTGATTTAGTTTTGTTCGCGTATTTACTTTTACGTTGCATGTTTTTTTAGTTCCATTCAAAATCAGTTTTTACCAAATTTGTTTTTAATTTACGAACCCACATTATTCCGTCATACAATAATTATTCTAAAATACATGCTGTAGTAATTCTTTTTTATTTTGCCTGTTTAATGAGCATTTTTATTTTGTGTATCGTTGATTCTTGATTTTAATATGGATTTCTTAATTTAATAATCATTTTATATCCCAATCACTTTTATTTTAGATTTTGGATGATAGTATGAGGCGGAACTAGATGTCGCAACATATTATCAATCAATTCATCACAATAGTACGTGTTTTTTTAAATTCCGCCATTTTATTTTTAACGTTGATTTTGCAGCGTTAAGTTTTATTTTACGAAATAATTATTTAATATTTAAAAAATGTTTTATTTTAATTTTTTTTTTTTTGATTTACAGAGGATGAAGACCGTTGGAGAATATATCTGTTAGAGAAAGATGCAACAGTATGTAACGTTTTTAATTTAAGGAAAAAAACTAATTAAAGTATACATAATCCTGTTCCTTATTAAATTTCTGTCGTTAAATTTAGTGTTTGTCTTTATTTTTCTTCAATTTCCTAATTTCATTGACAAAATTATAATTTCATCTTATTTTAAATTTCAAATTTTTGGCGCATAAATGATATCAAAATTTTCTTATCATACACGGGAAATTAAGTTTTGGGGATTTTTGGGAATAGTGGGCACATTTTTCTTTTTGACATTTGAGGAAAACACATTCGAGAAGGGTACATGATCGCTTGGGTCCTTACAAATTTAATTGGATTTTTTTCTGAGGGATTGTGAATATATTTCGAGAACGGCAATTGGTAATTTTGGTGCTGGTCCGCACTTCAGATTTCTGGGATTCTATTTATTAGATACTTTTCTCAATTGTATTACATTGAAGCCACCCACTATCTCTGGTAAGACCCTCGTTACATCTAAAACATTATTTAGTTTTGTTACTACTTTAGACTTCTTTCCAATACTTATACAAACCCCCTTTTGTTGGCTTAATCCATATCGGCTGCTGCACAGAGGAGAACAATGAGCTCAAGGTTAATATAATCATCAAGACCTGCCGTACCACTTTGGTGCAACCGTCTTCTTCTGCTCTTCCAAGCTGGGGCTCTGCAAGTAGCCCACACCGCCACCAAGAAGGTCGTTGTTGCATCTATGTGTTAAAACCCGCTGCTTCAGGTCAGAAATTTATTTTATTCTTAAACAAAGTGCTCCGATAACTTGAAGGTTAGTTATAAATGTATTTGTACTTACCTGTGTTTTTACTTGCAATTTAAGAATGAATATTTTTTTTCTTTAATTGGATAATTCCTCTTTTCACTTCCTTTATCTTCCCCTTCATTAGTCACGTAAGAACGTGGCAAGTACCACATCTCTACCGC
This sequence comes from Abscondita cerata, assembly GCA_030710515.1. Lineage (NCBI taxonomy): Eukaryota > Metazoa > Arthropoda > Insecta > Coleoptera > Lampyridae > Abscondita > Abscondita cerata. Next base: position 66,753 of record JALBCR010000182.1, read on the forward strand.
GAGCAGATGAAGAAGAAGGTAAACATGTGAATCCCTACGTTTGATTAATATTTTACATGTATTGTAGTATTGAATGTAATATGTATGTAAATGAGAAAGAGACAAATATATATTTTTATCTTATTGCACTATGTTATTTCAAAGGTAAAACATACGCCATCACGCCAAAATGGCGTTAATGAAAATACCCCGAAAATATCTGACGTCAACAAAAACTTTCCAAAAAGGTATAGTCACACGTTGACGACGAGGTCACCGATTACGTCTTCCAAAAACACCTTGTACACGTCTAAGGCCAGGTCACCGTTGACGCCAGCCACCAAGGTTAATTATGCCCTCGGGGTTTGGAGGTGTAATTATTCTACTAATAGATATTCTAGAATTGGCATTAGAGAGATCTTAACAGTAGTGCAAAAATATATAGAGTGCTCCATTAAAAAATTTAAAGATGACATCAGGTGACATCAGGTTACAATTGCCAAATTTCAATATCGTAGTTCAGATAGTTTTCGAGATGTAAATTGGCGAAAACCTCATGGGACACACTGTATAAAAATTAACAATTATTTGTCTCGGAAAAAAAAAATAATTACGACAAAATTTCTACACAAATATTTTATTGCTTTTACCTGTAATTTATAGTTAATAAACTATTATGCTGTGCTGGGTGTTATCTAATTAGTTATATAGTGTTGTTTAAAAAAAATTTTTTAGCAATGATAGTGTGGAATTCCTCCATTCATCCGACTTTATATCCATGCAAATTTTATTTAGTTCTCTAAATAAAAAAACAGAAAGAAATAACCACCCGGCATCATACAAAAGAAACTAAAAAAAGTTATTAATTTAAAAGAAATCATTTATTTAATAAATGATATTCATGCACACTATTTTATCCTCTAGCCCCATTACTACTAAATGATATTCATGCACACTATTTTATCCTCTAGCCCCATTACTAGGGCTATAATATCAAATTAAAATTGTTTAGGATTTAGTCTACGAATCCTTCTTGGTGGAAGTGGAAAACTAAAACAACTCAAATAGTTAAAATGCGAACACTTGGCCCCCCTATTAAAGTAATTAATCAATTAAAGAATCCAGGAGGTTTTTTTCATCGAAATGATGAAGTCAATAAAAAATAAAAATAGTTCCAAAAGTTAAAAGCGAAACGTCGTCAATAGTTGAGTTATTTTTGTTTTTCACCTCCATCAAGATAAGCTAAATAGTTACAAAATTTTGGAACAAACCTAACCTGTAACAATTATATAATTATAAAAAACAAACTGCAGTGAATTATAATCAAGTAGAATTTGAACAAAGAGTCTTAAAAGTAGTTACCAAAACTTTTAGAGGGTGTCATTGAATTACGAGCGTTAATTTTATTTGTACTTTTATTCAAGAACATTGATTTTAATTTAAACTTGAAGAAGAAATCATGATGAAGTTTGATAACAATAGTGACAAACCATTTTAATCATTCTATCATTTAACAAATGTTAGAAAGTAGATAAAGGCCAACTCGCTGCAAATTTTAGTAAAACTGTCTAAAAAATTTTTAATCAATAAAGTTAAATAAAGGAAATAAAATTTTAATTGTTTCTGCAATGCATCACATTATTTAAACTTTTTTTTGTTCTGAATTTAGTCTAAGACCCCCTTCTTGGTGAAGATAGAAGAACAAAAAAAATTAAGTAAGCCTTGGTAAAGGTCTCACATACAGAGCAATTTCAACTATTTGATTTGTATTTGTTCTTCTACATCCACCAAAAAAGGGTCTACGATCAAATTTAAAAAACATAGACATTTTTTAAAGGAAAACTCACTTTACATTTTTTTCTTGTTTTAAATAATTAGAAATTGTTTATTGTTTAAACAAATAGTCAAACGGATCACCGCACGTATATTTTTTTAAGTTTAAATGAAAAATAATGTATGAGTTTTAACTGCATGGAAATTGTCGGATGGGTCATCAATTAAAAGTAACTAACCAACTTTAAAGAGGTGGCTAGACAAAAAATTAAACCAACAACACATGTGTCAATGACAGTGTAATCTGCTGATGTTTAAAAATAATTTCAGATTTTAACTCCTTAAAAGTTATATTTTTTTAAATTGCCAATAACTTTTTTTTAACTTTAATATAATTTATAATAACACGTAGAGTTAACATTGACTTGATTATATATAAATAGTTTTTTTATATTTTTTTTCATTTATTTATATTTATGTATGTAATGTATTGTAGCCAAATTCTTTATTAATATTAAAAGACAAATAAACGAACATAAATACATACATATGAAAACTGTAAACAATTTCTCTTATTGCAAAGAAATGCATATGTTGTTCTAATTCCGTTTTTACATAATGTATAGTTAACGCAGGTACAGATTAAATAAAAAAATAGAAGTTTTAACAACAAGGAAATTGTATTCTTGTATCATCATGTATCTCAAACTAGTTTTATAGATATATTACGGTTTGACTATGTACATTTTTCTAATTTTTAGTAAAAAGTGTTAACCTCGATAAAGCCCTCACAGGTTTGGGCGAAACGACAGCCATATATGTAATTTTTAAATCGTTATGTTTACTCTACCTCTACCTAGAAGGATAACAACTTTAAATCTTAAAATAAATGTTTGTAATAAGCGTTATAATATTAAAATATAAAATATACAATTCTAAAGCAAATGCACTAGATAAATAAGTCTACTATTTATCTATTACTAAATATTCTAATTATTATACTTAACATGCTTTTCACGCAATTTCAAAAGCTTAATCATGACAATATTTTAGCCTTAGAAATGATTGTTTATTACAATTTGTTTTTAATTATCCCGATGACCCAGTTATATACCCAGTAATATCAGTATTACATAACATTGTGTTTATATTCTCTTAAAAACGATTAGAACTAATCATTTATTTAGTAATTACTTTTAATAGATAAAACAGATTTTGGAACAAGTTCAGAAGCTAACATAAGTGATAAAACTTTTTTCCAGCATTCGAACACATGGCGTACCCACTCAAAACTTTTGTAAGAGCTTGCAGCCAAAAATGTGCTGCACAAAAAACCAAATCCCTTTTTTTAATGGGGACATTGGAAAAATGCGCTTCCGCTAATAGCAGCATCAAAAATCTTTCTAACAAAGGTGAACAATAAAATAAGATAATAGAAGAAGAATTTTGCAAATCATTTACAGACTTAATTCACGCACACCGATCGTTTTTTAGCGAGTTTGTGACGGAATCGGTGGAGATGTTCGAAGGTCAAGAATTCGTTGATGTAAAGAAACGTTTCGAACGTCTTTGTCACTATAATGGACATAACAGAGAATTATACCCAGGGTTTACAATGATGTGTGCTTACAAAGTGTTTGAGAAATCTGAGAAATTGACCAACGAGAATTTGAGAATTATGAGCCTGCTTGCTTGGTGTTTTGAAGCGGTAACGTATAGAATTAAGTAACTTGTAAAAATGTAAATAATTTTGTTACAGTTGTCTACTAATGCTATTTTAACGGATGACGTCATGGACAATGAAGAATTTAGATGGAAAAATCCTTGTTGGTACAAGCAACCTAATGTAGGATTGACAGCCATTACAGATTTCAGGTTGCTGCGAGTTAGTGGGTTTTACGTGATGAAGAAATATTTTGTCGGACACCCATGTTACCAAACTCTACTTTATTTATTCAACAGTATGATTGAAGGCATGGTAATTGGACAAACTATAGATATGAATGTTGAAAAAGCTTTTAAAAATTCGCGAAACATTAATTTGTTTAACATGGAAGATTACATAACAGCATGCAGGTATAAATGTTACGTTCCTATATTCCGCTACTGTGTACTAGCCGTAATGCATCTACTAGACAGAGCCCACGACTTCTACCCTTACGAAAAAAAATTTGAATTACTTACCCGCCATTGTCAAATAACAGTAAGTTCACAAAAATTTTACAACCTTAAAAACATTTCTTTTTTAGAACGACCTCTGGGATTGTTTCGGAAATTACGAAAGTTTTGGTAGAGGAAGCAGTGACATTAAAGAAGGTAAACTAAAGCTGGGTTGTAGTAAAAGCACTCGAACATGCAAACGACAAACAAAAAGCTTTGCTTGAAGAGAACTATGCTCGACCCGAGCCTGAGTGCGAAAAAATCGTCTTGGATATTTATAGAGAAGTCGACGTTGTAGGACGATTCTTTGAATACAAAGCGAGACTAATACAAGAACTTCTTGAGGAATCAAAAAGAGCAACAGTGCCGGAAGTGTCTGAAATAATTCAAGCGTTCGTCGATATGTATGTTGACGTAAATGAAGATTTATCTTATTGAGCTATTCTACATATTACACTTAAATTCAAAAAATTACATAATAGTGATTTCTATAAAAATTAACAATTATTTGTCTCGGAAAAAGAAAAAAAAAGATAATTACGAAAAATACTAAATATTTGAAGATTCTAAATTAATTAATTTTAAGTTGAACTTAAATTTAATGTAAGATGAGTCAAACAGAATCCAATTTGTGTGGTCTATTAAAATATCTAAGGAACGACAAATCCTAGAAATAATGAAAACATTCATAACTCCTAAAGTGTTATTTAATCCTAAAAATGTTAAGGTTGCGGGTGCTTATATGCAGTTAGTCGTAAGTATTTGTTTTACACTTTCTCTATCAAACTTTTGTCTGTTTAATTACAATGTTGAATAGTCGTATATGAATACTATAAATAGTGTGGACCCGCAATGTGACCCCTGAGGAACACCAGAAAACGACTCTATGTGTTCAGAAGTATTATTAAAATATTTGACGCATTGAGATATATTCGTCAAAAAAACTATATAGCCAATTTACAGTAATTTGTGGGGAAACCAAAACCAATTAATTAATCTGTCAAAATTTGATAATTAACCCTATTAATCGCTTTAGAAGAATCTGTGTAGATACTGTGATTTGGGAATGGTTTTTCTCTATGTGAATGATAAATTAATAGATTAGTAGTCGTTCAACGTTTTCCCAAGAATCCATGCGTATTCTTAGGTATGATGTTTTTAGGTGCCCACAATTTTGCGTCATAATGTTATCAACAATTTTAGGGATTTGATGACTGTCAGCATACTTCTCTGTACTTTTTAATGTTAGATCTATCACCAATTTTGAGAATTGGAGTAATAAAACTTTTTTCTATAACAATGAAAAAATTTTGTAAGCTCCATGATTTGTTAAATAAAATATATTTACAGGGTGGAGCAGTTTATACGCGTCGGTTAATATGTAGAATACTATTAAACATTTTTGAAAACCTGTTTACAGAGGACTTTAAAGACTACTTTTTTAATTTATTTTAAAATATACAGAGTGTACATATACAGGGTGAACATATCAAAGTTATGTTTTTTTTAAATGAAAATTCAAACGTGTTGCAGACTATACTTTTCTACGACAGAGAACGTGTGAATCAATAAGAAAGTGTTAAACACTTTACAATAGTGCTAGTTTTGTTCTCTATTTTAAGTTGGTACCTTTTATTATGGTAGTAGTTACTAACTTTAGAATTTAGGTTAAGGTTGGAAAAAACAATTTCTTTTTATTTGCGATTGATCAATTAACAATAACACAGCTAATAGTGTTTTTCCACTACTAGCTGTGAAGTGGGCAATTATTGCATATCCTAGCCAACTGAGAAGTTGAATTTCTCTATTAGTGGTTAATAATTTTTTCTATTATTGACCTAGGTTAATAATGGACAATTTCAAATTTTTTGAGAATCTAAGAATAGTTATTTAACAAAAAACGAGTGAAACATAATTTTGTATATCCAGAAGACTATCTCTAACGTATTTGCTGCATAAAATTACCTAACACGATAAAATTATTTGAATAAAAAATGCCATTAGTTTAAAATTCGCGCCCCCATCCCATAACCGCAAATACATAACCTGAATTTATTTATTTATTAAATATGATGGTAGAATCAGTTTTTTCAGGTTTTCCAAAGGAGATTTAACCAGGCGAGTTAAGTTACATCAAGAATTTTAAGTAAATTACAAACATTTGGTTGTAGGTGTTTTGAATGGTTAACAGAATCTGGAAGGTCCGATCTGTTGCATAAAAATGTCGACTCTAAATCCTTAACGAGTATGTGGCGAACACTTGCCATTCCTAAATGAATTACAAGAAAATTACGGAGGAACATTCTTAAACTGCAACGTAAAAAGAAAGCACTTCAATTAAAGTTAACATCTCCCAACGATTACTTCCCAAAAGCAGAGCACAAATTGTGACAGCCCAAGTGGACTTAAAAATAAACCACTAAGAAGCAGGAGATAAATACAGGAATACAAAAAAATTTTTACTAAAATTATATTTTACGAGCCCCAAAATGTTAATTTTAAAGTAAGTTTTAAATTTTTGCCAGCTCAAACTGCTACGTGATCATGGTTAGAGTTATATATAAAAAGTTAAACAACCCTTGTGCTACATCTTTACAAATACGATATGCAAAGGTGACAAATTGAAGTCGATAGTATTAATCTGCATAGAAAAGCTACAACTACAATGCGGTGCCAATGTTAGGGCAGTAGTAAAATTTTCGAAACCTAATTAAAAGAATAGATGTATCACCGGAAAAACCATACCTTCTCGTAAACGATAAGAAAATCTATTATTTCTTCGATGTCCCCTATTTATTGAAGTCGGTGCAAAATAACTTGATTAAATACGATATAATCTTTAATAACAAAAAGCATCTTCGAAAGACATTCAAAAATTTCTACATGTCAGACAAATCTAAACCGCTGCGATTGGCTCTTAAATCAACTAATTTACATATTACTCGGAATAATTTTCAGAAAATTGAGGTGAAATATACCACACAAGTGTTTAGTGAATTATTTGCAGTTGGTTTATCAACGTATGTAGCTTTTAATGCTTTTTGATTTATTTGCATTCCTGTGCTACTTGATTTTTACAAGAAAATGTTTATTTTTTATTTTGGCTTAAATTTGGCTAGTAGTGGAAAAATAGTATATACACCATCGTTGTAAAGTCCATTACTGCCTACGCACCTTATTTTCGCTTGGGGCTACCGCCCTCGCGAAATAAACTGGTGCTAAGGAATAATGACAGACTTCACAACCTTGATGTATAATATACTATTAGTTGGTTTAGTTTTTTAGTTATTATGTTATTACGAACGTTTATTACATAAATTTACTTGTGTACGAACGTACGTACGGTAAGTATATGCTTAATTCAACTTTAATTTAATTCCAAATAATTAATGCGATAAATAATTAAATTGGTTTTTCCGGAAACATTGTACTCTAGAGAACTAAACAAATTTTTGTGTGGCATCTGATTGCATTTCTGAAAGATGCATTGAGAGGTCTAAAACATTGTTTCATACATTGTGTGTTTCTAATAATTTATGTATATTTAAACAAATACTTGAGGAGATGCGTAATTTATCATTATGTGCAAAGTAAATATTTGCTTTATTTCCAGGATAGAATAAGCTTTCGATAAAGTCGATAACTTTTATTTCAAGGTTTAATTCATCGATACCTCGAAAATAATAAAATTGAGGTCTGTTTTACATTTTTAAGTTTAGTTTGTAAAACAGAAGTTTCATATTTTGATAAAATTTGAAGTACTTTTACCGCTAGCTCACTCTTATCATTAGAAAATAGAAAACTTTGCACATCTCTTAGTTTTTTACACACTTTACTCATATCTTTAATGTTTGACGTTCTTCTGCACCACTTTCATTGTTCGAATCACAGTCTTCACTATAGTCTAATTTACTGATTATATCTTGAATACTTAAATTGGGGCGTTCTGTCAAAATATCACAATCAATTGATGCATAATTTTTAAGGCTTACACGTTGATTACATTTTAGTGATACATGAAAAAGCTGAGCTAGTGGAATTTTGTATTCTTCATTGAAATCTTTTTGCAGGACCTTTTCCGAGGATCCTGCTTTCGCAAAACATTTAGCAATTGTAATAGGCAAAACGTTTCTCCAGGGTACTGATATCCAAACTAAAGTGCTGGTTAAATTAATCCCCTTTTACGCATCTTGTTAAGTGATTTTTTTGTACATCGCGCTAAATTTGATATGATTTTTATGGAGTTATTCGGGGCGCCGATAAAGGACGGTTTTGGTTCGTTATCACGGTGTTTGTTGGATACTTCTGTCCTGTTCCGCTCAATGTTACTTTGTGAGTGTTGAAGACGGCAGCCAATTCTAGAAACCGTACAAGCCTTCTCGTCCAACCACACCCGCTTCGTATCTGCCTTCGTAGCTACCTACCAGAGTTGTATAAGGTATTGTAACCAACAGAAAAACAGTATCGGTATCGCTGATGATAACAGCTTAGCTGTTGAAAGTCAAGTTTTTGGTGCAGTTTTTGGTGTTTTTCTATTGGTTAAATAGACGCTGCAGTTGGTGTTCCTTTCCTTTGATAAGGTATTGTGTCTGTCTGTTATTTTGCGTAACAAAAACCAGTTAACAATCGACTTTGACCTTGCCGCCGAACATAAACAAAGATCAGCCTGTCGCGGACTGCGTAGTAACTTTAGTGCGCCCAATTAGAAACGGGTACTGCGACGTCGGCCCGTTACGTTTCGCGTTTTCCTGTCTTTGTGCAAATTGTGTTATTGTTATGTCGTAAAATAAACTTCATTTGTGACTTGTTTTCAGTGCGAGTATTTTATTGTAGCCCTAAGTACGAGTACATTAACCGTTTTATCTTGCGGAAATATAGCATCTCTTGATGAAAAGATAGTGGCGCCGGGCTTTGACAACCAATATTTGAGACGGTCCTTTCAGTATCTTGACTAATATCTTGAACACACGCCTCCCGCACTTTAGTGACTTAGCCAGTTGATACAAATTGCACCGTCAAATACGAATTTTAAATCGGGTTCAATGAAATACTTATCTGTTTAATCTCTCTCTCTCTCTCTCTCCCATTTAATTTACATTAATCGAGAATCCCAAACTCGGTCTTTCTGTAGAATTTGTACGTTACAATCTTCAAAAGGACGTGCGGTATTTGTAAATGTTAGCAGCCTTTTGATTAAAAACTTGCTGTAGGCCGTCTTAAAGTTGTGGATAATTTCTAGGTCCAGTGGCTGACAATGGAATTTGGTATTTGGGAGTAGGAAAACAATTTTCAAATTTTCAAAAGTTACTTTAAGATGAGATGTAGCATTATCCAAAAATAATAAAGCTTTTCCATTTTTTTTTTTCATTTTTTCATCAAAATTTTTAGCCAGGAAGTCATAATTTCTAACATCATCCAAGCTTTTTTATTAGGTACCAATTCTAAGACCAATTTGTTGATATGAGAGCCTTTGAAGCATCTTGGGTGTTTACTTTTTCTAATGATTAACGGATTTTCTTTATCACATCATATTTGTACAAAATAAAATTGTCAATCTTTGTTGTGCAGCTTTTTTACTCCTACATTTATCGTTTTTAAAGGGAACGTTTTGTTTGGCATCGCAAGGTAAAAATGCCGGTCGCATCAGCATTGTACATATTTATGGGTGAATACTTCTTCAATAGTACTGACAGCTTTGCTTTCCAAGCTTTAACAGTGTCCAGGTTAATATCAGCTGACTCCACGCAAATTGTTTTAAAGGTTATGTTATGTCTTTGACAAAATTTGCCAAGCCACTCATTTGAAGCTTTAAAATCCGTCATTTAAAAAATTTTCGCAACTTTCAATGCTCTCTCTTTTATTAAAGGTCCAGATATAGAAATATTTTTATTCCTAGCTTTACAAAACCAATTGTAAACTTCTCGGTCAATTTCTAAACCTTTAGTTCTAGAAATTTTCTCTTCTGATCTGTATTGGAACATTTTTCAAATACCTTTTTAAATCACATTTGTTTTTTAACATATCGTTAACTTGTGTTCGTCTAACACTAAATTTTTCAGTCAACTTTCTAGCACTGGTATTGAATTAAGTATATCAATTTTTCTTTTAAGAGACAAACGTTTTCTTTTTAGCGACATTGTAATTTTTTCTGTACGTCTATACCGTGTGTCTCTAGCAAGACGCAACATAGGATTTTTACTATAGAAAAAATTTGATTGGATCTACTATTGTTATGAAAATTTTGGATGGTTATATACTCAATACGTTACGGCATTTTGTTGAAGTTAGAAAGAGAGCAAGTGTAGAATGTCTAATCTTCCTTCAAATATAAATATTATTCTTTATGTTTGTAAAAAAATAAGTATTTAGTATTTTGTGATTTTACAAAAATTCTAATCAATGTGTAGTTGCTTTCATATTTTAATATAGCTATTGAACCAAGCATAATGAAATACTTTTGCATAGAACCTGTTGGTATTTAATTTAAGACTAAATGAGTCGTTTGTTTTTTGTGTTGTAGATCTGTGTGTAAACTAATAGACATAATACTTGTTACGCCACAGGAATTTAAGTTTGTCATACCATTTATCGGTTTCTACAAGGACATCATTAGTGGAGTTGCCTTCAACAGCCAAAATATCTAGAACGGAAACAGCTCGCGATAGAGCGTCGGGAACAACATGTTCTTTACCTTTTCGGTGAACTATATCAAAACTGTATTCCTGCTAGACGACCGGTTGGGTTTTTGAAATTATGAAACCACACAAGGGAAGCGTGATCAATAATAACGGTAAAATGGGTACCCTCTACATAGGGGCGGAGCTTCTGGATCGCAAATAGCACCCTAAACACTCTTTTTCCGTAGTCGAAAACTTCCTCTCGTTACGTGTCAAGGACCTACTAATATAACAAATGACTTTTTCCTCATTATCAATATTTTGCGCTAACACGGCTGCGATACCAAAATCGGAAGCATCAACTTGGACAGTAAACGGTAAGTCAAAATTTGGGCAAGATAATATGGGTGCAGATACTAAACATTTCTTTATGATTTTGAAAGCCTCAACACATTCAGGAGTCAACTCAAATTTTGCTGATTTTTTTAACAAACTTTTTAAAGGAGCGATAATAAACGACAATTTTGGAATAAAACGACGGTATTAAGAAGCCATACCAATGGGTCTTTTGACCTTAGAAACGGTAATGGGAGTCGGTATCTTAATAATGGTTTTGACCTTTTCAGGGTCGACCGATAATCCGTTAGAGTCTACAACGTAACCTAAATATTTTAGTTCAGATTGAAAAGTTTACATTTCTCATAACTCAAAGTTAAATTTGCTAAACAAAAACATAAGGTTCTAATTCGTGACTTAAAATTTTATCTATCAACATTTGCCAGGAAGCGGAAGCATTCGCCAACCCAAAAAGCCATTACTTAAATTGAAATAAATCTCTATTAGGTACAGTAAAAGCCGTAAACTGTTTAGAATTTTCACTAAGTGGACTTTGCCAATAAGCAGATTTAATATCCAAAGACGAAATAAATTTAGCATCACGGAGTTGATCCAAAATTGTTGATACATAAGGCAAGGGTAAGCATCCCTATCAGTTACTTTATTTACTTTGCAAAAAATTCACACAAAATCTATGAGTTCCATCCTTCTTTTACTAATAAAATCGGGCTCGACCAAGCACTACTAGATTTTTTCAACAACATCCATTTGTAACATTTTATCTAATTCTGCATTAATTTGTTTTTGCATAAAAGGAGACACACGATAATATCTTTGTGTAATGGGAACGGAAAAGTTTTATTTTAATTTTATGTTTAATTAAATTTGTAAACCCTAAGGTTGGGGTAGTATCAGAAAAATAGGGGATTACAACTTCTAGATAAATGGGTCACATTACCACAATTCCAACAAGATTTATTTACGAACGCACGAGGAACGGGTTTCGCTGCAGTTTCCCTACCACTATCTTTAATAATTTCTTTCCTTTTAACTTCACTAACTTCCGGAATACCTAAACTAGAAATGTCATTTTCTAAATTATATTTTCGTCGAATAGGGGGAGCGAAATTGTCGATTGATTCCATATTACTCTCAATTAAACGACACAATCTCAATAATTTATTAATTAAATTTATTTCCATTCAACTTAATTGTGACTGATAAATGGGTCCTAATATTTTTACGCAAAATTTTTAATTGTTCTGCCTCCGTTATCTTTTACTCAATCAAAATCAATCGGTGAAAACTGTAATTTCAAAAGTTTAACTAATTCTTGCCAAGAGCCAACATCATTTTTAACTGATCTAACGTAAATGAGAGCGTGACCCTAAACATTTGGCAAAAAGTTGAACGTCATTGACATAACGCAAAATTTGATATTCGGAAACTTGTTCTAAAAACAAATTTAACGAGAAGTTGTCATTTCCTGAAAAATAGAGATTCCACTTAAAACACGGGGTATACTTGAAATATTTAGCCCTAGGTACTAACGATGGTGCTGGCGGAAGCGTTACACTAGAAACGGAGGTTATTTCAATATTATTTTGTAATAAACTGCTTTTAATATCTTTTTCATTATCATCCCCTGGACGTGAATTATTAATACGATTTAACGCGTGTTTAAATTTTGTTTCGATTGACGAAATAAGTTTGGGAATCGGATTTGACGATAATTCATTTAAAATTTCTTAATTTCGGGAATAGTTAAGTCCTCCGCCAGTTTATCAGGTTTAAAATTATAAGGGTAAGTGGGACGATTAGAAACTTTTTCCGAAGCTTCATCGGTAAAACACCCCTTTAACCAAACTTTTAATTGGGTTAAACTTAAAGACAGATAGCCACCCCTAATAGCAACTTCATATTTCACCTCGGAAGGTGTTAAACGGTCTACATTAATTTCATATCCCATCGTTAAGCTTTAAACGAAACGGTAATTCACTACAGATTTTAAGCGATGGCAAATAAAAATTCCACAGTTTTTATCCGACGGCAGCGTAACTTTAACGCGAAAATTTCTATTTGTCGCAACCAAAAGCGAAAAAATCAGGTAATATCTTTTAAATTTCAGTGAGAGACAGAAAATCGGGCCGACACGTTGGGTGCCAATCTGTTACGCCACAAAATTTGAAAATTAAATTTGTAGCAAACAAATATGCCGGTTAGCTAACGGCAAGGCAAGGATTTGTCTCTCTCTTACCTTTTGAAGACAGAAAGGTCCTTACATTAGTTTACGGTTGGTGTTGTCAGGCGCCACCCTAATCTTTTAATTGTTTAGACAAATGCTCACTAAAGAAAAGGGAGGAAAGCAAACACTTGCGGTAATAAAAGAGAAAAATCATTACTAACAGTTCTCTCTAATCATTTAAAAAAAACAAACAAATACACGGGTGAATGCCCGGGGTCCTAAATCTAATTGTATACGTCGCCTATAACACTAAACGATCATGCAGCTATCGCGTACTTAAATCTAATACAGAATGGGGTCCATACAAGCAGAACCGCCGATAACTTATTACAATATGCTACACAATTCAACCTACTTACGCGACCTACCCTAATTTAAATTCACGCACACGAATTTGTCTATCGCAAAAGTCTCTGAAGAAACGAAAAGTACTTACGTTATCTGTCTTTTTTCTTATAATCCGTTACCAGCGAAATTTTCCTTAACACGAGAGTCTTTTCAATAGGAACCAATTATTTAATCCGACGAATTCGTTTCACTTGCATTTACTGCAGTCGTAAGAAATCGTGCGCCTCAGAGTTAGTACTTATCCGTATTACGGTTATTATCGAATTTTTACACATATTCGATCGGTATCCTCTTAAGGCGGCACTTAAGTTTTAATTTTACATATCGCACTCGCGATTCATACGCACATGATTTACGACACTTGAGTTCTGACGCGATTGTTAAAATTTAGCAACTTAAATCCGCTTCGTCGTTGAGTAACTAGCTAACAACCAACCATTTTTTGGTTCGGAATCTACTTAAAAAACAAAAACTAAAAACTAACATCGGGTAAGAAAGCGTCATCCCTCTCATCGGTTTTTTTTACACAACGAACGTTACAAACAATTACTGCGTTACAATTTTCTTAGAATTAACAGACAAAAACCGCTTACCTAGAATTCAGACCGTGGGCGCAAGCCGAGTGTTATTTCATTTAGACAAATATATCGTTAACCCATTTACGGTCTCCTAAAAGAATTATTTACAGAGTTTTCAAATTTAGGTTTCAGATTAATAAAGATATTAACTCATTTTAGCAAATATTAACTTTTTTCTAACATTTGAGACTTTTGGAATATGAAAGGTCAAATAACAACGTTTTCGTAAATCGTTAAGTGATGAATGCTTCAAACATCTATTGGATTTTTGCTTTGACTATCTATACAAATTATCAATGTAACAAAATGTTGCATAAAAAACATTCCACCTACAGTAAATAATAATATCACTATTTCACTAAAAAAAATAATGACAAAGTCGATGGTGCATATACGCACCATTGGCTAGATGTATATAGAAGCAGCTTTGGAGGAGGTAGTAAATGAAATAGAAGACCAGAGGAATGCTCAGAATTCTGGTATATATTTGCTGCAATATTATACACATATCGTTATAGTATAGTAAATAATTTTAGAAACTATTGATGCTGTGTACATTCCTCCTGAAGTAGATCAGATCACGGATGAAGAAAATATAGACAATGAAGTGCTAAACGAAGAGCATCTTCCCAATCAAACAGAGATTGTAGGTTCTTTTGAAATACACCCAAATAATGTACTTCATCATTTTGACGATTCTGACGACGATACACTTGCATTGAAAAAGCAAAAACTCAACAAAAATATAACAACTCCGCATCCAATATGGAGAAAAGGCGTAACTACCTACGAGAATTTGCCGCAACAGGTAAAGTACGATGACAAAAAACATAGTAAAAAAGCTTAGCAGATAAAACCCCCATAGACATACTTTACTTATTTTTGATACTGAAATTTTAACATCAATAGTAAACTTTTCTATGAAATACGCTTATGACAACAACCGTCATAATTTTCAATTTGATGTTGCTGATCTGAAGCGTTTCCTAGGAATATTGATACTGTCAGAGTACCATACTCTCCCACAAAGTGATTTGTGTGGCCCATGCAGGAAGACCAAGGCTTAAAGCATTGTTCGTAACTGCATGAGTCGGAATAAATTTAGAAGTATAAAAAGAATTTGCATTTGGCCGATAACTCTAAATTGGATAAAATCGATAAATTTGCCAAACTCAAACCGATTTTTGAGATGATAATTAAAAAAACATGCAATTTGGCATATTTGCTTTCAATCTCTCCATCGACGAGCAAATGGTGCCCTATTTTGGTAGACATTCTTGCAAAATGTTTATCAAAGGCAAACCGGTCAGATTTGGTTTCAAAATTTGGTGTCTTACTTCGTCTGACGGATATTTCTTTCACCTTATACCATATGGAGGGGCAAATGCATCCAAAGAAAAAATTTGTATTAGGTCTAGGAGGACAAATGGTTTTAGATTTATTATCCGTTGTCAAAGAGCTTAAAAATAATTGTATTTTTTTCGACAATTTTTTTTCTTCATATAAATTATTTGTGGCTCTAAACAATAAAGGTTTCTATGCTACCGAGCACTATTAGGGACAATTGTACTAATAAATGTCCTCTAGATAACGTGAACTAAATTCGACATGTGAAGTTGAATTCAAACAAATCGACTGGTGAGAACTTTAAAATCGGCATCTTCCACTAACAACCTAATTATACTTAAACGTGATTGATAAGCTGTTTCCCAAATCAATTAAGAATTCGAAAATATTAAATTGATCAAAATAACCTCCCGATAGACACGACCTTGAGACCGACGTGCAATACAATGTAAAATGAAATACGTTATAACTATAGTCTAATTCAAATCATAAGAGTTTAAACGGACCAAAATCAAATGCGCTTACAAAAACAATTTTTCACCATAAAGCAGGTGAAGCAAATATTCTAAACAAAATTCATATCTTTATTAGCTTATCTCCATTAATCGTTTCACAACATTTTGTCTTTTATTTGCATTCGGTTTCATGCTTTTTAAAATTTTTAGCGAACTTGACACCTATTTAACCCTTATGTGGCTGAAGGTGGTACCCGGTTACTTTTAAGATGTACAAATTGGTAGATTAGGTTTCCATGAAGCCCCATCAAATTGATCCTCCCTGACATCTTTAAGAAGATCATTTTACATACTATTAGAACATCTTAGACGTAAGGGATAATATTGACTCCAATTATTTTGACTATAGGATTATTTCAGTCGCGCTCTATCTTTCTGGCGGACGGTGTTGGCCAGGTACCACCTAATATTCAATACTAAAAATACGTAAAAACCAGAAGTATTGTCAATATATATTATTGTAGCGTCGTTATTATATTCACAAAAGTATATGACAAAATATAAAAATAATGTTTATAACAATCTTTTACCTACATTCAAGGCAGTGCACTGTTTGATTCGTGTGCTGGAGACATACAGGATTTTTACAAATAGCAACACCTTTTGCGAGTTTTTCTTTTTTTTTTTGTCGCCGCGATAACACATTTTACATATACCTTTTACTGAACTACGTCCAGAAGAATCTCTGTCAGTCAAAGTATTGGAAGTAATGGGAATTTCCTGGATAAACACCTGTGACGCTTTCAATGGCATTTTTGTAGATCGGTTTCGCAATACTATTGGATTTTTCACTTCTTAGGTTTACCGCCTAGTTTCGTCTTTTATTTGTTCTCTGGTAGCTTGTAGGATTGTTTTCTGTGTAGATAATATAGCGGCCAGAGCTGCTACATCTAATATATTAAAAAAATAAGCCAATGGCCAACTGATCTTGTTCTGCCTTTTGCACGTATACGTTCCCAGCATTTTGTCCATAACGTCCACACCTGATTTAGTTTTATTATAAAAGAAATTACCTCAGGTTTTTTCTTCAAAGTATCATCAATTACATCAGTAGAATGCATTGTGGACAATAAAATTACGGTTTTGTTCACTTTTGGTACAAAAGGAACATAACATTGCATTCTATGAAAGCGAAACGAGTTGAGAGAGCGGGTCGTTCCTTACTTGGTAGAAGAGCTTTCGGAATATAGGGTTTATTCTTCCTTAGTGTGCCAACGAGAGTGAGACCATCAGATTTTAGCATGCGAGCCAGAGGGAAGTGATGTGAAAAAGTTGTCAGTAGTGATATTACGCCCCAAACCTTTGTAATGTTGACATAAGCGCATCACAGTTTTTTTTCACCAATATTTGCTTGCCGCTCGGAACCTGCCAATCTTCCGGTGTAATTCTGAACCTTTGGCACGGATAAAAGATAATGCATCACACACCCAGAATACTTTTATGCCGTACTTAGCAGGTTTTGAGGGGATATACTGAGTGAACTTTTGTTCGTCCACGATAGGGAAAGAGCTGTTCATCAACAGTTAGATGTTCATTCGCCTTATAAAGCTTTAAGAGATTTTTGGTTTAGGATCAACCAGATATCGCTTATTGCGGCCGCTTTATCGATTGCAACTCTAGCTGGTCGTGTTGTGGGATTATCAAATCTAATAAAACGAAGAATCTGTTTGAAGCGGTCTCTACTCATTGCAGCTCTTGTACAATGGTGTAATGCGTCTGCCTTCCACAATTCATCAATGTAACTCAGTATTAGATTTATGAACGCCTGCCATAAGCAAGATCCCAAAAATGCATCAAGTTCCTCATATGTAATAGGTTTCCATAGTTTAGGTGCTAAAGGTGAGTTTTTATTGAAATCATAATGCACTTTGATTCGCTTTGCGGTTGGATTCCTTATAATAATTGATTTTATTTCAGGTGTCACCAAAGCATTGAATGTGTCGGTACGAGTATGCCAATGTGGTTACACGATTCGGCCTCCTGGAAATTTGCAAACAGAAAATTCAAATAAAGGTAAAAGGAATTATTTTTACTATTGTCTCCAGACAGAATACTATTACCTGACTCTCGAATGATATTATACACTCGTGTTTGAGATGACGGAAACGGTGTCTTGTTCCACATAGTTGAATCCGCATACTAGAATACACATCAGCTACTGATGGCAATGTTGCACTTTCTGCTTCGGTAATCAGTTCCTCCTCTTCGTCACTGTTAACTTCCACTTCCTTTTCGATAGCAATCTGTTCTCCTGCTACGAACATCTTCAATATCTGATTCTTCGTCGTTTATAGGCGGCACATAATCTTCGTCACCACTATCTTCAAATGTCTCACTAATCTCTTCTCGACGACATTTCACAAAACTTCACAATATCTTCTTTCTCTTATTCTATATCGAAAACATAGTATATTGCCCAAGGAAAATGAAATGAAACATACGATAACGTTATCCAGAAGGAATCCTCTGCAGTCGAAATGGGAGTCGGTGGTCACCTACGGTACCACCACCCGCTATTCTACGTTTTTACATTACTTCTACCGTCACATCAAAGGTTAAGTTGCATTAGCACCTAGTTTTATAGACTTCTTCATTCTTGTCCAAACTTCACTGTTTAGTTCGAACCAACACTCAACGCTTGTGTACACTGCGATTTCTCTGCAGATCCGGAAAACGTAGCGTTAACAACGCAGAAGTCGTTTGTATAGCTTCCACCTCGTATACCCGCTTAACTTATTACAAACTTTCTTCAGCGGATTGTATACACACTCATTATCAAAAAATTAAATTAGAGAATTATACAATAAGAAACACGCAATAATAATTAATTTTAACGTATACGTCATTAATGAAAATTTCACAGCCTTAGCGGATCAATTCACATTTTTCTATAGTGACATTCCCATGTTGCGTCTTGCCAGAGACAACCGGTATGTAACAGCACTGGTTGAACATACTAACTCAAACTATGTCCGCAAAATTCGATTTTTGAGGTGATGCTTAATGAACCTTTTAATTGCACTTTCTTTGCAAGACTGTCTATTGTAAATCGAACAAATTCTTTTAAATCCCGTTCTTAAATACCGCTAATTACTTAAGCCTCACACAATAAAAAAAAAAAACAATTATATATTATGCACAACTTAAACGCTGGAAGTTATCTATTAATGACCTTACTTACAAATGGCCAAAAATGGGACGGCAGAATTACATGTATTTTTCGTACAGGAAATTACCAATAAGTGGCAGTAGCCGTTATCCGAGCTATTTAGGAGGGCTGCTAATATAGATATTTCCGTATATCATTTTTACTTATACGAATCAGAAACATAGAGCATAAATACAAAATTATTTTAACAAACCTTAACAAAGTGGCGGATAAGTAACTTTAATTTTTAATTTTAATATTAAAAAAGAGCTTCTGAGAGTAGTGGTAATCTTCTATTTATTTCCACGAGGCCTGCGGTACATGTTGTGGCAGAAAGAATTCGAGGTAGCAGGTGGCACTATTACTTACTTCGTAAGCAACGTAGCTTGTAGACGGCTTATCAGTTTGTTGTGAGCATAAAATTTCGCCCGCAGACGCTTTCTTGTTGCTTAAAGAATTCCTCTAATATAACCTTCAGCTACTGTATTAGATTTCTACCCACCGTGTCTTTTTGATTACACTCAAGAGATGCTCCTGAATCGCAAGCAAGGATGCAGAGAAACGTTTAAAAACAGTGGCCTGTGTATAACTGAGGTTGAAAGCTTAAAAAAAGTGGTTATTCTTTCTGGAATTTGCCCAAAAGTGTTTTTACCCACAGGTTGAGAATAACATTTATTATTTAGAAACTTCCAAAAAAATCTATTGTGTCCTTGACTAGATGTGTCTACCATTTAAGCTTGTAATATAATATTTCTAAAGAAATTCTATAGGATTGCCTTCACGACTGTTAATTGTAAATACTCTACCTGTTTTAGTTTTGGTATTCTTTAAAGTTACCAATATGGACGAATTTAAGTAATTTACATCATCGATTCAAAATTGAAACAACCCATCTTTTCTACACGCTCCACCTACACCAAAGATTAGTGTTAACTACAATATTTATTGTTAAACATTAGCTTGAGTGTGTACCATACAGAGTCCTGCATTACTACGTCGTTCTTTCTAGCGGCTAGCACATTAGAGATAAGTAAAGAAGTTTATACAAAATATAATCGGTTTAAAAGACCTACTTTGTAAAATTATTTTTAACGATACAGGGTGTCCCATTGGTTTGCGGAACAAAACAGGTTTTTTTAATGGAATACCCTGCTCTTTCTAAAGTGTTCTGGAATAGTTTCTCAACCTCTACATAGCTATTTAATTATTTTTTGGTTTGTTGCCAGCATTGCCAACTTATAATTTTTTTTTTCTAAAATTCTTCCGTAAACAGGCTTTACTTTAACAAATCATAGCAATTTTGTTCTGAAAATTTAATAAACTAATTGTAGCAGACGTTAGACCCGGGATAAAGGTTAATATTTTAATAGTTAGAAATTTAGAATGTGTGCTACAGGGTGTTTCTAAAAGAAATTCAAATTTCTTTAAAACTCAAAAAAATCATAACTCATTTTTTAAAATAAAACCACTAGGTAACCGACTAGATCACTTGGTCCTAATTTTTTCACCTCCAAATTTGACAAAACTAGACTTTTTATAGAGATATGTCAAAGAAATGCTGTATAATGATCCACCAACAACACCAATAAAATATGCAGCAAAGAATAGTGGACTCGCTTGCATGCATCTCATCTCAAATGTTGAAGAGAAGGAAAGGATTTTTCAGCAGCGAGTCAATTGATGCTTCCAATGAAAATAAAAAACATTTAAAGAAACACTCGTTGAAGTCATTTTCTTCAATTTGTTTTTTTCAGTTTTTTTTAATGTATATAATTATTTTGAAAGTTGGGTAAATAAGTAATTAATAAAAAAAATCCTTAAGTTATTCAAATCCCAAAGTGACACTAATCATCCCCATTGCTCTCTTTGGGTGTATACAAATGTAATTAAAATTGTTTTTTTTTAACTATTCTAGTAGCTTCAAAACTATGGGGTTTAGCTATAAAATACCTTTGGTAAAAATTAAAGAGGAAAAAAATGCTTTCTTATAGTGAAGTATAACAGGCTTTATTTCAATTGAAAATAAGGACTTTTGCACTTTGAATTTTGAAAAAATTGGCATGCTTTTTTGCAAACACTCTGTAACACAAAATTTAAATTTCAACTATTAAAATGTTGCTCTTCATCTGGTCTAACGTCGCTGTTAAAATTTGTTTATTAAATTTACAAAAACACAGTCGCTATGATTTTTAAAAGTAAAGCTTGTTTATGGATTTTTTTGGAAAAACAGAGTGTTCCATTATAAAAACTATGTTTTTTGCCATCCCATACAAATGAAACACCCTGTATCGTTAAAAATAATTTTATAAAGTAGATCTCTTTAAACCAAGTATTGTTTAGTTTAAACTTTCTTTACTTATCTCCAAAGGGCTTAGCCGCTACGACTCACTAATGCAGTACCTGTAATTGCTAAAATTAAAAATTTCAACTCATTTTACCAATAAATATGCGTTATTTGGAGCATCAGTTGAAAATGTATATATGTCTTCTTTGATAAGTATTTTGGAATTTTAGGGGGTTATAACCTTCAACTTGCCTTTTTAGAAATGCGATTAACTTGGTAAACTTCTAATATCGAAGTTATTTTTTACACATTAAGTTGCTTTTAGCATAGAATAATATGACCAAAGTGTAGAAGACCTATATTGTTTGGAAATTTCTGCAAAATACACTAAGAGCATATATTCCGTGTAGTTTGTTGTTTTTTTAAGTCGACACCATTTTTAAAAAGTCATCGTATGTCTTTAGAAATTTTTCTCGATTTAGCAAGAAACAAATTCAAAACCACGTTACCTGCTTCCTCTTAATATCGGGAGAAGTATTAGAAAGTCGAGGAAGAAAATTGTTCAAATTTTATTGTCTATAGCTTTTGTTTGAATTATTATTTTTTAAAACACAATTTTATTATTGCTTATATGAACGATTTGGAGTTCTGCTGTAAACGCTTGTTTAAAATTCAATAAATGTCACATATACTTGTCAATTTCATTTTCTTAATTTGATTATACATACCCGATTAAATTTGGGGATATTCTATGTAGCAAAAAGACCGATAACCTACACAGATTTTCGGAATTTTTAAAATATTTAGAAAAATATTCGTTTTACACAATTTTGTTTCAAATAAAAGTTGTTTATAATTATTTATAATTATATCTTTTGTTTAAACTATTTTTGGTTCAATAAGTAATTACTGAGATATAACAATCACGTGACAATAATTGTCGTAACAATATCTCCAACAATATCAATTTTATAAAAAGTTGAGAGAGAATAGTTGTTAGAAATTATATTGTCTATAGCTTTTGTTTGAACTATTTTTTAAAATGCAATTTTATTTGCGCTTATTGGAGCGATGTGGAGTTTTGCGGCAAACGCTTGTTTATAAAATGTAGAGTAATAAATACGGTATTAATTCCTTGCTACAACAAAAACATTACAAATAATGCAGACAACTGGTAGTTTAAAATTCTCAGCAATTTCTGTTTAATCCTCATCCTTCGACTTGAACAAAATGAAATGTGATTCACATTCTGTAATTCTTTCCATAATACCGTCATGCCCTTTTCTTTTTAAATTACTTTATGTTAATTTACAAAATCCTTGTCATTTCTGATTTTAGACATAAAAATGCGTTTTGGCAAATTTCAAACCATGTATTTGCTTTAGCACTGTGGAATTTATTATTAGTAAAGGTGCGTTTTTAATGTGGTTAGAGGAATAAATTTCTAATTTTTTATGTGGTAGAATGTGACAGGATAATAAATTATTTATTTACAACAGATTTGGATAAACTTTCTGACGAATAAATAAATAAAGTTTATTTATTCTACTTGTACAACATTAGTATTTATTAAATCACGCTAGAAACGAAACGTTCTTGACGGTTGAAATTCTTAAATATCACTATGTAGTAAATGTATAAAATAAGATAAATTTAATTATTCAGGCTATATTTATCTAATAGATTACGAATATGAAAAATATTTAAAAAATATTAAATATAAAAAATTAACCAAACAAACTTTGTTTAGAAGAATATGTAAAAAACGGAACTGTACTGCACATTTATTTTGTTATAGAATTTGCAAATATTATGACATTAAGTCCTGAATTAGGGATTGTAATAAATAAGAAAACTTTAAAGTATTTACAGGGTGGGGCACTACCAACGAATTATTTTGTAACACTAAAACGACAAATAATGTAAGAAATCTTAAGCTATATATATATTGAAATTATTTGAAACCACATTTTAAAAATATTTTCGATTGTACAGGGTGCTCCAGAAACACGTACTATATCAAAGTTGGTTATTTTAAATGGAACACTCTGTATTTTTTTTATTTTTGAATTGTAGGATAAAAATAATGTATGTTCTTTAACATGTCTATATACCAACTTTCATTAGTTTCTGAGATAAATCGATTTTACCTGATTTTTCAGACCTTCCAAAAATGCAATAACTTCAAAATAAATAAGAACAAGCAACTTTGGTTTAACCACCTTACTAAAAACTTTCAACATCTCTTTTGCAATATTTATTTGAATGGTATGATGTACAGAGTGTTTTAAATACTACCGCATAACTCTTACGACTTAAAACTTAAATAACTTGCTTAACTTAAATAGAACATCCTGTATTTTTGTAACCTGTTGGAATCAGGAACTAATTACCATTCAGTCGGTATTAGGGTTACCAACCCCTAACTCTGATAGCTTTCGAGATATTTTAAAATTTGCTAGTTTAACAATTGGCAATTTATTGGAATTTAAGTTACCTGTGAGATATCAAGTAAAATGAACATTTTTAATGTATAGGCCAATCTAGTTTTAAATATTAACTTTAAAAAACTTTTTCGAACAAAATAACAGAAATATGGTCAGTCGAATCGCGCCCACCTGTCACAAACAACAGCAACCTTTATTAGTTTCAACAAAAGTCGACGACACTGTAAACATTGGTAACTTTGTTTAAAAAAAATTTAAAATAATGGTTTTCGAAATTATCGTACTACTATTAGAGCCATTTGTATTACATTCTTAGTTAATAGGTTAAAGTTTGTCGATGTTTACAGTATGATCGATTTTTATGTACCAAATAACGGTTGCTGTTGTTAAACATAAGTAAATTGTGACCGCTGTGCGTAACTCGACTTACTCTTAGAGTCCAGGATACTAGTCATAAGCACATTTCTGTTTATATTTAAAAAAAATATTTTTAAGGTAAATATTTAAAACTGTGAAGTTGCAAGATATTGTCCATATTACGAATATTTCACAGGTAACTTAGACACCAGTACATCGTAAATTGTTAAACTATTAAATTTTTAAATATCTCGAAAACTACCAGAGTTAGGGGTTGGTAACCCTAATACCGACTAAAAAGGTAAGTAGTTCCAACTTTCAACAGGCTAAAGAAAATGTATGGTGTTTCCGTTTAAGTTAAACAAGTTGTTTAAGTTAAACAAGTTATTTAAGTTTTAAGTAGTTAGTATTATGCGGCAGTATTAAAAACTCTGTACATCATAACATAATAGTAAATATTGCAAAAGAGATGTTGAAGGCTCTTAGTAAGGTGGTGTAAACCAAAGTTGCTTGTTCTTATTTATCTTGGAAGTATTGCATTTTTGGAAGGTCTGCAAATCAGGAAAAAATCGATTTATTTCAGAAACGGAAGTAAGTAGGTATAGGGACATGTTAAAGAACATACATTATTTTTTTATCGTACAAATTCAAAATAGAAAAATACAAAATGTTCCATTTAAAATAACCCAACTTTGATATGGTACTATGTTTCTGAGAGCACCCTGTACAATCAACAATATTTTTAAAATATGGTTTCAAATAATCTTGATTATATGCATGCCTTAAAATTTCTACAACATTATTTCTCGTTTTAATGCTATAGAACAATTCGTTGGTAGTGCCCCCACCCTGCATATACTAAGATTCAAAAATTTGTTTTTTGTTTTCATTGTCCTCTATAGATTCTGGCCAAAACCAAATAAATGATTAGAGTCTCTTGGAATTAGAATAAAAGCAAAAGGGCAGGTATGGAAGATAAGTGGACAACTTAAGGGTGCTTTTTTTCTATATATCTGATATGCTAAGATTCAAAATTTGTCTGTTTCTTTGTTTATTTTTGTCCCTCTATAGACTTGGCTAATATTGGTGCTAGGCCAAAGCGAAGTATATGGCTGGATTTAGAATAGAGCGTAAGGGGGCGAATGAGGAGTCTGGTAGCGAAGTCTACCAGAGGGCTTTTTTTTCCTATCTATATATTAAAATTAAAAATTTGTTTTGTTTGTTCCTTCTATTGACACTCTGCCAATATAGGTGCTAGGCCAAAGCTTTAGAATGAATACACGGGGCAAATGGGAGGATCTGAGGTGGCGGGGTTCTACTAGCGGTTTTTTTTTATTTCTGGTACCGTCCGATGAAACGGTAAAATTTATCATTTTTCCGTAAAAGCTATTATTTAACACTCAAAGTAATGGAACTCTAAACTGGAGCGTCTATCTGTAATAAAAATATAAACACCAAGAAACTAGACAAAACCATACTCGAACACGTTTTCCAATAGCTTGGCGAACTGATGACCTCGACCTTAAAAGTGATTGTAGAAGGTCATGATAAAACTTAAATTTTGTTAACGTCATTGCTAAAAATACACTGAATAAAATGAGGTACTCTCAGTATACTGCTAATAAAATGTTAAAACACTTGTTACTTAACTGGGTGTATTCATCTTGAAAGGTGACTATCGTTATTTGTTCAGAAGATTTTTGCAAAATTTATACAGGGTGTTTTATTGAAAAACGGGCATACGTTAACTGCAGGTAGAGGGTGTCAAGGTTGTTCTAAAATATCACATATGATTGATCTAACATTCGTTATATCCGAACTATTGGGATTGCTTTATGTAGGCTTGGTTTAATTTCCTTAATGGATTTTATAATTTATAAAAACCGAAATATATATATATATTTTATAATTTTTGGGCTACACATTTTTCGTAATATGCACAATTTATAAAAAATATTCATGAAAAAAAAAAAAAGCAGGTTCCATGCTTGATTAAAATATCATTTACAAATTTGTTAACTCCCCAAAACAACACCTTGCATTATCAAATTTAAAATTTTTATTTCCCCTATATTGGAATAGACCTGCCAAGGATACATTCAAGAATACTAAAATTTCTAGTTAAGTTTTTATGAAACACATTTTGAAAATTTTCTTTATAGGAAAATACACGTTGATAGATGTAATCCCTGTGGCAAGAACAATCTCACATGCCCGATACGAGGAGATAGTGACGTTGCCGGCACCGTTATTGCCGAACCGATAAATGTTACTTCGATGCGGGCATAAATAAGCCTTCCAAAAGAACGAACACATGATTCTTACCATTTTCAAAGAACCTTCTTCCTCGTCGCCCGAGAATCACCATCTTATCCATCACTCTAGAAGAACCTCTTCTCCACCGCTGTAATTTAAATTATTATTTTGCCGATTTTCTCAACTTATAATTATTTCCAAATTTATTTTGCCGTTTTGAACCAAATTCTATTTTATTTTAAGCTGTTTTCATCGTTACGAGGATATATTGAAAAATTCTTAGCCTACTATAGAACCAAACAAAATTTCAATGTCAAAATATTTTATTACTCAACATATTCTCCTCTTAATTGGATACAATTATTACAGCGAACCTGCAACTTCTCTAGACCTTTAAAAAAAATGTTTCTTCTTGCTCTGCAAAAACCAGACCTCCACAGCTTCTATTACCTCCTTGTTGGACGAAAATGTACCACCTTTTAAATTTTTTTTTTTCAGCTGAAGAAAGAAGTGATAGTCGGACGAAGGCAAATCGGTTGAATAAGTAAATTCTAGTAATACCAAACCCTAAATCACGAATTTTTGCATGGCAACATGAGATTTGTGTGCAGGGGCGTTCTCCTGCAAAAACAAAACACCTTTGGACAGCTTTCCGCGTCTTTTCTCTTTAATATTTTCCCGTATAGTGGTCAGTAATGTCGAATAGTAATCTCCAGTTATTGTTTTACCCTTATCCAAAAAATCAATCATGATTACTCCATGGCAATCCCAAAAACTAACAAGAACTTTTCCAGCAGATTTTTGGACACGAAATTTCTTAGGTCTTGGAGAACCAGAATGTCGCCATTCCATCAATTGTTGGTTTGTTTCTGGATCGTAAAAATATACCCAAGTCTCATCCATAGTAACAATTCGGTTTAAGAAGTCTACATCGTTTTCAAATCGAGCACAGATCGAACGGGATGCTTCTACCCTTGCACGCTTTTGGTCAACATTCAAACATTTGGGGATCCATTTTGCAGCAATTTTTCTCATGTCCAAATTGACGTGAACCATATGATGAACGCGTTCGTATGAAATATTCAGTGCTTCAGATATCCGTTTTAGCCCAATTCGACGGTCTGATAAAATCATGTCATGAACTGCATCGATATTTTCGGGGACTGACACAGAAACTGGCCTTCCCGATCGGTCATCATCTTCAATGGAAAATTTACCTCTTTTGAAGCTTGCATTCCAATTTTGACGGTCGCATACGAAGGACATTGATCACCAAGGGTATTAAGCATATCTTTGAAAATCTGCTTACCTCTTAACCCTTTTAAATACAGGTACTTGATGATGGCTCGATACTCCAATTTTTCGATTTTCACAATTTCGGTGGACATCTTTTTCATTTAATTTATTGCGTGACTCTGGTTTACTTTTTGACGTCAAACTTTACACTGATACTTCTAATAAGTTATTGTTCGTTGCTATGGTAACGCAATATTTTGTTTATGCAAGGAACTGGTCTAGGCTAACTAGATATCAATACATCCTCGTATTTCAGTGCCTTGAGACTGTAAAGAAACCTGGGCCGTATTCTCGAGTTTTTCCGCGTAGATTTCGCATACGAAATGGTCGGTTTTGTACGAATTTTGAGAAATGGAATCCTCAAACTGTCGGAATGGATTTGTATACAATTTATATCTGTACGATTTACATTGTACGGTCTTGCCATCCAAAATGCAGTAACGTATACGTAATGACAGGCTTTTATTAATTTAGAAATTTTCTTCGTAAACGAAAATTGTTGAGACATTTAAAATTGTTTATTCGTTGATTTTCAGATTTGATTTGTTGTTCATTTGTTTTAAAGAAAGTTTTGTTGGTGTGAAGCAAAAGTGCAATTTTGTACTTGGTTAAGCAGAATAATTCTTGTAACATTTAACATATAACTTATGTCCATTTAAAGACGTCTATACATAAGCAAATACAGTTAGGAGCATATTGGTGTTTTGGAAGAAACAGAAATCGTATGCGAACATGGTAGAAGATTTTATCAATTTGACGAGCATTTTTAACAATCTGGTGATAGAAGATTTATCAAATTATATAGATTAACGAAAAAATGACTTCTGAGTGTCGACGTTACCATAAAATTTTCGCTTAGCATCAATGTTCCTTCGTAAATAAACGATTGTAAAATTCAAAAATTTATTAAAAATAATAAACCTCAAGCAACATTAGATATTTGCAAATTTCTTTAAATTTTTTTTTATTATTTTTGCTTGATTTTACTTTTTTGTACCTGCTTTGCGAATTGCTCGAAACCTTCAAGGGTCTTCTGAAGTTTATGGACAGTAAGACGTCTTTTAATTTTTGGCTTTCTTCCAAAAGTTGGTAAAACCTGAACATTTAATTGTTTTAAATTCGCATTATTTTTACTAATACACATCGTTAACTTTGGAAGGACGTGGAAGCTTCTGAAATTAAATTTCTAGTGGATTCTACGTTTAGATTTAATTGAATTAAACTTTTTTTTGGTAGTGGTTTTTATAGGGTGTCGTGTCTAAGTAAAATAAATACCAGTTATATACATTTTACTTTCTTAATCATCAAACTTATTTTTTACTACCGTTTTTTTTTTTTGGGTTCTCCGAAGAAATTAAAGGAGGTCGTCACGTCACGTCTTCCCAAAGTTTCAGGGGCGGTGAATAAAACGGACAAAAAATTTCGAAAACTAAAATTACCAACCTAAAATAGACGTTTAAGAAAGCTTATTTGCGAAGCAAAAATGGATTAATTCGATGATTTTCCACAAAAAATATTGAAATTCTAAAATTTACGCACTATGAGGACCATTTGTAAACTTAGTTGGTTCCTATTGGTGCCTATAGCCAACTTGTCTTATGGCCATTATTATTGTTACTTGTCAAATTAAATTCATATTAATTTTGGCACTCGTGACATACGGTTACAGCGTTGTCACGTTCCATGCGAATAAAAAAAGTCAAACGTAATTTTCGTACGATTGATTTTCCGAATATCATTCGAGAATGCATTTAAAGGATTCCGTGGGTAATTTTTCATACGATACTTGTCGTATACGAAATAATTTGGACGAACTCGAGAATTGCACTACTAGGGTCACATTTAAGCCGTCCACAGACGCCGAGTTTCAACCGCAAGGCCGCATTCCACCGGACGGAAACCCGGCAATAAAATACATTTGTTTTTTTGTTTTCATTATTAATTAATTTTCCTTTTTTTTTAATTGTTTGTAACCTATAAATAGACTGTTGCAACATTTTCGTATTCGTCTCCGATTAGAGCTACCCTTGGTCGGCAAGTCTACAGCACATAAAACTGAATCTAAGGATGTGCCTTCGGAGTTTAGCCAGAATAGTTTACTACCTCTATCTAGTATTATAATTATACTAGACAAAGCCAGCATGCTACGCATGCGTTAAGTCACAAAATAAATTAGCTTCTAAAGAGCAGACAGTTATGAACAATAATTAGCACTATTTGAAATTCGTGCTTGGTTTGATATGGCGATGTGAAAAATGTTTACTGGTTGAATCTAGTCGCGTTACATTAACTATAAAATCTGAGAGCTCTAAATCACAGCATCAATACTCACTGAATTTGAAAACAGCAATCCTGTTTAAAAAGGAAATCACGGATAACCTATGCTCTTCTATTGCGCAACTAAAGCATTAACATTCATCAGTTGAGTAATTAATATGAATGCAGAGTATGTACTCCATGTGAATTGGTAAATGAATCGAGAGTATTCGGTGTGCGCTCGCAACGAATCGAGAGTAGGTGAGGACGCACAAACGACATAACATATTAATATAGAAGATATGGATGTAGTCCGAATAGAAATTATTATAAAAAATATTTAGAAGCGGATTTATTGGCTCGGACCGCTTTAAAGTAATACAACAAAGTTTATTTAGGTGAAATTGACTGTTTGGTTCGCATAACGCTCGCAGTTACGCGTGTGTGAGTCATCAAGTTCGTGCATACGAAGATTTTTGGTGAAATTGAATCCTCTACAGTTAAACCATTCGGAAAATCTGCAAAATTACGAATATTTTGATTTTTATTTGTGTTTTTACGTAATATGGTTCCGGAGTTATAAAAATTACAGTATTCGTATAACAATGTAAAATTCCTAAAAAAATTTTTAAAATGATAAATTTTTTTAAACATTATGTGATAGGGTCATAAAAGGAACGTTTTTTTTAAATAAATTTTTTTATCTGTTATAATTTAGAAATTATGGCCGTTTTAGTTTTCGAATGAAATTTTGTCGGAAACGTTTTTCGCTTATAACTTTTAAAAACACGCAAGGTCTAACAAAACTGAAACGGCCAAAAATTTTACTTTCTTTATTCGCGTATGATGCTTTTTGAATTTTGAAAATCGGTCCGTAAACAAGCGAGTTGTGGTCAACTTACGGCTCAATTTGTTTGGAAATTTTTTGACTATCTTTAAAATTTTTTAAACCTTGAAGATACCCTTGTACAAAAAAAAAATCTAAATCGAAAAATAAAGACACATCTTTCGTAAACTCGAAACTTTTTCGAAACGAAAATATCTTACCCCGTTCTAATGTGAGACGAATTTGAAAAAGGTTGATTTTCGTATAGATTTGAAAAATGAATCGAGAGTAGGTGTGCGTTCACACTAACGACATAACATATTAATATAAGATTTCTAATAAATTTCGATGTATCATTTCATCAGCGTAAACCTGTCGTATGACTTAAGCAACTATTTGAAATCCGTGCTTGGTTTAATGTGGCGATGTGAAAATGTTTACTGGTTGAATCTAGTTGCGTTACATTAACTATAAAATCTGAGAGCTCTAAAATCACAGCATCAATACTCACTGAATTTGAAAACAACAATCCTGTTGTTTAAAAAAAGGAAATCACGGATAACCTATGCTTTCTATTGCGCAACTAAAGCATGATGTACCTGAAAGTATCACTAAAAAATTAAACAAAACTGTTTTACCTTCCAAAAACTCTTTGCTTCACCAACGCCAGCTACCTTATATGCAGCCATCGCTTCTGCGGTTTCTCAGGCAAAAGTTATTATAAAACCTGTAAATGCAAACCAATCAACTGCTAAAACCAAGTGCGAAATTTTAAAAAAAGTTAACCTTTTAGTTTCAGGTATAGAATTTAAGCAATAAATAAATAAAAAATGGTGAAATTGTAGTACGCTGCTCTAACAAAAACCACTCAAAAAAATTACGACAAGTTGCCGAAGAAAATCTACCCGGATCATATAATATAAGTACATCAATTAAAGCCGACCCAAATCAAAATAAGAATTGTTGGTCTTTCTGAACGTCTTCACCCTAATGCGTTCTTAAATTTTATGAAATGTCAACATGCCAAATTTTTTAACGAAGATACATTGTGCAATGTGATTTCAATCATCCCGCTTAAAAATAATGCAGCTGTTTTTAAGCAATTATTAGTACTGATGTAATATTGTATAATAAACTTCTAGAAGCTGGACATATTCTAATTGGTTTAGACGGGTGTACAGTGTTTGACGGTATGGAATTACGCAGATGCTACAATTGTAATAGTTACAATCACTCTACTATTCGCTGTCCTGACAAGGGTAAGCCAGTATGTCCTTTGTGTGCCAAATCTCACATGGTTAGAGAATGTAAAGCTGCTTCAGATGACTATAATTGTGTAAATTTTTAATAGTAAAAAAACATTACGTGATAAATGCACCACTGACAAATTAACGCTTGAGAAAAGTAAAGAGAGTTTATTTGGAATGTCAATAACTGTAGGTTTAAAAAAAAACTAGAGCGTCTTAACAGTTGTGATAAAATAATTAACATCCGGACTCCTCAAGTCGGAAGTAATATAAATATGTCGTATTTTACATATGGTACTATCAAAATGTAAGGGGTCTGCGCTCTAAATTAGACACTTTCTTTCTAAACGTATCTGATTTACACTATGATGTAATTTGTTTGACTTAAACTTGGTTAAATAATGACGTCGATAGTAGTGAACTCTTTCCTTTCAATAATTACTTAGTTTTTCGAGCAGATAGAAATTTTACAGTCACTGGTCGTTCCAAAAGTGGTGAAGTACTAACTACCACCAAACACACAAATATTACATCCTTGAATTTAGATCATTTTACTTCAGTTGCCTTAGTCGACATAGTAGGCTGTAAAATTCTCTCTCAGCCTCTAATTTATCCTTAAATAATTTTTGCCATTTTTTTGAATTACTTGAAGAATATATGTCATGGTTAGACAATGTAATTATTGTTGGAGACTTTAATGTACCGAACTTTGCTGCATCTACCAATGATACAAAAAGCATGTCATTAAATAATACAATAAATTATCTACACTTGGTCCAGATTAACAATGTCAAAAATAGTACAGGTAGGCTCTTAGATCTGTATTGAACAATGTAATAAATCTCTATTTTAAAGTTGAACAAGAATCTTTCCCACTAGTTGAAATTGATCCGTATTACCCTGCCCTTGCCATCAATGTATCATTTTCAGAAAAACGTTTTCCGTAATAACTTCTAAAATTCTTAAACCACACGTATTAAAATATTTGAAAAAACATTTAATAATATTTTGGAACGTACGAGGGTTCAAATCCCAGTTTTTTTTTCTTTTTTTTAGTTTGTATTATTATTTTTAAGAACAGAGTTTAATTTCCATTGCTGAACAGACATAATTAAAAGTTTGACTTTTTTTACTTGACTTGGAAATGGATTTATTAGAATAATATTAAATTAAAGGGTTTTTTGAATATTGTAAATGAAACGAACATGCGTAATGACGTATGTGCATGCGCATAAAATTTTACAATATTTAGAAACTTTCTATTATTAAACACTTAAACTAAATGTTTAATAATGGGGGTTAAGTAAAAAAATAAAATTTTTTTATTTTTTTTTTTTTTTTTTTTTTTTTTTATTTTTTTTTTTTTTTTTCTTTTTTTTTTTTTTTTTTTTTTTTTTTTTAATGAAATAAAAAAAAAAAAAAAAAAAAATTTTTAAAAATAAAAAAAAAAAAAAAAATTTTAAAAAAAAAAAAAAAAAAAAAAAAAAAAAAAAAAAAAAAAAAAAAAAAAAAAATAAAAAAATTAAAAAAAAAAAAAAAAAAGTAATAGGAAAAGGAAAAAAAAAAAAAAAAAAAAAAAAAACCAGTAGAAAAAAAAAAAGAAAAGGGGTAGAAAAAAGAAAAAAAAAAAAAAGGGGGAGAAAAAAAGATGGGGAAAAAGGACACTCATGAAATTTAAAACTTGGACACCACAATTTCTGTAAACAAAAGTTTGCACATTGTGAAGCGGGCTTAAGGGTATCATTTACAATTCTAACAGCAGGTAGTCTCAGCAGGGGTTATCTTATAGAAGGACTGTAGAATGAATCATTACACTAAGCACGTTTTAGAAAATAGGTAATTTACGTTGCTTACTTAATTTTTTCTTTAAAGAATATATTTGAAGGTATCGCTAATTAAACACCATAGCTCGATTAATTATCGAATCAAAATTTTGTTTAGGAAATGTTTACAAAATAAAATTAGAAATAATTTTGATTTAAAAACGTCTACAAGCAATAACTTTTAAATTAAATCAAAAAACTAAACATGGTTATTTGGGTTGACTGATTATTACTTATTTTTAAATAAATCTAACCTACTAATTATTGTAAGTTATTAAAAAAATCATTAAACTCTCTATTCATAATATTTAGTCCTTACAAAATGTATATTTTATGACGTTTCATTTTTTTCTGTAGTTAATATAAAAAGTGAAAATAAAAACTAAGGCAATTCTTATTGTCAACGTATATATTTAGTTTTTGACAAGAATTTATTACATAATTATAATTAAGATACCAAGTTATAGTTTAAAATTAAATGAAAACTTTTTTTAAATAAAGGTATTACTATATAAATAAATATAAGAAATCAATAATGGGTGTGACCTCCATTATTATTGATACATTCTGGAGGCGTCTGCTCATTGACGCTATCAAGGTATCAATATAATTAATATTAATCGTTTCCCATGCGGTATCAATGGCTGCAATTAGTGCATTACGGTTTACTGGTATAAAATTTGGCCCTTGTTGTCTTCGGATAACAGCAAGTATTCGAGCCCAAACATTTTCGATAATGTTAAAATCTGGGCTTTTGCTGGCCAGGGTAACAGCTCCAAGTTATTTGCTTGTATCCAGTTGCGCACAACCTGCGAAGTATAGGGTCATCATATCCCGATAGTTAATTATCGAATGTTCCAAGAAAATATGTGTAAATAGTAAATGGAATCTACTAACGTAACGTTAAGTCGTTAATTATAGTTACATAACTCTCCTTTCATAAGATATAGTTCATATTAATATGCTTATTGTAAAGCTTCGTACACACCTGAACAACAAACCGAGGAACAAACAGAACAACGAACCGAACGGCAATCGGAACATTAATTTGACGGTGCTACGTACGAATTTTAGAACAGATTCGCAAGTCCTGATTGTTCCACGAACGGTTTGCGGCGTTCCCGCAACTTGTCGGTTTTTTCTCCGACATCAAAGAAAATGCGCGCGAATGCGTTTGCAGGTTTGGACGAATCTAAACAAAACGGCGAACAAACTTATGCGGGAGAATTAAATTATTTATTTTTGTCCTCCCTTTGTGGGTTTGTTGTGTTTTAGGTAATATTATGGAGTTGACAGAAGAAAAATGTTTTAAATTAATCAGTGTTTAAGAATGCAAGAAAAAAATGATGTCCCTATTAGCATCATTTGGGCGGAAATTTCCAAAATAAAAAAAGCGAAGTAAATTATAATTTTTACTCTTCTTTGTGCGTAAAAATTTGGTTGGCACTATCTTCTTGTTTTCCGCAATTTTCTCTTCTCAATAATAAATATATATGAACTGAAAACTACTGAAAATAATTATGGAACAGCACAAACGTTCCGTTTGTTGTTCGGATTGTGGAAATCATAAAAGATCGTTTGTCGTTCTGTTTGACTTTCGGTTCGTTGTTATGTTTGTTGCTCGGTTTGTTGTTCAGGTGTGTACGAAGCTTTACAACTTAAGCAACAATTTTTTGGCGAATAAAGATTAGTTTGTGATGTAATATTAGAAACACAAATTTATATCATATCAAATTTATGACAACTTAAAACCAAGAACGTGTATGTTATTGCTAAGAAATTATTAAGGAAAAAGCGCAATTGCAGTGTAAATATTTATAATTAGATATTTTCGAAAGTTTATAAGTCCTCTATTGTAATCTTAATACTTAAAAGAAAATCCTGTCCATTAGCATTATAAGGAAATGGCTTTTACTTTATGAATAAGTTTCAATAACAATAGAATATCCTTGCTTGTTTAATTTACTTCCTTTGAGTCATATTGCTCTAAGGGTTGTTACATTGGTCATTAGAAGTATGTAATAAATAAACAATTACCTACTGTTTGAGAAGGGGTAGTGTGAACCAATAAATAAAGTAAGAAATGTAAATTCCATTTTAGTTTAAAATTTCAAGTGTTGTGAAAATGCCACCTCATCTCGGTGCTGATTTGAAAGCGCGGATTGTTTCGGAATTAGCGGCGGGCCGTAGCGTGCGTGAAATTTCACGTATGTTAGATATACCAAAAGCACCGTAGGGCATTACCGAGTAAAATGGAATCTTGAACACACTTTGGAAAGAGCCATCGGAAGTGGTAGACCTAAAGTATCTACACGTGCTCAAGATCTCGAGTTGTTTCATTACGTAACAGAACAACCATTTGCTACATACTCCAGGGCTATAGCAGATACACATTTTCCCGGATGCCGTATAACTGCACAAAAAGATTAAAGGAGATGGGAATAAAGAAGTATAATGCTGCTGCGAAAGAAGTTCTCAGTGACGAAAATATGAGACGTCGTCTGGAATTTGCAAGGCGATATGTGAACGAACCTTTGGAATTTTGGAATCGAGTGATTTTTAGCGACGAAAAACGTTCAATAGCCGCAACGATGGACCACTAAAAGTTTTTAGAATGGAAGGAACTCGTTACGAAAATAATCACATATGTCCTAAAAAACGAAGTGGTTATTTTTCTGTGAATGTGTGGGGTTGGGTTAGCGCGCGGGGTCCAGGAGTTTGTTGGGCTATCGATGGACGTCTTGATTCTGCTGCGTATTTAGATATTTTGGAAACTATTATGAAACCTTCAGTCGAAGTGTTTTATCCAGACGAAGATTATATTTTCCAACAAGTAAGTATTCTTATTTCACTATACTTTCTCCAAAAAATAGTTCGGGATCTGTTGAATTAACATTTTCATAATGTATTTTTGTTGTTAAAGGACAACGCCCCTATTCATACTTCGCGGGTTGTGCGCAATTGGATACGAGAAAATAACTTGGAGCTGTTACCCTGGCCAGCAAAAAGCCCAGATTTTAACATTATCGAAAATGTTTGGGCTCGAATACTTGCTGTTATCCGAAGACAACAAGGGCCAAATTTTATACCAGTAAACCGTAATGCACTAATTGCAGCCATTGATACCGCATGGGAAACGATTAATATTAATTATATTGATACCTTGATAGCGTCAATGAGCAGACGCCTCCAAGAATGTATCAATAATAATGGAGGTCACACCCATTATTGATTTCTTATATTTATTTATATAGTAATACCTTTATTTAAAAAAAAGTTTTCATTTAATTTTAAACTATAACTTGGTATCTTAATTATAATTATGTAATAAATTCTTGTCAAAAACTAAATATATACGTTGACAATAAGAATTGCCTTAGTTTTTATTTTCACTTTTATATTAACTACAGAAAAAATGAAACGTCATAAAATATACATTTTGTAAGGACTAAATATTATGAATAGAGAGTTTAATGATTTTTTTTAATAACTTACAATAATTAGTAGGTTAGATTTATTTAAAAATAAGTAATAATCAGTCAACCCAAATAACCATGTTTAGTTTTTTGATTTAATTTAAAAGTTATTGCTTGTAGACGTTTTTTAAATCAAAATTATTTCTAATTTTATTTTGTAAACATTTCCTAAACAAAATTTTGATTCGATAATTAATCGAGCTATGGTGTTTAATTAGCGATACCTTCAAATATATTCTTTAAAGAAAAAAATTAAGTAAGCAACGTAAATTACCTATTTTCTAAAACGTGCTTAGTGTAATGATTCATTCTACAGTCCTTCTATAAGATAACCCCTGCTGAGACTACCTGCTGTTAGAATTGTAAATGATACCCTTAAGCCCGCTTCACAATGTGCAAACTTTTGTTTACAGAAATTGTGGTGTCCAAGTTTTAAATTTCATGAGTGTACCAACAAAAAAAGAACCCGAACCAAAAATTCCAAAAAACAAAAAATAAAAAAAAAAAAAATTTAAAATCTCCGTGAAAAAAAAAAAAAAAATTAAAAATTATTTTTAAAAATTTTTTTAAAAAAAAACGAAAAAAAAAAAATAAAAAAAAACAATTTTTAAAAAAATTTTTTTTTTAAAAAAAAACCCCCCCCCCCAAAAAAAAAATTTTAATAACATAAAAAAAAAAAAAATTAAAAAAAAATTTTAAAGTAATATAAGAATATAAATTTTTTTTATAAAAAAATTTTTTTTTTTTTTTTTAAATACCTTTTTTTTTTTTTTATATTCTTTAAATACAGATGTTTTTCCAGATATTTGAAAACTTTCAAAGCCATGTCCGGTTTTAAAAAAAGGCGATCACCAACTACCGCCCCATATCTATAATACCTATTTTTGCAAAAATTTTTGAGGGTATTATTTATAGTCAACCATAAAATCATCGTTGGAGGCATATTATTACAGACAAGCAACATGGATTTATGAAAGGCAGATCTACTTTAACAAACTTGTATTGTTTGACCCAATATGTAACAAATTACATAGATAAATGTGTTCAGGTTGGTGTTGTGAAGGTTACATGGATATGTCTAAAGTTTTTGACAAAGATAACACACAGTATATTACTTTCTAAAGCTAAATTCTCTTGCTGGTCGGTAAAACTCTAGACTTTTTCAAGTCGCACTTAAGTAATAGGCAGCAAGTTGTTCTGCATAATGGTTTTAAATCAACCGGCATTTGTGCAATCGTGTAGCGTTCCTTAAGGTTCTAACTTGGAGCCGTTTTTTTTGTTTTTAGTATACATTAATGACATCTCTAATCTGTATCAATAATAGCAACTTTCTTTGATGATTTAAAACTCTATAGAAACATAGATACCCTCTAGGACTCGCATGTAGCTTATTGCAGAGTGATTTGATTAATATATCTACATGGTGCGTAAATAATGGATTGGAACTTAATACTTCTAAATGTAACGTAGTGACTGTCAAATTAAAATTAGATTAAATTAGATAAATTGGTAAACGATCTAGGTATCAAATTTGGATCACAAAACTTAACTTCAATGCCCATATTAATTCTATTGTTCGAACATCTTTTAAATTGTTTTGAGTTTCTAATACGTAATACACGGCAGTTTACTAGTATCGCTACACTTAGGAGTTTATACTTTTCGTTACTACAGATCCGTTTTTTGAGTACTGCGCTTTCTGTCTTAATTTTGTCAATCTCTCTCTATCTTTGAAAGTGTGCAAAAACGTTTTGCAAAGTATTTTGTATTTAATGGTGCACCATTTATCCACCTCGTGAAATCGATCAAAGTTTTTTAAATAGCCAGTTCAGTCTTGATACACTTCCGTTATTAGAAGAAAATAAATTTTGACTTAATGTTTATTGGTAGACTGGTCATCAATTTTAATTGACAGCTCATATTTATTATCATGGCACAAAGCAGTAACCTTCTAGTGTATGCCAGAAACAAACCCACCTTTCCATCCTTACTACTATTAGAACAAACTGTTGGTAAAGCTAATGCGTGCCTATAAACAGTATGATACAAAATTTTAATTAAAATTGTTAACAATTTTGATTGATTCTTTTGTCATTTTGTGAATTTATTAGTAGCAATTGGTCAAACAAGAGTTAACTAGTAGTTTTGTAAAAAATTTTATTCAATTCTTTTTATTTTGACAACATTTGTTATTCTTAAACACATTTTTATTATTATTTTCGTTCTAGTATTATTTGGCATTGTTAACCATCAGCATTATTTAGTTACATTATTAATTTTTCAATACAACAATTATGTCTTGTTTGTTTTGATGTAATACATTTGTAGGTACTATATTATTATTATTTATTAATGTCACGTGATAGTCATATCTCAAGCTACCTACTTCATCTGATCCAAAAAAATAGTTTAAAAAAAGTTGTGTACAATTAAATTATAAATAACTTTCATTTAAAAAAAAATGTGTAAAAACCAATATCTTTGTAAAACTTTCAAGCTCTGAAAATCTATTTAGGCTAACAGCTATTTTAACTTCTAATTATGATCAAAATAGTAACTATAAAACTATAAACAAGACATAGATGCAAAGTTTTATAAAAATTCTGACAAGCGGTTTCCTGATATCTTGTTTAAATACTTCCATCGGACAAAAACATTTAAATTCGTCTAAAACAATTTTTCGGTTTGGAAAGCGTCGAATAACTCCCCATTTTATTTATATGATGTTGGAGTAAAAATTGTTGGTCAGTGTTAAACTTTAAAAATGGTGAAAAAATTTGGTTAAAAATGAAGTTAAGACCGATTCAGTAAACTTTATATGTAATAAATATTTTGTTATGAGGTTCAACGAAATAATTGTTTTTAATTTTAAGCATTTCACGAAATTGTATGTTAAAACCATTGGACTTTAAAAAATTCTAAAAACAGTGATTTAAGAAATTGGCTTACTATAATAATAATAATAATAATGTCTTTTATTGAAGCAAATAGAAAATAAATATGATTTATATAATTAAATATAGTGAGCACTGAGTATCATTTGTATAAATTTATAAATAAATACAGGGTAATTCATTACTATTTGGAAATTTAACACTAGAACTCTGATCTCAAATTATGAAGATGTAACCTAAAAACACCGAGATAAAATGTCGCTATTATTATAGTTGTTAGAGTGTATGTTCTGAAAATGTTCAAACTATTTGTGCTCAGTATTTGTAATCCACCTACTTGATTTATCTATTTCATATATGGCAGGAAGCGTAGACACCGTCACACCCTTTTAAATTACGTTAAACAAACATTTCTGTCTGGTTTCAACAGAGGCGTACGATAGGGGTGGCGACAGGTTAATCGTCCCCAAATTTACGTCACTGGCGGATTAGAAATTTTAGTAGAATCTCTTTCGGATTCTTCAATATTTTTTAGTAATACGTACTCTTTCCTTATAACGATTAAATCAATATTTTTCGAGATAATTAACAATAAAGACAACTAAAATTTATTGACAAAAATAAAATAGATCTTCTAATCCTTCAAAATAATTCAAAGTGATTTTAAAATATTGTTAAAGCAAATAACGTCATTTCTCATTTTAATCCGATAAGTCACATTTGATGGATAAATTCTTCAATATTATTTATTTCGTGTAGTTGGCTCTGAAATCCAAATTAATTCTTTTGATCTAGTGGGGTGCTTTCATTTTTTTTTCAATTCAGTGGTACAGCTTCATTTTTTTAACTTAAAATATCTCTCGAAATACATTGACTTAATCGTTATGAGGAAAGAGTACATTATTTACTTAATAAATATTGTAGGATCGAAAAATTGTACTAAATTTTTTTTCCGCCAGTGACGTAGAATTTGGGCACGATTAACCGGTCACTTACCCCTGTCAGTCTCTGATAGTAGACAGAAATGTTTGTTTAACATAATTTAGAAGAGGTAGGGTGTACAGTGTCTTACACTTTCCCTGCCAAATATGAAAACAAATACGTCAATTAGTTTTAAAACATCCTTCAAGCACAAATGTTTTTAAATTTTTAAACAAAACACCCTGTAACTTTTAGTATGGAGCGACCTTTCATCTGGGCGAAGTTCAATAGATATTTAAAAAAAACACGAAAATTAATTACTTCTTACTTTAAGGGCTAACATTTTATTCTAATAACGTAAATCAACAAGATAGTGTCAATACATAACAGGAAATTAATAAATTAGATTTTATTTAAGTTAACATTTATTTGAGAGTCTCAAAATAAAGTATTTACAAGAGTATTTCTTGTTTTTGTATTTGTGCGAAATTGTGATCTAATACATTGATAATGAACATAATTTTTGGCCGTATTTACCTAAAATTAATAAATCCCTATTCAGGTAACTGTTACAAGTGTAGATACTCAAGGCAGCTGTAATTTAAAAAAAATCACTTGACTAATGTACGGTTACTGAAACATTTGTATATTATTGAAAATTTGAAAATAGATAAATTGTTTTTAGTTTTAGAAAAATCAGTCATTTTTCTTCACATGAATTAAGTTTATTTACATACTAATTAATTTAGAATAAAAGATAATAAACTTCTACCACAATAAGGACTTCCTCTAAGGTAAATTTTGGTTGAAAAACAAAACTTTCTTTTTCTCTGACTCTCCGCAACACTAAGTCCCTTGAAGGCAAGAACTAACAGTTTAATTTTTGTGTGCATGTAAGGTTCTTTGTCATCCCACGAAAGTACTCAAAACTTACTCTGCTGATAACGAAGTATTAAATGTGTGTGTACAATTTATAACTAAAAGTTAGTAGCAAAAGTCATCTCTGTTACTGTCATGAAAAGAAATTTTTTAGATCGCCTTAATCTGTAACACTAAAGCGTGAAAATTCTGGAGAAATTTTAAGAAGAGATATAAGCAAATAAGAATCCTGTAGATAATTAATTTATTTATTTATTATATTTATTTCAACAAAAGTTGTATACAGTGGGATATACCCAAAATTTAAAACTACATATTTAACACAAAAATATAATATACTTAAAGTCTGTCCAGAAAAACGAAGGAAGTAATAAATCAACATGTTTAACAGACTCCAATGGCGTACCGATGTATTGATACTTTTTCGGAAACGGAGGTTAAAAATGTAGAATGATGTGTAACCTTTCATCATTAATTAATCCTCTCTTGACACGTTTCTTCTTATTAAAATGTTCAAATTAACCTCCACCTGCTTCCATGTAATGGTATAAACTACTGACTGTAATAAACTGAAATTTTGAACCATGGGTTTGTCTAAACATTTTGGCTTATTATAGTCACTAGTTTTTGAGGTATTCTTAAAAAATTTAAATATTTTTTTAAGTTTACCACCCTGTAACTTTTTAACGAAGCTTTCCTGATAAAAACTTTATATAAAAAAACTCAATTTAAAAATTTTTATCAAATAATACGTGGGTTTATTTTTGGCCACCACTAGTAAATCACCTTGTTTATCAGAAATTGCTAATATAATTATCGATCACATTTTTTTAGAATTCTTAACTCACTAATTACTAATAATTGACCTCGAAAGTATGTACTGTATTTGGAATGACACTTAATAGATTTAATGTGTTTTTAATGATATAAAATTAGGGGAGAAATATGGTATGTAATTATAACGATAGCCTAACTCCACGATTATTGGCATCAAATCGGTATATCATAAAGTGTACTTACGCTGCAGTATTGATTTTCATTGTATGTTGGAGAACAAATTGTCCTACGAAATATCTCTAAATTAAGATCTGAAGGCAAAAAAATGTATTAATTAGACAAAACGTGGGTAAATGAAGGTTATAACTGTAAAAAAAATGTGGCAAGACAAAATGTAACCAGTGGACCACAGGCTTTGTTTAGAAGGGTTATCTACAGGTTTAAGACCTCCTTCAGGAAAAGGGAGACGCTTAATTATTACGCATATAAGAAGATGATGAAGGCTTTGTAGGGAAAGGTTTACTGCCCATTTGAACTGCGAAACTACCGGCAGTGATTACTTTCACGAAGACATGAATGGGGATATTTTTGAGGAATATTTTTGAACAAACGTTAGATTTAATAGCAAAAGGTTGCGGAGCAATGCCAGCTACTATTCCAAACAAATCGAACGTTTACGTACAACTTCTGGAAAAATCACGTTGTTAATGGAATGGCTTTTCCAAAAAAATTGCTTTCAAAAAAGATATGGTAAAAAGAGAACACTAAGTCTAAGCAATTAGTTAAAAGTTGGGACAAAGTTTAGTAAAGATATGCAGTTGACGAAATGGCAGCAAAATGTGATATTTTGTTCTACGTTTCATTGTCTTACCATGGTGTGAATTAAACCCTATGTAGGAATTAATAAGTGCAGGTGAAGCGATGCAGTAGCAAGAAATAATACTCATCGTTTAAATTACGTGACGTTCGACAACTTCTTTTAATGATTTTCTTTAAGTAATGGACTGCGTGAAAAATGGAAAAAGTGTATATACAACACGTAATGAAAGAGCAACAAAAACGCATGGGAACTTCACAATTTGATAGAAATTACTATAGAGCCTATTGTCATTTCATGTGGTTAAACGATACTTTTCCAAAGAAACAGATTTATTTTCAGAATCACTGTATTTTAAAATTATATAATGGTTATTTTTTCCTATAAATTTAGTTTGTTCTGGCTATATTTTATTATACCTTAAATTTTCAAACTCTATAAAATGGTTTCCTAACAAACAATGTGTTTTATAATTACAATGATATGTTTAAAATACTTTTAATAAAACACAATAAAACGCAATCGTAACTCTTTTTTTTGTTAGCAAAACCCATGTACTCGTCTATGATCTTTAGTTTAGACCTCAAGAACAGGTACGTCCTATTGTTAACTGATTAGAGTTATTCATAAATAACTTACGTTGTAACACTATAGTATGGAAGCGGTATATCCTAAAATTAGTTTTCAAAATGTTTAATGTATTTCATACAAAAATTAAGTATAGCATTAAGTATATCAATTCCAACTTAGTACATTTTGATTATAAGTAGAACATATGCGAGGAATTGACGAATATTGATATATGTTTGTTCTTGTCATAGGTAGTGAGAACAGCTTAGTAGGTAATGAGTATTATAAGAAGAAACATTAAATCGTATTGACGACAACAAATTAAAGTTAGACTATTTACAATTTTATATGGCAAACTAAGATGTCATTTCTAATTTAATTTGTGAAAGTGAGCACAAACCAGTATATAGCGTTAATTAAAATATTGGTAAAGATAGTCAACCTTACGGGATTATGCAACCCCGAAATTTGTTCTAAACATCAGAGGTCGGTAGTATCGCTT
Source organism: Abscondita cerata (assembly GCA_030710515.1). NCBI lineage: Eukaryota > Metazoa > Arthropoda > Insecta > Coleoptera > Lampyridae > Abscondita > Abscondita cerata. The sequence continues at coordinate 111,427 of JALBCR010000182.1, forward strand.
TGTGCTAAGAAAATACGTCAATTGTATTGTAGAATCTGACAGAACAGTATTGCCGATAAATGAAATAGAAAACTGTAATTTTGCTGATAGTTTATGCTAAGGCACGACATTGTTGCCAATGCATCATGCCGTTGAATGAAATATTGGTGCATTGAGTCAATGTTGACAAACAAACAAAAACATGCGTTCTACAATATACAAGATTTTATTGATTTTTGTCGACGTACTAATTAAATGTGTGTCCTTTGTTATATATTTTTTTCTATTGTCTGTTAATTGTTCAATTTAATAATATTTATTTGTATCTTTCTACGTAAGGTTATAACAATGGTTATACCATCATGACAAACACATATATGTACAAAGATTGTATACATACACATGTGAATAAAGTTTATTATTATGAAAAAAACCTGCAGATTTAAAAGTATTAATTTCGTAAAGAAATCGTTGAAAAACGTTCTCCCAAAAAAAAAAAAACAATTTCTTTAAATACTTTTGAAAATTCCATACTCATATATTTATTACATTAACATCGTTTATCCGTTGAAAATGTTTTAAAATCTATTAGGCTTACGCAAGTAAATTTCTAAATTTTGGTCATTGAAATTAAAAATTTTTAACATAGAAACGCTTATCCCTTTTTATGTTGGAACGAATGTTGAATTTTCTTATATTACAATCTAACGTACTCAACTGTTTGCATCTAAACAATATTATAACAAGCCTACTCATTTACTAAAGATGTTGCTAAAAGAGTATGCAATTGTAGAATTTCTGACCAAGCCGATAAGGAATGTGACTCATAAACGATAATCCGGAAGACTCCTCGTAATGACAGAGACAGACAAAGAAAAAGCAGTGCGTGGTAATGTGTGACGAAATTACTTTAAAACGAAATTTAAATTATAACCAATATTGGGGACTACGTCGAAGGATACCAAGATTTAGGGGAATTAGGACGTAAACCGTTTTAAGTAACCATGGATTGGTTTTTTATTTGAGAGGAATATTGTATAATTGGGAAAATTCCATTTTGTTATTTTTCTCAGTAGTGGTTCAGTTAAAAGCGAAATATTATGTACTCTTATAAAGCAAGTGATGCATAAGTTGTTTCAAATTGGATTAGAAAAACCTCGAGCGTTAGTTTGCGACCAAGGATGTAATAACAGAAGTGCTCTATCTTGTCTAGGCGCCACAAAAGAAAATCCACAATTCAAATCGACAATAACAAAATATATGTAGCGTATGATCTTCCTCATTTACTAAAAAAGCTTAAGGAACAATGTCATGAACAGCAAACTGGAAATAGTCGTCAACAATAAAAAATTCAGTGGACCCATTTTGTCAACACTTTTATATTGATCATTGTAGCAATGTAGCAAGATCCATGTTAAAATTACGGACAAAACATATTAACCCATCAAATTTTCAAAAGATGCGTGTTAAATACGACGCTCAGGTATTTAGCTTAATTCTGTATCTGCAGCAATTAGCAGTGCTGTGATGATGGGTCAATTAACTGCAATACGGCGTTAGATACTGCATCTTTTTTAAAACAATTAACAACATTTTTTGACTGTTTAAATAGTTTTTCAGTAAATGATCCGAATCCCTACAAGCGTGGTCTTTCAGTTTTTAAAGACATGCCATGCGAAACGTTGAAACGTTCTGTACAATACTTCAATTCCATCAAGTTTTATGAGAACGGTGTAGAAAGAAAAAAATATATACTCTATCGCAGGTTTCCAATGGACTATAAATTCAATTTTAAGTCTGTGGGAGGACTTAAAGGGAGAAGGAACTTTGTACTTTTTAACGTCACGAATAAATCAAGATCCTCTAGAAAATGCTTTTTCAATGATTCGTGCTAGAGGAGGTTATAATGCCCAACCGTCTGCCCAACGAATTTTAGGTTCATGCATTACAACATAACATGCACATTCGCTTGCAAATACCAATAGAACAAGGGAATTGTGAAAAAGATAATGACGAGATACTATATGGTATAGATGAACAATTTAACACTAACTATGAGGAAGAGGATAAACAAAATTGGGACAAATGAAAGTGTAGAAAATAATGAAACAAAGAGATCGTCTAGAACCTGTCTGGAGAACAAAATCAATGAAGACAATGTCGTAATTAATAGTTCTTTAGAATCTTGTTCAGTGTCGTATGTTGCGGGTTATTTAAGTCACTACATATATAAAAAGTACATTGTAATACGTGTAAGGAAATGCTAACAGTTAACGACTCAAGTGTTTTCAATGTGAACGAATCATTAATTCTATATAAAGATTACAGCAAATCTGATGGAATTAAATACTTACACAGACCATCACCCGAATTCTCAAAATTTGTGTTTTTTTTATTGAAACTTTTTACTGAAGAATTTCATCTTTTTAAAACAGATTATGGTTTATTGGAAAAAATTAAACTCCGTATAAAAAATGTCTCAACAGCAGTGTGAATTCATGGTTCAGAGAATGCGACACTCATAAACTGTTAATTATCGATCAGTTGGTTAAAATAAAACTATATCGAACCTTAAAGTGGGAGGCTAATAAACATATTTCTAATAGCTATAATTACAGTGATGTCACAAAACCACACCGTAAAATAAGAATATTATCTGCATAAATAAGTGTAAATGTTTGATATGTTTTATGTATAGCATTGTATTAGGTAACGTTATTATTTAGTGTAAATTGTTTGTAAATTATTACTATTATTTTAGATCAGTTGGAATTGTAATTTTTGAAACAATGTTTATAATTAATGAGCTATTTTACTTTAATTAAACTATTTTAATTCGAAACCATGATATTTTGATACAGTTTCAAAGAGTAAAATCCTAACTTTTATCTCTACTAACAGATAACAAAGTGTCACTTTTGTAAATTATTTTTTTTCCTCGGGAAAAAAGTGAGTACTATTTTTAACACCAAATTTCCTCAATAATTTTCTAATTCTATTGTAATATGATTTTTCAATATTAAATCGTCATTTATTTCGTCACAGAAAAGAATAGTGTATTATACACGTATTATCCGCACCGCGTCGGGAGACAACACACCTCAAGCTAAAATCTAGTACTTTTATTTTTAGAAGTAATAGGAATAGGTTTTATTACCAAGTGAATTTAAATTTGAAGGTCTAGTGGAACCCACTTTCCTAAAAAACACGGTAACTTGTTGCCTTTTGAATTGAAAAATTTGAAAACCAATTTTTATTTAAAATCCTTTTCAACTGAACACGTAAAACAAGTAGATACAAAACCAATAATTTTGCGTTTCTGAACTCTAGTGGTATTTCTCCCAGTATGTTCTACTTTATTCCTAACGAAGTTATTAAATGACAAACAAATGTCAACATTATTATTTGCAAGTTAAAAATAAAGTGCAAGCATAATTTGTAAAATAATTGTTTCTTATTTATCTAACACCGACCAAACCAAACTGTTTTAACAAATAACGCTTCGCATGTATTTTAGTAAATTATTAAAAAAAACATTGTCATTAAAATCCAAGATATGTATCATCAATGGTATTATTCATAAATGAAAAATTCGTCACTTTTAATTACTAGTTAATACGTTTACTAAATATTTGAAAACGTTGCAACATTGTATTGACAAAAGTAAATTTTACGGATTGTATGTTGCGCCATTTTTACAACGGTGGAATAAATTGAACTATTCTATTTCAAGAATCGTACACATTATAACTTAGCGCTTCAGTACAGGTGAAAAAGTAAACAAAAACGCAACCCAACATGCATATGTGAATTGCATCCGTGATACAAGCAAATACAAGCGGTTGACTATCTTTACCAATATTTCAATCAACGTTTATAGTTTGTGTAGTTAATAAACTAAATGAGTAATTAAGGAAAACTTTTGTGCTTTTTCGATCTGGCTGATATACAGGGTCACTGTACTGATACATTCCTTTGGAGATCTGATAGAACAAGAGGTAAGGAGTAAATTTAACCCTCACATGTATAATCCAAAACTCAATGATTTTGAGATATTTTGATTTTTAATTCTTTTCCCCCTCCTATAAAGTTGAGATTAATATGTTAAATGTAATTTTCAAAAAATTTTATCGCCAACTTTGTAGAAACTTTTTTTTGATGAAATACTTGCCCAATGAACTATGGTTTCTGTATGGAATAAAAATATAAACTGCAGCATTACTCCATCATGTGATAATTTCAATGAAAATCTGTACAAAAATAATTTTTCAAAATCAGATGTGATAATTTCTTGAGGCTTTTCAAACAATTCCTCAACGCTTTGCGTACAAATTGTGTTAAAACTTCCTTTGCTGCAATAGCTAATCGAATTGCAGCTGCGAATCTTACAACAAACCGTTAACAGTTCCAAATAAAATAGTAAAATGAAGCAGTCCACCCAACTTATTTAACTGCTGCCCACCATTAGACCTTATACGTTTTCCATGCGTGAAGCGGGCGGATAAACAACTTTAGGTGAGATACACGTTTCACTCTGTATAACTTTTTGACAGTTCTCAAGTTCATATTGAAGATTCTCGTTGTCAAAACCAGTTGTGCTAAGTTCTCAAGTTTTGCTTTGCAGATTTTCGTTGTTATTGTTGTTTTAACCGAAATGGCCGCTTAGGTAGCAATGCAGAATACGCCGACCATCTTATTTGTATACGGATATTGCGATGGGAATGCGCAGAAGCTCGTGGGAACATAAACGTCGCTTTCCAAACTGGTCGCACACTGAATGGTTGTGTATTTAGTACGACATATCTTAAATGTCGTACAGACAATGCTCAGTGAAATTCGGCGAGTGATTCTTCAGAACTAGATGATGAGGAAGAAATATTAATCCATTTTGAGGATAACCCAGGCACTCAACTGCCAAAGTGCGCGCAAAACTGGTGCGTCACAATGGAAAGTCTGGTCTTATGATACGCGGAGTTGGATGCCATCCTTACCATTATACCCCTGTCCAGGGTTTAGACTAAAGATAGATGCTGATCCCAAGGATGATTCCACAATTCTGCCGCTGCTTATGTTAAATTCCGATAGACAGATGAAAACTTCTAACCAACGATATATCTACATTTTTCATCACTTTGTATCCCCATCCTTGTCCAGATATTGTAATCTTCCAGTTGACCTGGGATATCTTTTAGGAAAATGGCTATCATTTCTTTTCTTTAATCAGGCCCTCATCTATATCCTCTTTGTCCGTCTGACTGTCAGGATCCGGTGGTATTATAACAATATTGGCTTGATCGTTTTTATTCGAGAAACAGATATCTTCCACGGCAGCTCTTAGTCTTTGAAACTTTTTACTACCAAAATATGATGTGGGGAATTGGCACGTCATTATTAGAATCCATTTTTGATAGCTACCAAGTATCTAATAATAAAGAAAAATATTGTTAGGGAGAGAGAACCAAAAACATGTAAAAAATGTTCCCAGTGCACACTGTACTCAAATACAAGGATATATTGAAAAATTCTTAGCCTACTATAGAACCAAACAAAATTTCAATGTCAAAATATTATATTACTCAACATATTCTCCTCTTAATTGGATACATTTATTACAGTTTCTGCTCTGCAAACCAGACCTGCACAGCTTCTATTACCTCCTTGTTGGAAAAAAATTTGCAAACCTTTTAAACTTTTTTAGTTGAGGAAAGAGGTGATAGTCGGACGGAGCCAAATGGGGTGAATAAGAGGGGTGTTCAAGTAATTCAAACCCCTAAATCACGAATTTTTTGCATGGCAACATGCGATTTGTGTGCAGGGCGTTGTCCTGCAAAAAACAAAACACCTTTGGATAGCTTTCCACGTCTTTTCTCTTTAATATTTTCCGTAGAAAGGTCAGTAATGTCGAATAGTAATCTCAGTTATTGTTCTACCATTATCCAAAAATCAATCATAATTACTCCATGGCAATTTCAAAAAACTGAAGCAAGAACTTTTCCAGCAGATTTTTGGATACGAAACTGTTTAGATCTTGGAGAACCAGAGCGTCGCCATTCCATCAATTATTGCTTTGTTTCTGGATCGTAGAAATGTAACCCAAGTCTTATCCATAGTAACAATTTGGTTTAAGAAGTCTACATCGTTTTCAAATCGAGCACAGATCAAACGCGATGCTTCTACCCTTGCACGCTTTTGGTGAACATTCAAACATTTGGGGATCCATTTCGCAGCAATTTTTCTCATGTCCAAATTGACGTGAACCATATGATGAACGCGTTCGTAAGAAATATTCAGTGCTTCAGATATCCGTTTAGCCCAATTCGACGATCTGATAAAATTATGTCATAAACTGCATCGATATTTTCGGGGACTGACACAGAAACTGGCCTTCCCGATAGTCATCATCTTCAATGGAAAGTTTACCTCTTTTGAAGCTTGCATTCCAATTTTTGACGGTCGCATACGAAAGACATTGATCACCACTAAGGGTATTACGCATATTTTCATAAATCTGCTTACCTCTTAACCGTTTTAAATACAGGTACTTGATGATGGCTCGATACTCCAATTTTCGATTTTCACAATTTCGGTAGACATCTTTTTCATTTAATTTATTGCGTGACTTGGTTTACTTTTGACGTCAAACTTTACACTGACACTTCTAATAATTTAATATTTTGTTTATGCAAGGAACTGGTCTAGGCTAACTAGATATCAATACATCCTCGTAAGTACAGCAAGTTTAAGCAGCCATTATTGTGTGCTAATACAATCATAACATGCCAAACTCATAAAAAGAAATTGTATTTATGGTTCTATAAAAGCAAATGGTCAACAATGATTTATCAAATAATAACAATAATTGTCTGCTTCGCGACAATGACCTTTTTAGTCGGTAACGTCAAATAACACTTCTTTGCAGATCCTTGCCACCAATAGAAATGCCACTATTTAAAAAGAGATGTCAGCATTATGTCATTTTGTTCATTGTACTCATACGAGTACAATGGGGACTAATGTGTTAAGAGGATGCAAAGCTGTGGTATATATTAAATGTAACAAGAGAATGAATCTATTACTGCTGGTTTTTAGATCTACTGAACTCCAAAATGTCTAGGATTGTTAGAAATATTGCTTTCAGCTCTTGGTTTTTATAATTGCGTAAAATCAGGATTTTAGATCTTGCGGCGCAAACTGACTAAAATTTAAGTAATCTAATTGATTATGGTATTTTTTTCCATTTTTACGATGTATATTAATTTTTCTTTAACTAAATTTATTGTTTCTTTTGAAAAAAACCAAACTGGAAATTTGTTGTTGGCTGGTTTAGTCTTTGAGATATATTTAGTAATGCAGTTGATAATATTGTAAATATCAAATAAAACACAACAAAATTTAAGTAATTTTGTTGTCAAATCCAAATTTTATATTCCAGCCAGTCATATATTCTATAACTTAGTGCATGATACAAAATCCATTTTTTTTAATCATCTGTTTAAATCCCTCACACAATTTTTTTTATATAAATTTTTAAATAAATTTGAATGCAAAAAAATCAAAATATCAAACGTCAAAAAAAAATCTTGTCAACTAATGTTCATACATTTTAGCCACAACAACATCAAATAAAAACTTATCTAAAACTAAGTATTCCCTTTGTATACGTTTAAATGGCCACTACTCTTTTTCAATTTCAGTACATGCCGAACCGCTCAAAACTCTGCTCTGATGACGCCTCCTCCGCACTCTTCAAAAAGGACTAGCCGTCATCTCCTTCCATTTAATTCTTGTGGTAAGTCCAACTTGCACTTTATTGGTTATTATTTTACTTGTCATCAAATTATTTAAACTAAATTTAATTTCAGAAATGGGCATTAACCCTCCTGCTCTTTTTATAATGTAACCGCTCAACTTTTCCTCTCTTATATTCTTCTTCTTTCCATTTATTAATTATTTTAATTTATTTTTATTACTTCTATAATAAATATACTTTTATTTTCTGATGATTTCTAAACCACAAAAAACAGATCTTTTCAATATTCTTCACAAAATGTTCACTGCAACCAACGTTACATAGAAATGTTGCTGCACGCTCAATTCACTTTAAACGTTGTAAATTATTTGACTCTTAAAACTAAGTTCAATTACTTTTTTTGTTTTTTTAATAGAAGATTAGGGTTTCTATTTAATTCAAGTGATTTCAAACACTTAACTAAAATTATCTTGCTAGTAAAAATAACCTTTAGCTAAAATACAACAAATATAACTCCTAAATCAAAGCGTGTATATTAGAGAATTGATTCTCCATCTACTTCCGTATGATGAATAAACAAGCATTTCGCGTCCTGGCACTAATAAACGTATAAGATCTGATTAAACATGTTCTAAAAAAAAATATAGATGTGATTTAAAGTTGTTGGTACATAATGTAATTTACAACAACTTTTTTTTTATCAATTTTTGGGTCAAACGAAGGTACAATTTGAATAATAATCGTCGAATTTCCAATAAACATGTTTTTTAGTTTCCCATAATGATAGTTTCGGTCTTATAGAAAACAATTTAATAACAACCGTTATTGATAATTAATCAAACCAACAGAAAAACACCAAATCGGTATCGCTGATGATGGCATTATCTTAGCTGTTGAAGTCCGAGTAAAGTTTTTGGTGCAGTTTTTGATGTTTTTCTGTTGGTTAAATAGACGCTGCAGTTGGTGTTCCTTTCCTTTGATAACAATCAAAGTTTTAATTTTAATTCAAAATAAAATTAAATTTTTAAATTTTGTAGCAATTTAATAAACACTAACAAATATATTTCTTCCTATTTTAGAAATAAATTTATTAAACGAGAGCTTTAAATTATTACCATTCATTAATTATAACAAATACCTATACTGTCAATAATTTCAAAGTCTTCGGCAAAATTTATTTGCTACCTATATCCTATAATTAATATTGAAATTACCAATACATATTATAAATCAATTAAGATTAACAAAAGTAATAGTATTGTGTGTTAGTTTGTTTTTTTTTTGAGTTCTAGGTGGAGGTGCAATGAATGAGTCAATAGGTTGTCAGCTGCCGACGTTTCGCTCACGCATAGGGGGCGAAACGCTCTCTGCTGGACAACACATTGAGTTGTTATTTCATTTACCTCCACCTAGAAGGGCTCGAAAAGAGCAACCTGTCCACAAAATTTGTAAATCTTGGAGTAATATCTCTACCTAAATAAAGTGAGGCCTTCTGCAGTAGTCCTCAAAAAGAATATTTATCTCGCCAGATTTCGCACAATATTTCAAATCTTTTGTCAAGTTTTTGGTTATCCAGAATCATTATTAACGTAATTTCTGTTAGTAAAACATAAAACACTTAAACAAGAGTTTTGCACGAAACAACACATCGTTCTGACACTAACAAACGCGTAAAAAGTATCAAAAGAACATGCAATGTATCTAACTGGTGCAAGCAACTACTACCAGCTACCAAAACCACCCATTCGAGCTCCGCGCAGGACATGATTATTATTATTAAAAACGTCATGTACATTCAATATTCGTGGTAGTTTTTGTGTGTTTTACGCGTTTTTAACAGAAATATAAAATACGGAAGGTGATCACTACTTTACAGTATTCCATTGTAAACAAGCAAACATGCTGTTTCCGGAGAATCAACTACTTTGGCTTCCCTGGACCTGGTCATCAAAACCCTCCCGGACAATTATTAGGAAATATACAACGCAATTTCACAAAACACACCCATCACACCTATATAGGCACACAACAAATATTCTAGAAATTCTAATGCTGAGGGGTTGAGTTAGGCAAATCAAATTACTTCTAGTAATCTTTGTTTGTGAGATAGGGTCGATATTTACTTTTACAGGAAACGCACTGTGGAGATGTGGAAAAGTATACTCAATAAAAGTATAGTAAAGTTTTCGATTGGTAGACTTTATTGGAGAATCCTATTCACTGAGATAATGCTCAGATAGTCAAAGGAACTATTTAATATGAAATTATACAAAAAAACATAATTTCTGAAATTTTCGTTATAGTTACTTAAAATAGGAGGTTTACACGTATTAAACATTCACAAACCTCCTCCAAGAGCTGGCCAGAAAGTTTTAATCCTCGTCCATGTGTACACAATGGTGATTTTAATTGTCATAACACATAATGGGGCTACAAAGACAACGATACCAAATATATATTTACGGTATACACCTTTTCCAAATAATCAAAATAAAATATAATATAACAAATACACAAATTAAACTAGGTAATTAATTAAATGAGTAATACCTAAACTAAAATAAATTCTTCAACGAATTGATAAAGTACATTATTTTTAAAATTAGTAGCTACACACTAGAACAAATAGATAAATTAATACGTAATAAATTTTTTTAAAAACTAAATAAAACAATTGCAAAAAGATCAAAAATTAGGTCGAACGCCAATATGTTAGAATATTTCATAAATGTGTTATGCAATTATGAGCACCATAATTTGTTGAGTAAAAAGTCAGATCTAAATAGCAGTCTAGAAGTAACACGACTAGGCTTAAAGAAACAGAAATTAAAACTTATTTTGACAGTAAGAATCTACTATCAGTTAGCCCATTTATCAATTTGTATCCAAAGCACAAATCTAAAATATTTCCGATTATGAAGCGAGTACAATTTGACTAATGATACATTTGTTTAAAAGAAATCATTAATAAAAATTTATTTTGGACCTTCTTGAGCAAGCAACTATTACTGTTGTATTTAGGACACCATATCTGAGAAGCATATTCAAGTTGGGACTCCTAACCAACGATATATACAAAGTTTTAAGAGTAACAATACTAAAAGGTTTAGAAAATCGATAAATAAAAACCTAGTGTCCTGTAAATGCTTTAGCTGTGATATCATTAATATGGGGGAAGAAATGTTAATCGATTATCAAATATAACTCCTAGATCATTTATTTCATGTACTGAACGAAGTTCATAACCATGAAGGTAGTATTTAGGTTCAATTATTTTTTTCCTCCTCAAACGAAATACTACAACACTTTTAATATTGGAGTTCAAGATAATTTGAACAACACCATTCCCATAAGTTATTAAGATCATTTTGCAGTTGAACTCGATCAAAGTTATTTTTTTATTGTAGTAAATGAATTTAAAATCATCAGCAAAATTAGAAAAAAAGAATGTTTGATAACTTACTTAAATCGTTAATAAAGAGCAAAAATAAAATTAGGACCACAATGGGATCCCCTTAGGGAACACCAGACGTCACATGTATAGCTTTGGATAAATAATTTACCAATGTTTTTACATGTTGTATACGTTCACACAAAAAACTACTTAACCATTTATTAACAAGGTCACTAAATCCTAGACTTTCTAGTTTCTTTAATAGAACCTAATGATTAACCTGATCAAAGGCTTTTGAGAAATCGGTATAAACAGCATCAACTTGATAACCCTTTTCCATAGCTTCAGCTAGTAGATCTACCTTAAGAAAACCATGCTGTTCCTCACATATCACTCGTTTGCATTTCCACATTAAAACTTTTGGAAATAACTGGTCTAGAATCTTAGGTATAGTTGACTGAACCGTAATTCCTCTATAACTAGATACGTCTTCTTCTTGTACCACTCTTTTATGTAACGGGTTTATATAAGAGTATTTCCAGCAAGTAGGAAAACTCCAGTGCTTAAGGATTTACTAAATAAAATTTATAAAGGAACAGTGAGTGAATATACGCATCTTTAAAAAAATAGGGAGGCAGCTCGTCCGGCCCAGACCGAATTGAGTCAGATAAACAATTCAAGCTATTAAAAATATCAGACATAGAAATACTAATTGAGTTTACACAGATGGATCCATCATAAGGAAAGGTTGCATCCGATTTATTACAATTACCATAAACACTACTAAAATGATCAGCGAATAAATCAACACTGTTTCTGCCAGAATGACTATACTTATTATTGTAAAACATGCGTTTAGGAAAGCCATAAATGTTTTACTCTCATTTACAAATGACCAAAACCTTTTAGAGTTTACTTTGATATTATTTTCACATTTTCTAATATTTCACTATAAAGGGAAGCGCTTAATTTGCATTCAAATCTTAATGATTGAAATTTATTGTAATCCTCAAGCAAACCACTAATTTAAAATGCGCAATGTGCTTGCTTTTTGCTTTAACAAGATAAATAAGTGTTCTATTAAACCATTTGGGATAAGTTGACAGTATTTTTATTCGTTTAGGAATAAATTCATGTAAAACAACATTTAATATATTGTAAAATTCTTTCACCATGATATTAACGTCAAGTTTTGACAAACTTCAAACCAATTTACTGTCTGATAAATCTTCTCCTCTAGTAGTTAATAGTGGAGTAGTTTGCAGACTTGAAATCATAGAAAACATATTTTGTGATAAAGTGTATCCGTAAGTCGAGAAACGGGAAGGAAAAGTATAGGCTATATGATAAAAACTATTTTCAAACAATAAATCATCAGCAGATTTCTATATTTAGCAATTCCAAATTTGAGAATACTAAGTCAAGCAGGACACCCCGTTTATTGGGTATGCTATTTCTTTGTTTTAATAAGTTAAAACTAAAGCAGTCAGCTAAGAAGGGAGCACGTTGACAGTTATTATATACTTAATAACAAATTACTATTTTTGTTGGCTAAGGTTCCCATTTTGCACTAGGCAGATTATAATCACCACAAAATATAAAATCAAGATTAGGATTGAGTAAACATATTTCATCAATAGCTAATGAGTGATCACTGTAACAAGAGAATTGTGAATGAGGTGGAATATAAGCTGCTCCAATAACTAATTCATTTTCAGTTTTTACAAAAAATATGTTCAATATTTAAATAAGATGATTCTAACAAGGTACAACTTAAGAATTTATTTGTAGCAATCAAGACACCACCACCTTTAAGTTTAGAGCTTGATTGAGCAGATCTATCATCAAGTCTAAAAATATTAAAATTTGGTATTTTCAGTTCAGCATCACTAATACAACTATCGAGCCACGTTTCAACTAGAATCAAAACATGATAATCACAACAATTAACAGATTTATGTAATTCTTTAAGCTTGCTTCTCATACCGCCTACATTTTGAAAATAAATTTTTTAAGTTATTAGTTTTTAGTTTTTTGAATTCCGAGAAGTATCAGACTTGTAATCAGTGGGTTGCCATTGGACGTACTTTATCAATAAGTTAGTCTCACCTTCAGATTTGCGTCTCTGGAGTTCATCATTGAGAGATTTTAAATAATTACGTTGACTTTGCGTACGATCCGAAATAAATTTAATATTACCAGTGTCTATGGCACGTACAGCTTTTTAAAACATTGATAACCGAATCTTTGTCGGCAAAGCAAACTTTTATAGGTCTAGGTTTGCTAGATACCTTCCAAGTCTAATAAGTTTAACAGGTTCAAACTTGATCGAGTGGGATGTATTATATTTTCAATAGCCAATGTATCACTTACTTATTTTATTTTCTAATGTACTCAGATTCAGGCACATTAAAAACCAGTAAATTTTTTTTGATCTTCGCATCCTATCTTCGAATTCATCCAAGACTTCATTAGTGGACAATGTAGACGCCATAGATAAAGTATTTTCTTAATTTTATGCAAGCGGTCTTTAATATTATCAATTTCATTATTGATATCTTTTAACGCGCTTTGAAACTCAGTTTTGAATAAAGAAGGCAATTTTCTTTAAAACTAGTTTTATGGATTCCATAATTGAAGTATTAAGAACTTGCTTTTTTACTAATATTCTCATCAACTGGCAGACAATTTGGGCAAGTCCAGGCTTCACTGCCACGCTTTTTAGCTTCTTCTAAATAATATGCCATTATATCGATAGTATCATCTAAAGATTCACAATGATACCATTTAGAACATTTTCCATGACATTTGACCGCTTCAGACCGAGGGCTAATGTTGGCTTTGACAAGTAAAACAATTAAGAACCATTGATGCTAATCGTAAAGCGAGGAAAAGGACTATTTCTACAAGAAAAACCATAAATTCTCACGCTATGGGGTCAATCTGGGAAGCGACTTTATAACAACACAAACAGGGTAAAAAACCACGGTAAGGAAAATAATAGAAAACAGAGTTAGTGTTTCATGAACAAAAATTTGTATAAATAAATATTTCTATCAATAAACGAGGTCAAGGATAATTCAAGTTCACACGCCTGTATGCAGCAACAAGGCCACAATAAATACAATTTGATTATTAAAATTAAATTACTTACGTTAATATTCTTTCAATATGAATAAATATAACAAATTCACAGCTACTACATAGAAGATTTATATTATTGGTTTTGGTAATTAGAAAAGAATTTACAGAGATTATAAACTAAATCACAGAGCACCGACACAGGTACACTCACTCAACGTTGTTATTCAAAAATGTTTCAAAACATAAATTTAGTATACAACCCAAAGACATCAAAACATTTTATTCCAGTCGAATGCAAAACTATTACAGCCGGACCTGTAATCTGTTTAGTGTCAATAGATTGCGACATAGTTCTAATGACAATCAAAAGTATGGTATTAAATAATTTTCCAAGAAATCAACATAGACCTTCGCTATTACAAGTTGGACTTCAAATTCCGTTTGTAGAATCTGTATGAAAACTAAGATGGACTTTTCAAAAGCTAATTAAAGAAACCATAGATCATCTCTCGATTCTATTCTTAGATTAATACCATCGGTTTCTGATAATTATTTTAGGTTTGTAGGTGTTGTTAAATGTGCAGCAAAAAAATCAAATTCACGTGGTTTTCGAAAGAAACATGACCCATGTTGGTCGACTGAACAAACATATTTACGAATCATATCTAGAAAATCCAAATAAAGAAACTGGGGATGCTGTACAGTTATTCCTAAGTAATGGAAGAAGAGAAAATGGAAATCATTAATATGAATTTCGTACAATCAAGTCGTATCGTAAAAAGCTCACACTTTTAAATAAAATTTTGTTCTAAACAAATCAATCTTCTAAATCAAAATGCAAAAACTTCTTCAAATTTATTGCTTTTCGGTTAGTTAATGTTTCAAACGCAATTAAAGTGGAAGAAATCGGATTATTACAAAAATGAAAAAATGTCTACAAAAGAAAAAAAGAATCTACACATCTATCTCAGAAGAAATATTAAGTCATTTTACTGTGCAGAAGAGCTAAAACATGCATTAATAAAGGCAAAACAAACAAAGCTTTGGGGGTTTTTAAAAAAATTTAGGAAATTATTCTTTGAAGTTTCTAACAGATTTAAAAAATATAAAATCAAGGCAATTTTAAAGAAAAATAAATTCTCTGTACAGACCCTACTTCTTACAGTTCAATAAGTTTGTTATGTAATTGAACAAACAGGATTTCAATCCGGTAGTTCTAGAAGTTTTCTTTCTTGTTATGATGAATTATTGGCATTAACAACACATATCGAATCTGGATTTCAGAAGGAAACTTAAAACTGGAGTTGTCTTTTGGACTTAACTGCATACGATACCAGTGTGTGAAAATAATGTTGACTTTTTAAATTGTTTTTACGTTACCCTTATTTCAAATTATTCTTTATTGAAAAATATGTTGTTTGATTAGAACTTAAACGTTTTGTTAGAGGTAAAAGCAGTAAATTGGATTTTTAAATAATGGTTTTCCACAGAAATCGATTTTTGGACCTAGTATTTTTAATGTATATATTTCTGATATTTCTTCTTTACAATGTCAAAAATTTTGTTACAGTTGTTATTTACAAAACAACAAAAAAAAGCGACAGCTCTAGCGGATCAACCTAGAAAAAAAATCTAAAGGGAATTCGGCTCGATGTAGCGCACTAAATTAGTGGAGGATAAAAAGATTTATAGTAGTTAAGCAACAGCGTCGGGTTTTGTCGAAGAGTTCTACGCATTTGGACAAATTTCCAGGATAAGTGAGTTATTTAATTTTTTCGAAACGTCCATTTTTCCGAAAAAGTGCCAAATAATGCAAAAACCTCCATTTTAGACACTATGTATAATGTATAAAGTCACATTAAAATTTCCCAAGAAATCCAAATTTGTAATAAAAACTAGGTAGTTCCATTTAAAAAAACATAACTTTGATATGTCGCACTTTTATGGAATACCCTGCATAAACGAAAATAATTTTAAAATGAGAAGCTTATTGATTTGCACAACTTCTACTCATTAGGAAAGTTATTTCCCAATCCCAATAATTTCCGGAGATATTCACCGGTTTTCGCACTAATGGGCCAACCTGTATATAAATAATCAATATTTAATTATGGATTCTATATTCATACATAAAATGGAAACTGCCAGCATAAGGCAAAGGATCATTTTTGAACAAACAAATATCTTATGGCAGAAAATTTTGGGATTCTTAGATAATAACTTAAGAGGTAACGTGTTTGATTTTTGGAGTTAATTTATCACAACAAACTAAATAATAAACTAAAACGTTTACCACATTTTTTAAAAACCTCAATTTAAATCATATTTACACTCTAATTGTCATTATAATTATGTTCCTACACTTAATAATTCTAGAACAACATTTGAATTTTCAGTCAAAAAATATATTTAATAAAACTAATGTTAACTTCCAGCAATTTGAGTTAGAATTATTAAACGAAAGGACTAAAATTTACTCCACAATCCAAATGTAACAATTTGATGTTGAATGAATTTAAAGCAACAATTAAAAATTTTTGTGATTACAATCCTTTAATTAAAACTGAAATTAAGAATATCTGTTCAATTATTCCAAAGATAATAATAATTTTAACCAAAAATAGTCAAATCTGTCGAAATTAAAATAATTAATTCAATTAAAGAAAAACTTAATCAAATTAATTAATTAACTGCATGGTAATTCTCGACAAAAATGAATATATTAATAAAACCAATTCATTTCTTAACTCATCTGACTTTTACAAAATTACAATCTTCACCATTCAATAAATTTTAATTTACTAACTTCCAAAATAATTTCTGAAAAACTCAAGAAATATTTAGTTTATTTTAATATATCTTCAAACATCAAAATCTCAAACCCAAAAATTCCAAATTTAAACTCTTTACCTAAAATACATAAAACCAATCCATCTATTAGACCAATAGTTAATTACAAATCTTCATCAACATACTTTATTTCAAAATTTCTGTCTCACATTATATCAAAAGATATTAATTTCAAACCATCTTATTCTATGAAAATCACGATTAAATTAGTAGAAAACTTATCTAAATTAAAATTAGAACAACAAAATCTTTAACTTTAATATTTTTTTGACATCGTTAACCTTATCCTTCAATACCACCAGAAGAAACCATTCCTTTAGTATCCAATTATTTACATGAGAGTGAATTTCCTAACTTGATAGTTTTCAGATATAGATAAATTACTTAAATTTTTGTTTTAATAATCACTTTTCACTTAAACAATCAATTTTTTAAACAAGAAAAAGGACTACCAATGGGTTCTTCTTCTCTTTAAACCTATTTTAGCTAAACTGTTTATAACAATTTAGAAGTTAATTTTATTTCCAAAAATTTTATTTTTAATAAAAAATATTTTATTCTGGAATAGATACGTTGATAACATTCTTTGCATTTTGAAGTCCCTTGAAGGTTCATATAGTTCACATCAGAAATGGGTCATGTTTTTCCTAAATTACTTAAATAATTTACATTACAGAATTAATTTTTTAATTTCTCAAAACAATTGTTTTCCTTTTCTAGATACGTATATTTGTATCGATTCAAATAATTCTATTAATTTTGACATTTATAGAAAACCTACAACTACAGTTCAAACAATTCCTTTTTTCTTCACATCGTCATTTTTTCACAAAAACTATCAGTTTCTTCTACTTTCTTTTCAACGGTTTATTCAACATACCTTCCCGGGATCAGAAAACACAAATTTTAAAAAAGAATTAGACACAATTTTTTATATTGCTCATTTAAACCAATTTCATTCAAAATTATTTTAATAAATTTTTAATAAATTTAATTATGTGACATAATTTAAAAAATCTAACAACATTAATTCCAATTAATGAAAAACCAAAAATGAATTCATTTCAATTCCTTTTATTCCTGAATTGTTTTAACATAATTAAAGATCTGAATAAATTAGCTGATTATAAATTTGTCTCTCAAAGCTCCTACCAATTAGCTAACATTTTTCACAAAAACTAAATATAAATAATAGTCTTGAATCAAGCATATACCAACTACCATGCTCTTGTAACAAAAATATATATTAATAAAACTAAAAGAAATTTTACAATTGATTAAAAGAACATCTAAGATATCTTAAACAACCAGAAAAATATTCTTATAATTTAGATGCAACTAAATCAACTTTCGCTAAACACATTATCCAAAAACAAAACATAAACATTTAGATCGTTCACTCATACATCCTTTTAAAATAACTAATTATAATAGACAAATTTTAGATAAAATAGAAATAATATACATTAAAACAACAAATCCAAATTTAATAATCAATGATCAAACAAATTTTGACGATCTTTACATTAAATTATCAAACAGAATTTTTATGTCCTTAATATTAATTTAATTAACTCCAGATTCAAACATTTTACATACCTAGTTTATATTTTTAAAAACCTTTTATTACAAAACCAATTTATGTTTTTCTAAATTTCCATGAAAACCAAATGTCATATTTAACGTTTGTATAAAAATGTTTTTGTGATTCTGGAAGATGACTCACAATAATTTTTGAGTTGAAACTAGAGTCAATAAATAAATAAATAAAAACTAATATTGGATTGTTAAAACGTAAATAATTTATATATACAGGGTGTCCAGAAACTCCCGAAAACCAAGACCGGAGATTCTCTAGATAATTTTAAGACAATTCACCTAGTCCGAAAATGCTTCCTAAGGGAGCTAGAGCTCTTGAAGATGGCGCCTTGTAAATACTTTTTTTTAAATACCTCTAAAACGCTTCTACTTAGAAAAACAAAAACTGGTATGCTTATTTAGCCTTCAGAGATGAATCGATTCCATCAATTGCGAATTTCTAGTACCTATCATAGGCGTCAGTTTGGGTAGGTCAACGGTTAATTTAAAGCATAACTTTTTTCGTCTTTAACGATTAAGCATTTGTGACACTAGATTATTAAATTTTCAGGTATTCTAGTACTAAAAGGCACTCTTACCTTAAGTCATTAAGATACACCGTTTTCTAGAAAAATGAATTTGAAAATTTTTTTTGTTTTTTGTCATTAAAGTTAAATTTATATTTTTTACACTAGTTGGCTCTGAACTGCCAACAAAAAGTAAAACATCTTCAAAGAGCTCTAGCTCTCTTAGGAAGCATTTTCGGACTATGTGAATTGTGTTAAATTGTCTTAAAATTATCTAAGGAATCTCCGGTCTTCGTTTGTCAGGAGAGTTGCTGGACACCCTGTATATTAATGTTTTTTGTTTAATTACGGATAATCGTGTTTGTTTTGAAGTGTATGACGAAAATTTAAATTCTCGCAAATATTTAGAAATACTTAAAAGAGTGGTTTCAAATTTCATGGAAAATTTACCCCTAAATCTTCTAAATTCATGTTGGTACCAAATGGATGGTGCTCCAGCCTATTCAACCCATGAGGTTTATAAAGAATTATCTCATATGTTCGAAAATTGTTGGTTTGGACACAATGGTCCATCTCTATGTCCTTCCAGATGACCTGACCTAACACCCATAGATTTTTATGGGGGTATGTCAAGACTAAAGTCTATTCAAAGCCAGTCCATAACAGAGATGACTTATTACATCGGGTTCAAACTGCCTTCGCTAGAAGTAGATGTGCAAATGGTTCAAAAATCCACAATAGCTGAAGTTAACAGAAGAGTTTTATTGTGCTTAGAAAACCACGGACGGCATATCGAACGGTTTGCTAAATTAATCATTAAATTAATTTGTTTCTATTTTTGCAATGTAATTTTTATTTAGCGGCCATAAATGTAGATATCTCTCGTTACAAACGGCAAGTTCTTTTTCAATAATCTTGTAACATTCTCCATGAATAAAAAATAATTTAGTATGTCTTCATTTGAATATTCTTGGTGGATTTCCATATTGTGTATAATGTGTCACGTCGACGTTTACAAGTTTGAAATAAAGCACATTGTTTTAATTTCACATGAGCCACTAGTCAGAAATTATTTAATAAAATAGAGAAATATTGTGTGTCGAATGTAAATACATTGATAGCAGGAAAATGGTAACAGATAGGTATATGGAACTCTTATGAAGATTGAAAGACCACTTAATTCTCCATCACATAGAACAACAAGATACAAGTAAAATGTGTGTCTTGCGACATCTCGTGTAAACATTTACACCGTATGAATAGTATAACTAAGAAAAGTTGCCAACAGTTAACTGTAACGGTATGTGTGTTAAAGTGCAAAGCGCTTTGTCGCCAACGCGTGTTACAAGCATTTGAAAACCTGCTTACAGATAGCGCTTTGCACTTTAACACACACATGCCGTTATAGTTAACTGCTGGCATTCCTTTCTTAAGATACAGAGTGTTCCATTTAAAAAATTGACTTTTAGGCAGTTGAAGTTAGTCAGATTTAGCCAAACATTTGAACACCCTGTAAATAATGAGATGTCAAATTACAAATCATTTAAAAACTCGCTATGCAATTTTTGCAATCAAAAGTAAAATTTTTTTATTATTTAATGTATCATTAAGATAGTTGTAAATATTAGTCTCTAAAACTACCATAAAGCTTTATAACTGTGTAGTAATATGTTAAACAAAAGGACGAATTTGTCACTAAGCTGCATTACCTTCCAGCATTTATTAACAAAAAGAAAATTGTGTGTTAATTTGATTATGGTATTCTCCGTCAAATAATATAAGTGGTGATTTCACAGTGGGTAGGAGCCTTTCTATTGGAGATTGGTGAGACTTAATGAAAACCCAAGTAATTCATTAAAGCCTACGTTTCGAATGGAGAAGGGTACTGTCTTATCAAGGCACGTTGTATTCGTAATGATGTACCAAATCCTAACTTCCAAGACGATGCAGATGTTCAACGTATGAATTAAAGGTAGTTAATTTAATTTTAAGGTATTCTCGTCAAATTATATTTGTGGTGGTTTTCTCGTAGTGGGTAGAGCCTTAGATTGGAGATTGTAAGGATAACTTAATGAAAACCCAAGGAATTATTAAGTTTTAATTGCCGACGAGAAAGGTCCTGTCTTTATCACGGTTTACAGGAAAACGACCAACCAGTAAAGATAATTAACTACTAACAAGCCCTTAAACAAACCGAAATCAACAAGTGAAACTTTTAATATCCCACGGGATTCGGATACAATACCCAACCTAATCGACTTGTTTTTTAGTAAAAATTATATCAAATAAAACTAGAAAAACTGAAATCTTTATTATTAGTAACAAATTTTAAGCAAGGTACTTGTTTAATCCTTATAATTGTTGTTGTCATGCAAGGATATGTAACTTTCCAGCTCATAACTTTCGTGATCGTTTCGTTTGGACACAAATTTATTGTGCGTACTTTTATTGTTTACTCCTGTAACAAGGCTGAAAATTTAAACCGGACGCGGCCAATTAAATTTTTATGACAATTTTTGTGCATCGAGTTATTTTGAATTTTCTTTTTGGGGATACGTAATTAATCCTCCGATTTTTGGAGTTTTAACGTTCGAATGTAGCAGATACTTAATTAGTTTTAGATCGAATAAAAAGAGTTTATGTTCTGATTGTTTATGTTTTGATTTTAAGTAATATTTTGCATTTTTGAAAAAAATGTTATAGTATAGATATTGTTAAGAATCGTGTGTCTCGGTAGATGTTTTGCTTGCTCGTAAGGAGACAGAGTAAATGACCATACAGGGTATGGCGCTAAGAGTTTTGATTAATACAGTAATGGCGGATAGAGTTATGTTAAAATCTGAAATTACGAAGCTTATAGGTTTTCGATGACGCCGAGTTCAACATAATATTGTCCTTAATGTGGCACTTTTGGTTATGCCGGAAGTAGACGTCAACTTTGTTATTTTAAATGGAACCCAGTATTTTAAATTTTATTTTCGGATTCTACATAAAATTTAGATTAAATTTGTGAACAATGTTCTATACCAAAAATGAAGTATTTTCGAGATATTTCGATTTTTAAAAATTTTGAAAAATCCTTGTCTACATTGAATCCGATATCTCCATTAATTACGAAGCTTAGTGACGTGAAATTGTAACTCAATAAACAACAAGCGCTCTGCCCGTTAACCCCATATGTCCAACTCATTCATATTTCTACAGAGTGTTTAAAAACTTAGCTGCCACTGTGGTCCAATTTAAAACACTTTATAAGCTGCTTACTTTAAATAGAACACCCTGTATTTTATTACATATTTTTCGCTGTATTTTTTAAGCCAATTCGTTTGGTATTAGTATTCTCCATACCTAAATCCAACCAGTTTGAGAGATATTTCATTATCTTTGTTAAAACATAACAACACTTGATTATTTCCAACATTAGTAAAGGGTAGCCATGATTTCCATTATTTAAGGTGATATTTTGATATATTTTTCATAAGTTATTAATTCTAAAAAGTAACCAATAGCCTGAAAGGATTATTAATTATGGATATCATTAAAAACGTTGACTAGGTACTTTATTTTGTATTAATTTAATTAGATAACTTACAAACAAAAATAACTAAATGTAATATTAAACAAAGCCTAAAGTTTTATAATAAGTGTCCAAAATTAGCTCCATCTACTTTAAACATTTATGAATCCTTTTCATTAAGCTACGTCTTGTAATTCTGGAAATATGGTCCGGTGTTAGAGAATTAAAAGCAAGTAAGACTCTTGCATCATATCTTTCTTTGTCGTAACAGGTTGGAAAATACCTGATTTTAATGTAACCCCAAATACCAAAATCTAGGAGGAAATCTAGAGAGAGCCAAACTCAGGAGAGTGAGCTGGCCAACGAAACGGACCTTGATAAGCAACCATCTATCATCAAACATGTCGTAAAGATGGTCAGCAACACGCCCAAAGTTATGAGGAGGTGCTCCATCTTGGTTGTATACCAACGCCGAAGTCGCTCTCCATTTCTTAAAGTATGTAACGCGGGTCGTATGACTTTTTCTAAAAATTAAAAACATTAAAACTCCAACTATCTTGAAAAGAACGTTCTTTAATAACATGTGGATTTTCATTAGACCAAAAAATGGGAATTATGTCGATTAAATAATCCATTTTTTGCTAAACTTTGCTTCATCACACTATATAACTTTTTTTATGAAGTTTTCATCCTCTTGGGTCTTCATTAAAACCATTCACAGAATTGCACCCTTCGAGGAGGATCATCTAATTTTAAGTGCTGCACCAAATGATACGAAAATGGTTTCCATTTGTAAGTTTTTTAAAATGCGATGAATTGTTCTCGTCGACAAAGTAAGATCTCTTTCACAATCTCTAATAGAGGCATTTGGAGAGGCCGTAAAATAACCCAAAACATTAATTTCGTTTATGTCATTGTCCACTAGTGGTTTATTTTTATTAATTTGTGTCTTAAATTGACCAAACTGACGGCAGTTTTAAGCAATCTTCTTACAATATCACCAGTTGCATTTGGTCGATTTGGATATCTTTCTGCAAAAACACGACAAGTCCTTTCAACAATTCTATTACACTCGCCGTAAATAATAATAAGATTTAGAAATCATCATTAGTAAACCCTACATTTGCCATTATTTACTATGAAATACAAACTGGTAAAGAAAACTGTCAAAACAACATAAACATTAACGTTCTAACTATCAAATCCTTTGACAGCCATGGCCTACCCTTTACTAATGTTGAAATAATCAAGTGTTGTTATGTTTTAACAAAGATAATGAAATATCTCAAAAACTGGTTGGATTTAGGTATAGGGAATACTAATACCAAACGAATTGGCTTAAAAAATACAGCAAAAATGTAATAAAATACAGGGTGTTCTATTTAAAGTAAGCAACTTATAAATGATTTAAATTGGCCACGGTGGCAGCTAAGTTTTAAACACTCTGTATGAAATATCAATGAGTTGGACACATGGAGTTAACGGGCAAGCGCTTGTTGTTTATTAGTTACAATTTCAACGTCACTAGCTTCGTAATTAATGGAGATATCGGTATTCAATGTAGACTAGATTTTTTCAAAATTTTAAAAAAATCGAAATATCTCGAAAATACTTCATTTTTGGTATAGGACATGGTTCACAAATTTAATCTAAAATTTCATGTAGAATCCGAAAATAAAAAAAAAATACTAGGTTCCATTTAAAATAACAAAGTTGACGTTACTTCCGGTATAACCGGAAGTGCCACATTAAGGACAATATTATATTTGAACTCGGCGTCATCGAAAACCTATAGCTTCGTAATTTTAGATTTTAACATAACTCTATCCGCCATTACTTTTAATCAAACTCTTCGCGCCACACCCTGTATATATCGCTGTGCATATACTGCTCGTGGTAAATAAACTCTTAAAATTTTTTAAAAATTCGATTTATAAATTACAATTATGACTTTATTATTTTTCCTAAAATTAAATGACAATTTGTTTCTCTATCGTTACATAGACATAGTCACTCATTCAAATTTAAATTTAAAATAATATTCTTATAATTAAGATCATTGCATTTCACATCGCTTTATTTTATAAAGTTTAATTGTTTGCCAAAAAAAAAATGTAAGTTTTAAATCATTTATTCTTTTAACACTGAATTCCGTCTTTAATATTTTCTTTTCACATCACCCATTTCCTTAATAATTTATTTAATAACGATATTTCCGCACCGGTGTTCACTAACGCATTGAAGTTTTTACTAAATAATTTTGTTTTCTTTTCATTGGCAAATATTAGTGTTATTTGAATCTACTTTGATGAACTCTACCGTTGAAGCCAGAATCTACGTGAATCATCCCCCAACACCAGAGCGGCGACTATTAAAATCCTGCTGTTGACCATTCCCTATCTGGCCCAACAGCACATGCCGCCTCTCTCATCTAGCAGTATGTTTCCGTGGTTGTGCTCACCCTCACATTTGTTTAGAAACCGTCTCCA
This sequence comes from Abscondita cerata, assembly GCA_030710515.1. Classification (NCBI taxonomy): domain Eukaryota; kingdom Metazoa; phylum Arthropoda; class Insecta; order Coleoptera; family Lampyridae; genus Abscondita; species Abscondita cerata. The sequence continues at coordinate 136,595 of JALBCR010000182.1, forward strand.
CATGCTCCTGTATTGGACGTTGTTCTTACCTGTCATGAACACTATCCAACATGATTTTTTGTAAAATCTGCTTACAATCCATCGCCTTATGTATGGATTGTTCATGCCAGGTCGTTCTTTTATTTTCATCTGTTTTGTTCACTTTCTTTTGTTCAAATATATACCTTCCCCTAGGGTAATCGTTTTTTCCACGCAGCGAATTATCATAGTTTCTTAAGTATGCTTTGTAGTCTCTTTCATAGTAATAATATTGTGTAAGTCTATATTTTAGAATACTTCTACCTCAAATTGCCCCAAGTAACACAACGTACTAATTTTGCTTTCAAAGTTTGTTGGGTGAAATATTTTGCCTTGACATCCCCATATTTGTTTTTCTGCCTCAAAGAATTTCTCTTGTTGAATTTCAGCTCCAATAATTTACAGAATAGAATGTTTTAAAATGTCTATACTGTTTAAACTTGTTTCCTTCCTTTTATTGATATTATCATAGCTTTGTTACGGGTTTGTTTACAAAAGTAGAACTATGTCGGGGAGCCTTCTTAGAAACGTATGTCGTGCGTAACACTTACGACGAAAGTTGAATTTGCCGCGCATGTTGCGATTTTTCTAGCTGGTGGATTGATTCATGCACGAAAAGGTTCTAAAATTATGAGCGGACATTTTGCTTCTTTCTATTGGGTTTTTTCGGCGTGCTTCGTAAAGCTAAGTTTTTACACGTAAATTATTAATGTCTGTCTTCAATAATAATAAATCCCATTGCATTCTACCTGTAAGTACTTCTTTTCCATTTCTTTTGTTGCCTTGTGGTTGTGTTAATTCTAATTACGACGTATGCTTTAGCACGTATCTTGACCTCTACTGTATCTTTATGTATTACAATCTCGAATAATTCTGGGAGTGCTGGAATGGCTAGTTAGAATCTTTTGCTATAAAGCGCTTGACAACTACCACAGTTTCGCCTACATTTAAGCTGCCAACGACCGATAGACTGCAATTCCAGCTGAGGGTGGTTTTTGTCTTATATTTTTCTTACCTATCTTTTAGCTGTCAAATACTGTCGCTAGTCAAGAACTTTTCTCCTTTCTCGGTAAAGTACATACTTTACATGAATACAAAACCTAAGTTTAATAGTTTAAGAAACCTATTCTACTATCACATGCGGTATGAAGCTCACGTACATGTGACATTAAACTGGTTTGAATCCCGTGAAAAGCATGTGCGTAAATTTTTATTCGGGGTAGACTTTGACCACACCGATTCGTTCGGTTTTGTTTTTAACTCAGCTCCATAAAAGCTTAGGGCGCTTTAGATAAAAGTGGGTGAAGCTAAAACAAAAAGGCCTTTTTAGTTAAGCGGGAGCCAGACTTACCGCATGGCCCTTTCGAGTTTAAGTTAGTTTTAGGTCACCGTGTAAAAATGACGTATAGGTCGAGTTTTCTTAGTTTCTCAATTGAAACGCTAACTTTAATTTGGGGTGTAACAAACAAAAGCTTAACTGAATTTCAAACACATTGATTGGCGAGCTTTAATTAAATTGTTGTTGCTAACGCCCGTAAATCTTATGCGACAGCTCTCTCTTACTTCTCACTATATTCAGTACTGTAAGTTTTATTTGCTACATTTAATTGTCTATTTGTCTTTCTGATTTGTGCTGGTTTTAGCGTATTAAACCTTTAGTAAAACCTATTGAATTCCTGTTAGGTCGGTTTTCTGTTAGTATTTTTTCTATTACTCCAGCCGGTAGCGCCTCGTTAGGCAGCAGTCTATTTCTTTACAGTTCCTCACGGACCTCCACAACTACCGACTAAGCCGGACACTGCTGTGCTAACTACTACAAATACTGGATCCTCCACGTATTTAGTGCGCTACTTCAAGCCAAATAGTATTGTTCTTCTCTAGGTATTGCTAAAGCCGTCGCTTTCTTTTATTATTATTTGTGAACTACAACCGTTACAGCTTGGCATATCGCTTCATCGCTGTCTCTGCCATGCGTAATTTTCTTCCCGTTTTTTGTGCCATTTCTGAATTGCTCTTCTAAATTCTCAATGACGTTATAGGTGAGTCGTATGTTTGTTCATTAAATCTTGACCTATCTTGACTTCCGTATTTAAATATTTTATACAAATCAGTAAGCAATTGTGAATCCTGGGTTTTTGTCCCTCTTTTCCTTCTTGAGTTTACGACAGTAACAAAATTAGTTACATTGTCGGAACGTATGCATTTAGATCTTCCGCATCCGTACTATGTCACTAAAGTAAATTTAACGTTAGGAATTCTGCTGATACTCTGCGGAGATATTAATTTTGTTTTCCAGGACAGTAATTCCAATTTTTGTTTCTGTTTTTCAAAATACGAGTTACGGATTATCCACAAAAATTTTGGAATTAATGTTGGAAGTACTACTTTTGAATCCGACTAGCAGAATGCTACTCTTTATTTGTAAAACAAACTATAAATTAAGTCACAGTGTTGAAAACCTCGCAGCACAGTTAGTCGACGAGGAATCGTGTCTTTACTTAAAAGTAATTAAATCGAAGGCTTTACATCATAAAAAGAAATAACAAAATTGCGCTACCTAGTAAAACGTTTAGTAAATATTCTAGAACAACTCGGAAATCCGACTACAAAACAAACCTTAAGATTTAGTGATATAATTTTTGTAGAAAACATATAAGATAAACAATAATATAATATAAACAAATGTACAAACACAAATTATTCGCTAGTAATTAAATAGAACTAATGTGTTTAAACCACCCAAAATATTTAATAGCCGCACCAATAGCTACGTCATTAAAAAAAAGCGTGGTCGCAGTACAAATTGGTTTGCCAAGAAATGATCATCACAATCATGAACACTTTTCTTAAACTGCCTTTCAGAAGATTACACAGATAGAGATCCTTAGCTAATAACAACTATAGAATCGTAAGGAATCAAATCGACTTTGTCCTTATTAACAGAATATATCGCAACACGGTTGTTTCTTGCAGACGTACAACAAGTTATTAGCTCGTACCAAAGTTTGACTAAAGAAAATAGTTAAAAAGAAACCTCCAAAAATCCCAGGCATGCAAAAAATTAAACAAGAGAACGTATATCAACAAAAATAAAAACATCCACTACCTCCATAACAGAAGTAGAACTAAGACCGGATAGGATGGCGAATAGACCACAATAGATGACAGATGTAATCCTAAAACTTATGAAAGGAAGAACTACACCAAATAAACGAGACCCAGGAATAATTTTAACCTTGAATGACAACAACAATCGTCAAAACACCAAAAAAAAAGTAAACAATACATAGAAGAAATTTTTTGGGGGGGAAAGAAGGGCGGAGGGAGGAAAGAGCAACCAACCAACGAACGACGCCACACAACAAAACCCCCACACCACCCCCCACCCCAAAAGAAACCCCAAAAACCAAAAAACCTAAAACCTCACAACCACCACCCCAACAAAAATACCACAGGCATTCAAAAACCTAACAACCGAGTAGTATCGATATTCATTCCTTCCCCCCCAAACCAACACCAACCAAATCCCCCCCCCCCACAACACCACAATAACTAACCTAAAACTAACACCCTCCAAAATACCTTCCTAACCCCCACCCCCAAACCCCCATATACAGGGTGTTTCATTAATCAGTACAGAAAATGAAACTGAGATTCCTTGCAAAATTTAAAGGGGGGTTTAACATAAAAAAATTTCCTTAAAGCCTCCCCTGAAGAGTTACAGCCCCTTAAAGATGTGTAAAAATTCACATTAATCGATTTTTTCTGAAATGACTTGAAATAAAAAAAGAAATCTAAACATTCAAATACTACTACCAAGAAGCCTCCATAATTTCATAATTTTATTCACCCTTGTTCTCTGCAAGGGGGTGAGTCTTACTACCCCTTAGAGTTTTTTTACCAGAACTTTTTAACTAATTTTTTTTTCAATTTTAAAATTCAGATTTTGGAGGGCCAATTCAATTAAAAACTTTTTGTCTCTTAAAAATTTCACGTAAACTCAATACTTTTTCACCAAAAATAAATTAAGCGAACTTGCAGAATTTTTAATTAATAAGTTGCGTATGCAAGTTTGACATAAATAACAATATTATTATTAACTATCATTTTTAATTTAAATTAACAATATTATTTCAGAGAGTGTTCAAAATGGGCACCATTTTCTTGAATACAGGCTCTTATTCTTTTGAACAAATTTCCGTTAACGCTACCTAGCATTGCTACAGATTGTCTAACTCTTCAGGGGAGGCTTTAAGGAAATTTTTTTATGTTAAACCCCCTTTAAATTTTGCAAGGAATCTCCAGTTTCATTTTCTGTACTGATTAATGAAACACCCTGTATATTTTTTTTTTTTTTTTTTTTTTTTTTTTTTTTTTTTTTTTTTCTTCTTACCGATTCGTCATGTAAGCGCATAGATGCATTTGAGAAGTGGTACTATCGCCGCATGCTCAGAACCTCATGGACACACGATGGGGCAAACGAAACGATACTGCAATGCATAGGTAGAAAACTATAGTACCTACTAACTGTCAGATACAGAAATTCTGGAATACTTTAAACATATCATGCAAAATAGAAAATACCACCTTCTCCACTCATCCTAGAAAAAAAAATAGAGAGTCGAAGGCCAGCAGGACGCAGACAAATATCATGACTGGATACCTACAAACACAGACTAAAATAACATCAACAGTTCTATTTAAAGCAGCAGTCAATGAAATGATTTGGACCAACGTGATAGGCAACATCCACAGAGGACAAGCAGTTCAAGAAGAAGAAGAAGATTATTGATGTTACTCTAAATTCCCTTGTAATCTCTTTTTATAAGAACGAAGTCTTTTCATAGGAATCTCGTAAGAACAGCCTAAATCAGTTACGTTTTTGAAAAAATGGTTTCCACGACATCGTTTTTTTTTTTAGAAGACATCTAGGAAAGCGATTTTTTGGTTTGCCGTTTTTCGTTTCTCAAAATTTGGAAGAACTAAATCTAAGTTTTCTTGGGGAACGCAACAATTTGAAATTAAACTACAGTTTATACGTTTCACAATTGAGTTATCCAGTATCCACATAACCTAAGTGCGTTTCTTTAAGAACAAGCAATCCTGGACCAAGTTGTCTTTTTTGAGAACCAAAAAGAGAGCTGCTTTAATTAACAAGTCAATCTTGCCGTTTTTCTTAAAATTGGTGTTAACTAACGGAATGCTAGAACGAATATTTAGCAAATGCTTGCTATTAGTCTATATCTTATTATAACTAAACACGTAGCGTGATTTAAAACTGTTTAAATTCTAAAAAGGTACTGCTGGAATGCTGAGACATATAGTGGTCTCAAGGATATCAGCATCTTCATTTTGCCTCACGATGTCCCAACAAAGATTCAAATTTTTCTACAGCATAGAAATTTGACAATATGGATACACAAGCAATACGACGAAAAACTGAAAGTTGGCACCAATTTGAGAAATTTTTGAAACGTTTGTCAGTAACGGCAAAGCGACCTACACTCTTTTCTAGTATATGACGGTTTATCAAAATTAGAGGTTTTTCGAGACAGATGTAGTTTTGGGCAATACTTTCTAAACAAGCCATGACTTAAAGATATTTGCTATAGTGGACTGTAAAACATATATTTGTGATATGAAAGTATACGCAAGTTAAGAATAAGTTTGGTAGTTCAATTAAAGTTCATCATGTTGATAATGGGAACTGAAAATATTGCAACCAGTGGTCTAGAAAGTGCTAAACAAGACAAGGCATTGAAAATGAAAACTCACTACTCCCTATAAGCCAGAGGAGAATGGCAAAGCAGAAAGAGCCAACAGAACCCTAGTAGAAGGTGCTCCAGTAATGCTGCTAGCATCGGAATTGCCTAAGTATTTATGGGTAGACGCGATAAATACTACTATTTATATTTTAAATCGAACACCCAGGGTTCAGATTCCAGGATCAACGGCATTTAATGTTTGTAGTGAAAACTAACCAAATGTTAATAGTTATTTAAGAGACCGATTCTTTCGGGAATTAGTGCCAGGTGGCATTGGCACAAATTTTCAAATACTGTTTACGCAATAAGTTGAGTATGATATTTTTGCACGAAGTTTTTCTAAATTCGCACTTTTAAATTTCTGATAATATGGCATTCAAACCACAAAAATTAATTAGCATGGTTGCATTTCCAGAAAACTAAACAAAAATGGACTCAAAAATTGGTTTTTCGGGTGATAACAAGTAACAATGGAGATTTGACACGTTACAAGGCTAGAATATGTGCAAAAAATTTGAACATAAATAAGAAGTTGATTATTTTAAAATATGTAGCCTCACACAGAACCTTGTCTTTAACCCAAATCCTATTTGTACAACATGCATATTGTCCCTCCTGATCTTGAAACCAACTCACGCTAAACATGGAAACGTTAATATCTGAAACGATACCTCAGATGAGTAAGGACCAAATCCTAGGAATCCCACCCTGTTTTAACAGGATGCCTCATGATTCTGGAGGGAGGCAAGAAATTGACTCCAAATTATGCCACACTTAGTAATAAAAATAATAAAAGTGATAATAACAAAAACAACAAACAGGAGACAAGAAAGACCAACATACCAAAAATCAACATTGCTACATAGAACATATGGACAATGAGCACCGACAAACAAATAGTCGAACTAGAGGAAGTAACAAAGATAAAAAGTTAGATGTAATTGGTTTAGCAGAAACTAGATGAAAAGGAAATTCATGTATACAACTTAATTCAAAAACGTAATATACTAAAAAATAAAAAGAAGATGATAGGCAAGAAGGAGTAGGGTTTTTAATACATAAAGAATCACAGAAAAGTGAAACTTTACAAAAGAGTAGCTTATATAACAGTAAAAATCCTAAAAAAATACAATATTAGAATAATACAAGTCTATGCCCCGGACCTCAACAAAAAGTTATATGAAAAAGTGACACAAGCATTAAAAAAAAAACGACGAAACTCACTCTGTACATAGGGGATTTTAACGCCAAACTAGAAATCAAACAAAAGAACAAATTGAGACAAAATACTAAACTATGGATATGGGACAAAGCGAACCTAAGGAGAGAAAGATTGATGGAATTCCTGGAGAAAAAAAACTGTTTGCTGTGAACACATACTTTGATACAAAAAAACACAGAAGAGAGTGTAACGGTATTATTTCGCAAATAAACAAAACTTAAGAATTAAAAATTGATTTATAGAGCAAAATTCTCCTACAGTATAGACAGTCGTGTTTACACTCATGCGTTGAAGATGAATTTTTGTGTTGTAAATATTTCTGGAGATTTTAGTTGTTTAAGATTGTCGATTCCGACAATTTGTCTTGACTTTTGCCGGAAAATTTCCTTATCAGTCGGTCGCGGAAAAACTTCATTTGTTTCCTATTTGCTGACCGTTGTGAAAGGTGTACATAAAAAACCTGAACAATTAGACATGTGCTCTATAATATAAATTGAAGTAAAATTATCCCATTCAACTAGGGGATGCGTTTTTGCCTACTATTCATGTACACCTTTTTTTTCTTGTTTGAGTACCTGCTGGTTTCTTTGTATGCGTTCTGTTTTTCTATAACCCATTAATTAATGGATTAATTATGGTTATGCTGGCATGGATAATAAATTCAAAATTATAAAATAACGAAGTTGGGTCTGGTATTATCGTTAGCGTTGGAAATTGAACCTACCTAGGAACCTCTTTCTGGTCAAGGACACCACCTCAAGATAAACCCTGTTATCTGGTTCTTCGTAACCAGCCCAGAAACTGTTAACAAAGTCAATTTTGGTTCTTTCCTTTTCTTCATTGGATAATGAATACTGGATATGAGTACGAAAGCTGTCAGTCACATCTGTCCATGAACGTCTGAACACCGAAAACTTCCGATATATACACAAGTTAATTATTTTATGCAGTGGCTGTTATAGATTTTTGAAGAAGAAATTGTAAACTAAAAAATATTGGTGTGTCTATATGTTTCTATATGTGTTGACTGAAATGTAGTCGTTATAATAATATATATATATATATATATATATATATATATATATATATATATATATATGTTATTTATTAATTACTTTGAAAAAGCTGTGTTAAGGTGGCGGGAAACGTTGTAATTTTTAATATTTATTACACGTGTTTAAAAACCCCAAAGATTTTTATTACAAATATATATATATATATATATATATATATATATATATATATATATATATTTCTACCAACCTACGGTTTGTTTCCTGTGTCTACGAGTTTCTAGTGGCTCTAGAATATCTCTCTTTTATACTTCATTCTAACTTTCTATCTCGAATAAGCCCACGACCACTTCCGACTAAGAAGAGCTGCTGTCATGGTCTTCTACTACTGCTATATAATTGAGTTTCTTCAACAAATAAACCGTAACAAGAGACGTGGATATTCTCCGGACACAAAAACCAAAACCAAAGAGACATACTTTCCCCAAATAAGAATATAATAGACGATTATACGATGAAAATAGACACAAAAATAGAAAAAAAAAAAGAAATTTAGAAAACAACGTATTAAGAAACATACAAAAATGGAAGACACTGTAGCACCAAATACCGAACTAAAATTAAAGTAGAATTGAAAAAAAAACACTAACATGCAAGAGAAGAGTGTGGAGAAAATAAACTCGATACTGACAAACACAATCAAAACGATTAGTACAAGCATTGCAAGTCAAGAAAAACTCAAAGAAAGCATAAAAAAGAAAAGAAATTATCAAATCAGAAAAAAGTAAATACTGGAATACACGAAAATAAATAAACTAATTCGAAGAATGGTTAGGAATGACATAAAAAAAAAAAGAAGAATTAATTGAAAAGGTAATCAAAGAAAAGAAAGATATAAAGTGTCTACAAAGAACAACAATAAGGAAAAACTCATAAACACCCTAAAAATAAAGACGACATAGAAATTAAAGACAAAAATGAAATGTTAAAGATTGTCGGAAGAATATTGACAAAGATCTATATAATTGATCACCCCCACCCAACAAGCCACAAAACATTATTAAAAAGAGCATTAATATTCATTCGGAAGACATGCCAGAAATAAGTGAAAATGAGATAATGAATGCGATAAAAACCAGACAAAAAACAAAGCCCCGGTAAAGACGGTATCGTAAAGGAAATGTTAACGGAAGGATAGAAATACATTACAGAAACACGAAACATTTTATTTAATAAGTGTTTAAACAAAAGAACTATTCCAAAATATTGGAAAGAGGCAACAATGGTATTGCTATTTAAAAGACAACACGAAATTGGAGAATTATAGGCCTATCACAATATTGTCGCAATATACCATCAAGAATTACAACATATCAACTATCTAAAAATTAGGACAATTATCGACCAAAAGAGCAGCGGCTTCACATCAACATATAGAGACCAAGGATCCATTTATACAGCCTCATAATATTGATAGAAAAGGGAACAGAATATAACCTTACCGCTGTACATCGCAGTTAACTAATTCACGAAAAAACATTTGACAGGATAGAAATATGAGATATCGAAAGAGCACTGCGGAAATGCATAAAAGACTATAGATATAATCAGCTGACACATACTGACATGTGTAGCCTGTCAACATCTCGTGTAAACATTGACACGTATGAATAGTATAAACTAAGAAAAATGCCAAGAGTTAACTGTAACGGCATGTGTGTGTGTGACACTTGATGAGCTCACACAAGAGCGAAATGCCAGCATCAGGTGTTCTTTTGTTGCGTGTGTACTTCTGTACAAGTTATTTTGGCTTTATCCGCAACGTGTGTTACAAGCATTAAAGCTATCGCTAGATAGCGCTTTGCACTTTAACACACACCTGCCGTTACAGTTAACTGTTGGCATTTTTCTTAGCTGATACATAATATATATCAAAACATTTACGTTACAATACAGATTTACTGGTAAAGAACCGAATCCCATACCCATAAAAAAAAGGAGTCGACATGGGGGGACATAATATCCTGCAAACTTAGTTTACCTTAGATTTGAGAAGACATATTTAAAAAACTAGATTAGCGGGAAAGGAAGTGAACAAAAACGGGGAACTATGGAACAACTTGAGATACGCGTGACGACCTGATGTTGATATCCAATAACCAAGAAGACATACAAATAATGTTCAACGAATAAATGAGGCCGTAAGACTAAAAATAAACAAGAACAAAAACGAAAATTATGAAAAAATATACAAGAACAAGAAGAAATAAAAGTAGAAAATAAAATAATGAGAAAAGGTCGACAAATATTTATATCTAGGACAAGAAATAGCATTAACCAAAAAAATTACACTAGGTAGGAGAGTAGAAGAATAAGACTGGGTTGGGTTGTTTTGGAAGTCTGAACTATATTTTGAAAAATAAAACATTTCCCCAATATATGAGAACTGAAGTGTGCGTTCTACCGGTTATAACATATGGAGTGCACACATGGACATTTACCAGGAACAACATTAATAAAGTAGCTAAAACCCAGAGGGCTATGAAACGGGTAATGTTCGGAGAAAGACTCAAAGGTCGACAAACTAATGAGTACGTAAGAAATCGCACGAAGGTCGCAACACATCAATAAAAGAATGACTCGCCTCAAATGGAAATGGGCAGGGCAGAACGAAATATGAAAGGATGATCAATGGAACAACTGAATAAACTGAATAATAAATGGAGATCCTGGTGCGGAAAAAATCGAGGAAAACCACAAATGCGATAGGTCGACGAAGATGCTAAGATAGAAAGAGAAGGCCCTACACGAGGTACGATTCCATTCATGTTTTTGTAACACTTGTAACAGCCAATAACTATGATATAAAGAAATTTGGCATTAAAACCGCATTTTTATCCCGAACTTTGGATGATGAAATATACCCCAAAAAGCATGAAAGAGGAAGAACATAAAAACAAACTGATATGTTTGCTAAAGAATCCTTCTATAGCCTTAAGCAATTTCCACGCTGTTGGAACAATACATTTAGTGAAAGTCGTTATTCTGTAAGTTATTTGCCAGGAGCAGTAGTAAACAACTATGAGAACCAATCAACGAATCCAGCAAAAACTTATCAGTAGACAACTGATTTACCAGGGTAAAACTGATGAAAAATTTATGCAAAAAGACTTACTTTATTGGGTACAATACGTAAAAAACAAATGAGTATTGCCCCTTGAGTTATGTTACCCATCCAATTGGATTCAGCATGTTTTGCTTTGATAAGAAAATCACTGTAGTTTTGTACATTCGAAAAAGAAATAAAAACGAAATACTAATATCTACTTCACATAATAACAATAAAGTCAAGGGTTGAAGAAATCCTGCAAATCATAAAAATCCTTCAATTTTTTCATCACTTTCTGGAGATAACATGAACCGGCTCCCACAGAAGATGATCTAAGTTAGTGGCGGCTTAGTAAGTTATAGAAAAACTAGACAAAACTTACCATTAAACTGGTTTAAATTTCAAATCAATCCTCCTGTCTTTTTGCTTAGTAAACTACTATTTTAAATTTAATTTTGTCTTGTAGACATTTTCGATCAAATTGAACAAAACAAAAGACAAATCACTTAAACGACACACTATAATAAACCAAGACCAACACGAAAAAAAGCAAAGTAAAATCATTTATTAAATGCGTTTCTCAAAAACTTTAAAGTGAATTTACTTTTTCCGATTGTAACAATCTACAAAAAAATAAAATGCAACTGACTTGCTTATAGATTGCAATTTATAAATTAAATTATTATTATTCAAACATGTGTGAATCTGAAAACTTATAGATAAGTATTCATTAAATTAAACTAGACTTTCAAATTCACCTTTCGACGAATACTAACATTTGCCGACTTTTTTTTGGCTACTTTGCGTTTATTGTTAACTAAATATGATTATAAGAGTTAATATTTACCTAAGGTATTTCGGTCTCACTTTTTTTTAGGTTACTCTGTAAAATGTATTAATCACTTATTATGAGAATTAAATATTTGCTCCATAAAAAGTAATTTAGGCATCTAAAAATTTTGCCTGCTCTAGTTGGGCATTAAGATGAAAACAAAACTGTGTAATATTAAGCAGATTGGATCATACAATAGTTTTAAGGAATCAATTGTCACAAATGTAATTAGAAACATAAACATAAGTTCAAACATTAAAACATTACAACAGTGAGGAACAAGTAATAACAACATAATAATGAATAATCCATTTAATAACCCAACAGATGGAAAAACAATTACAGGGTTATTATATATATATATATATATATATATATATATATATATAAATGATAAGTTTTTCGACATCTAGTGTCGACTTGTGAAAGCGTTCACGTATTACGTAACGAAGTAATGTTAGTTACTACTAATTAGGTCGACTACGTAACAGCTTATTTAATTATCTGTGGCAGGTAAGCTGTTAATACCTATAGATTTATATATATATTACATATACATATACATATATAGAACGATAACTTTTTCGACATCTAGTGTCGACTCGTGAAAGCGTTCACGTACGTAAATGTAAGCAACTTTGCCGACAGGTATGTAAAGCAGTTACATAGTCGATCCTTCAATTATAGCCAACATAACAGTTGGCAGCATAAAAATTTCTGAATCGCCTGCAGTAGCATTACACAGAAGTTGTACAATAGCAAACAAACACTGAGAATCACCCGCCAGACTCATCGGGAGGAGAGAACTCGAGTGTAAGTTCACTATTGTACACTCATGAAATTTAAAACTTGACACCACAATTTCTGTAAACAAAAGTTTGCACATTGTGAAGCGGGCTTAAGGGTATCATATACAATTCTAACAGCAGGTGTCTCGGCTGGGATTATCTTATAGAAGGACTGTAGAATGAATCATTACACTAAGCACGTTTTAGAAAATAGGTAATTTACGTTGCTTCCCTTAATTTTTCCTTTAAAGAATATATTTGAAGGTATCGCTAATTAAACACCATAGCTCGATTAATTATCGAATCAAAATTTTGTTTAGGAAATGTTTACAAAATAAAATTAGAAATAATTTTTGATTTAAAAACGTCTACAAGCAATAACTTTTAAATAAAATAAAAAAACTAAACATGGTTATTTGGGTTGACTGATTATTATCAAATTATTTTTAAATAAATCTAACCTACTAATTATTGTAAGTTATTAAAAAACCATTAAACTTCTATTCATAATATTTAGTCCTTAAAAAATGTATATTTTATGACGTTTCATTTTTTTCTGTAGTTAATATAAAAGTAAAAATAAAAACTAAGGCAATTCTTATTGTCAACGTATATATTTAGTTTTTTGACAAGAATTTATTACATAATTATAATTAAGATACCAAGTAGGTTTAAAAATTAAATGAAAACTTTTTTTTTTAAATGAAGGTATTACTTCATATAAATAAATATAAGAAATCGAAACAATAGGTGTGACCTCCATTATTATTAGCTAATACATTCTGGAGGCGTCTGTCATTGTTTTGTTTTAGTATTGGTTTGTTGATGATGATAGCTTAGCTATTGAAACACATCCGAGTAAAGTTTTTTGGGTGATTAAAGTGACTTAGATTTTTGCATATTTTAGATACATAAATTTTATTTTGTTTTTAATAATACATTTATTTTTGATGCGTCGATTGACTAATTGACCAAATAAGCGTGTGCGACGCCAATCTTAGTAATGTTTATCTTAATTGTAGATTTGAGTTGTGTCAGTTATCTTAATAGAAATTAATTAATGTTTTTTTTTTAATTCTGATTCTACTAATTTTTCAGGACAACGAAATAATGTATAAAACCTACGACCAACGGAGTAATACATCGGCGATAATCAGCCGTCGTTTCGTTCAGTTGAAGTTAACTTGCCATCAGGATTAACAAAACACGTTACTCCCTTTGCTTCATAATATACTATTAACAAGACAAAACAAATAAAAGCGACGCAGTCAACAAAAACAGCAGAAATACTCAAGCAACTTTCAAATTAACTAACGCTTTTGTATTATACTAAAAAGTTAACTTTAAACTAACTCTTCCGCTAGATGTGATTTATTTTTAAATATGTCTAACGTTTTCATTTTAAATTTTTCCCTTACTTCATTGGACTCAGTGGTAATAATCAAACCCAAAAAATATTAATTCAATTTCTATCTTCGGTACACACTTTTGCCTCAACTGAATATTGAAAAGCACATTATCTTTATCATGTAGTATACACGCTTTGTCTTCCATCGTAAACATCACGGCTTACGTAACAAAGCAGCACATCAAAATTACATTTAAAAAATGTGTCGCATAACCAAAATTCTCTCTCGAAAGTAAAACCAAAAGCTTTTCCCACTCTACCTATCACAATATCAAAAACCAATACATTCATTCTTCGCATTTTTATTGCCTAATTTTTTGGGAGTGAAAAACGCGAGTATACAATTAGCCACCTGCGATATAAAAATGGATTAGGTACATAAAAGTAGCTTTGATGATGTACACGAACTTTAAATACAATTAAGTATAATCAATACGTTTTTGTTTATTAAACGACAACTTTGGAAGATTGATTATGCTTTTCAGTTTTTTTTTATTCTCTTCAGTTTAGGTACAAAAAAACAACGAGGCGAATAAATTATGTATTTTATTTATCTTTAGAACCGTATCCTGATTTAAATGTCCGTTGGGAAATTAATGTATGTAGTTTTTATTTTTGCAATTTGTTGATGCTAGATGAGTCGGTAATTGCATTTAGTGGTTGAGGAAACTTCACATGTTAAGCATGCCCGAAATTTGCCAACCACAGCATACACTGTTTGGTGGTAAATATTCTGGAAATTTATAAATAACAAAAGAATGATAAGTATGCCGTATCGATAAAATAAATGAGTAAACATTTTATTGTTTCATTATTTAATTAAATCATAACGTTGCAGTCGGGGTATGAATCTCTGTATACATGTACGGTGAAACTGGACTCAAGTAATGATATTGATCGTAACTTAGTTTTATGAGGTCTGAACATATTGACCAATTTAGGAAAAGTTAATATTTTACTTTTATATTAATCAATTATAAATATTTGTACACTCATGAAATTTAAAACTTGGACACCACAATTTCTGTAAACAAAAGTTTGCACATTGTGAAGCGGGCTTAAGGGTATCATTTACAATTCTAACAGCAGGTAGTCTCAGCAGGGGTTATCTTATAGAAGGACTGTAGAATGAATCATTACACTAAGCACGTTTTAGAAAATAGGTAATTTACGTTGCTTACTTAATTTTTTTCTTTAAAGAATATATTTGAAGGTATCGCTAATTAAACACCATAGCTCGATTAATTATCGAATCAAAATTTTGTTTAGGAAATGTTTACAAAATAAAATTAGAAATAATTTTGATTTAAAAACGTCTACAAGCAATAACTTTTAAATTAAATCAAAAACTAAACATGGTTATTTGGGTTGACTGATTATTACTTATTTTTAAATAAATCTAACCTACTAATTATTGTAAGTTATTAAAAAAATCATTAAACTCTCTATTCATAATATTTAGTCCTTACAAAATGTATATTTTATGACGTTTCATTTTTTCTGTAGTTAATATAAAAGTGAAAATAAAAACTAAGGCAATTCTTATTGTCAACGTATATATTTAGTTTTTGACAAGAATTTATTACATAATTATAATTAAGATACCAAGTTATAGTTTAAAATTAAATGAAAACTTTTTTTTAAATAAAGGTATTACTATATAAATAAATATAAGAAATCAATAATGGGTGTGACCTCCATTATTATTGATACATTCTTGGAGGCGTCTGCTCATTGACGCTATCAAGGTATCAATATAATTAATATTAATCGTTTCCCATGCGGTATCAATGGCTGCAATTAGTGCATTACGGTTTACTGGTATAAAATTTGGCCCTTGTTGTCTTCGGATAACAGCAAGTATTCGAGCCCAAACATTTTCGATAATGTTAAAATCTGGGCTTTTGCTGGCCAGGGTAACAGCTCCAAGTTATTTTCTCGTATCCAATTGCGCACAACCCGCGAAGTATGAATAGAGGCGTTGTCCCTTAACAACAAAATACATTATGAAAATGTTAATTCAACAGATCCCGAACTATTTTTTGGAGAAAGTATAGTGAAATAAGAATACTTACTTGTTGGAAAATATAATCTTCGTCTGGATAAAACACTTCGACTGAAGGTTTCATAATAGTTTCCAAAATATCTAAATACGCAGCAGAATCAAGACGTCCATCGATAGCCCAACAAACTCCTGGACCCCGCGCTAACCCAACCCACACATTCACAGAAAAATAACCACTTTGTTTTTAGGACATATGTGATTATTTTCGTAACGAGTTCCTTCCATTCTAAAAACTTTTAGTGGTCCATCGTTGCGGCTATTGAACGTTTTTCGTCGCTAAAAATCACTCGATTCCAAAATTCCAAAAGTTCGTTCACATATCGCCTTGCAAATTCCAGACGACGTCTCATATTTTCGTCACTGAGAACTTCTTTCGCAGCAGCATTATACTTCTTTATTCCCATCTCCTTTAATCTCTTTGTGTATCTGCTATAGCCCTAGAGTATGTAGCAAATGGTTGTTCTGTTACGTAATGAGACAACTCGAGATCTTGAGCACGTGTAGATACTTTAGGTCTACCACTTCCGATGGCTCTTTCCAAAGTGTGTTCAAGATTCCATTTTACTCGGTAATGCCCTACGGTGCTTTTGGTATATCTAACATACGTGAAATTTCACGCACGCTACGGCCCGCCGCTAATTCCGAAACAATCCGCGCTTTCAAATCAGCACCGAGATGAGGTGGCATTTTCACAACACTTCAAATTTTAAACTAAAATGGAATTTACATTTTTATTTTATTTATTGGTTCACACTACCCTTCTCAAACAGTAGGTAATTGTTTATTTATTACATACTTCTAATGACCAATGTAACAACCCTTAGAGCAATATGACTCAAAGGAAGTAAATTAAACAAGCAAGGATATTCTATTCATACAGTAAAAGCCATTTCCTAATAATGCTAATGGACAGGATTTTCTTTTAAGTATTAAGATTACAATAGAGGACTTATAAACTTTCGAAAATATCTAATTATAAATATTTACACTGCAATTGCGCTTTTCCTTAATAATTTCTTAGCAATAACATACACGTTCTTGGTTTTTAAGTTGTCATAAATTTGATATGATATAAATTTGTGTTTCTAATATTACATCACAAACTAATCTTTATTCGCCAAAAATTGTTGTTTAAGTTGTAAAGCTTCGTACACACCTGAACAACAGACCGAAGAACAAACAGAACGTTTGTGCTGTTTCCATAATTATTTTCAGTAGTTTTCAGTTCATATATATTTATTATTGAGAAGATAAAATTGCGGAAAACAAGAAGATAATGCCAACCAAATTTTTACGCACAAAGAAGAGTAAAAATTATAATTTATTTGGCTTTTTTTTTATTTTGGAAATTTCCCGCCCAAATGATGCTAATAGGGACATCATTTTTTTCTTGCATTCTTAAACACTGATTAATTTAAAAATTTTCTTCTGTCAACTCCATAATATTACCTAAAACACAACAAACCCACAAAAGGGAAGACAAAAATAAATAATTTAATTCTCCCGCATAAGTTTGTTCGCCGTTTTGTTTAGATTCGTCCAAACCTGCAAACGCATTCGCGCGAATTTTCTTTGATGTCGGAGAAGAAACCGACAAGTTGCGGGAACGCCGCAAACCGTTCGTGGAACAATCAGGACTTGCGAATCTGTTCTAAAATTCGTACGTAGCACCGTCCAAATTAATGTTCCGATTGCCGTTCGGTTCGTTGTTCTGTTTGTTCCTCGGTTTATTGTTTAGGTGTGTACTATAATTAACGACTTAACGTTACGTTAGTAGATTCCATTTACTATTTACACATATTTTCTTGGAACATTCGATAATTAACTATCGGGATATGATGACCCTATACTTCGCAGGTTGTGCGCAACTGGATACAAGCAAATAACTTGGAGGTGTTACCCTGGCCAGCAAAAAGCCCAGATTTTAACATTATCGAAAATGTTTGGGCTCGAATACTTGCTGTTATCCGAAGACAACTAGGGCCAAATTTTATACCAGTAAACCGTATTGCACTAGATTTAAGTTCCTCGGATTTTGTTTATGAGACTAGGAAGAATAAATTTAAACCATTGACAACTGCGAATGAAGTTTAAACATTAGTTATTATAAAAACAAAACAGATATAAAAATATTACTTAAATAACACCACAAAAATGTACAGTTGGAAAAAATATTAATTTACAGAAATTAAAAAAAATATATACTTAAATCACAAACAAAAGTGACAAAACAAATATAAGTTGGGGAAGTAAATACTTTAGTTGTACATTTATCTAGAGAAGTTTAATCACAAATATTAGCCGATCAAAGTTTTTATAAAAAAAAAAAAGATACGATTGATTGATGTATTTCTTTAATTGATTTTGGATGTTTTCTTTGATTCCGATAGCGTTCGCGTCGAAAGTTAATAACAAATTTATAAAACTGTGACATAAAACAAATTTGAGTTTTTAAATTAAGGTTTCTAATATACTTTAATGATAGGTTTAGATATAATCTCTTCTTGTTTCTTTTGCGTCTACTAATATATAAATAATATCTAAAGTATTATGTGAGCATTAAAAGGTGATATAGTGACATTATGCAAAACAAAGAAATCCGATACTTATCTTATACTCACAAATGAAATCCCATTTTTCTACTTAAATTATTTGCAAGATTGGAAGTGTTTTACATACAAGTAAATACACTAATTTCAAAGAATCGAAACAATCTGGAAGTATTATTTAAGATATATACACTTACTCAATCGTGTCGTCAACTACGAGTTCTCCTCCAAACCTAAAAATTAATATAAAACTCTAATCGGAACTTTGTGTTCGTTAAACGCACAATAAAAATTGTGTAACGACAAAAATATTTTTGCTTTCTGCCTTGTTTTGTGTTGGTATTAACCCTACAGTCAACGACTTATTTGAGCCGTACTAAGCGTTACATATTTGTGTCGGGTGCCAAGTGGGCGTTTCTTGCTGCGGAAGGCCGCAAATTCTTTGTTTTTTGTTAAAATATACCGCACATTTTCAGACTAGTAGAGGTGCCTAGTGTGGCAACATGTTTCAGAGACTGAGCACCCAACTGAACTCGTATGTGTTATAATAATAACAATAATTTTAAAATAAGAGTAGGGGGTTCAAACTTATGGGTACATACAGGGCCATATTAATAGTTTCGATGGTAGGTTAGACGTTTATGGAAAACGGGTGCAATAGAGTAATCTAGCAATCTTGCTATTGCCATAAATAGACACGATCTATCTTTCTAAAATATTTTCATTTGGCCGGTGTTGCCAAGTTTGACTCAAAAAAGTAGTAACAACTTGTTAATTTTAAATGAAACCCGCTGTATATTATTTAATTCTTAAAATTGCAATTTCTTACTGATTATTTTTTTTGAATAGTTCCCTATACCTATCTACACCGGTTTTCGAGATAATAATTATTTTAGGTTATTTTTTTAAATACGATCACCACGGAAATTTAAATTTTGCTGCTGTTTGAACCCATATAAGGCTGAAATTGTAGATACAGTTTGCTAAAGCCTTGTATCTAACAGCTACTTAAATAAATTAATATTTATTTATTTAATAAATTAAAATATCGATTTGAAATTCATAATCTTAATACACGAAAAAAAAATTTTCTATCAATATTTTTGCATCAAACCAGCGTTTATCAAAGATCTTTTCATACAGCATTTTTAATGTATATAACTCACTACCCGAATACTATACTAAGTAATTTAAAACAACATTTATTTAGAATATTATTGAATAAGCAGGCTTGATAATTATGTTTTCTTTTTACAATACAAGATTACATTTAAATCAGAAACTTTAACGCGATAAACCACCTAAATTTGATTTAATTTAAAGAATTTAAACTGGGTTAAGTGGAAGAACAGATGGTTTTTAAACCTATCTGAACTTTGCCCTTTGGGACCAACTAACATTTTGTATTATTAATTTTTTTTTTTTATATAAATTTTTACCTAAATAATGTCTATATTAATATTATTATTATAAATTTATTTTATTTTATACAGGGCTAATCTGTCTGTCAACTTTTTGAAATAATTGCAATAATGATTAAAAATCATATTGTCTTTGCGTATTTTATTAGTTAGCCATGAAACGCCATGTGATTTGAAAATGGCTCAATTATTCACTGTGTTTGACAGACGTCGAAGTTTTGAGATTGTGATTTAATACTACTACTTATTCAAACACAAATTACAATGAGGCGAAATAATTACTCGCATGAAGTTGTGATAAACCTATTTATTTTCATGGACAATGTGACAAAATTGTGGCAAGAACATACAGGAAATTTAATGAAATGTATTTTGATTTGCAGCCAATGAACGAAAGAAAGTTTATGTTTTAAGTTTAGAACTATAATTGATAAAGTTCTCCTCTATTCGCAATAAACTTTCTTTCGAAGGTAATCGTGCTGTTGAAAGAGTAGATTGTATTTATGGAGGAGCGGTTGGAAGAGTGGACATTGCAATTTGATGAAAGTGTTGGTGGGTTGGATATACTTGAATGTAGTGCATATTAGGAGGTGCTCCATAAATAGTAAAAATTGAGTTTTTTAATAAATTCAGAACATCTAATCTAAATTACAGTTTTTTAAAATATTCGTCGTTCTTTACAATTGGCAAAATTGGACTTGAAAAACCAATCTTCATCATCTTCTTTTTGGGGTCTCTCTGTTTTCTGGAATTTGGAGTAATTTATTTCGAAGGTTTGTTTTTGGGTGGATTTTGGAATTTTTTGTTGACGATTAGAAACTGTTGTTGGAGTTTGCACGTCCATTATTGTCCTCTCTTCATGTACCGAGTGACCCACTAAGAAGGAAAGCTGGCTATATTTGGAAAAAACTAAAGTCGTAAGAACCTGGGGTAACAAATTTATTACTAAAGTGGCCAAGAGAAAACATTAGAAATTATTTTCAAGTTTCTGCACGGTACCCTCCAGAGAGTGCATTTTACCTCTTATACACACAATCAGATTTTGAACAGTAAACATAATCTTAGAATTTCATGTATTTTAAATCTTGATATAAGATAAATACTTTTGGTTTTATGACTTTTTACCATATCTCTAACATAAAGTAGTGGGGGGCAATCATCATGCTATATAACTCATTTTCTCCACAAAAGATTAATTAATTTTGTAAGAATTTAGTCAAAACCGCTTCTCACATCTTTTTTTACAAAGCTAAATTATTGCAGAACGACTGTAACAAGGCAATTAACAACAAAAACCATATAATATAGCAAAATAACTTATTAACAGTAACTAATAACTCAAAATCAACAAAATTGGACACATGATACATCATCTATAACTAGCCCACTAAATGTTTAAATGACGCCTATTATGTTCAATCACAAGATTTTGTAGCCAACACGCTGGTCTCAGTTTCAGCTGCACAAAAGCTACTAATCAACGTTTGAAATTTGTTGAACCATGTTCTTCCTTGTAGTGGGCGGTGTGTTACATAAACTTAAGTATTTCTAACCGTTCCCACAAATAAAAATCTGGAGCAGTTAGGTTTGGGGATCTAGGTTGCCATGGAAATACACTACCCTTTCCTATCCATTTTCCGTAAGCTTCACTTAGAAAACCCGCATCCTGCTGTAAAATGAGCTGGAAAACATGTACACGCCGAATTTGTAGAGGAACATCTTCCAAAAGGTCTGGAAGTTCTTTCTCTCTCAAAAATTTAAATAATTAAACGCACACATGTCGTTACAATTAACTGTTGGCATTTTTCTTAGTTTATACTAATCATACGTGTCAATGCTTTTACACGAGATGTCGTACGACACACATTTTACTTATGTTCATTGCTCCACGAGAGTTTAAAAGACCAACCTCCGTCTTGTACAGTTGTATACCGCACTTAAGTATACACCTCTGATGAGCTCATAATAAGAGCGAAATGCGGCATCAGGTGTTCTTTCGTTGCGTGTTATGCTTCTGTACAAGTTTTTACTTGGATTTATCGACACTCGTGCGTTTAAAGCATTAAAGCTGTTGCTTAGATAGCGATATGCACGTTAAACGCACACATATCGTTACAATTAACTGTTGGCATTTTTCTTAGTTTATACTAATCATACGTGTCAATGCTTTTACACGAGATGTCGTACGACACACATTTTACTTAAATAATTTCGTCCGGTAAGGCGTTCATTGAATATAAAGGGCCTGTAATTCGACTACCTATAATCCTACACCACACGTTTATAGACCAACGACCTTGGTGCTAAACCCCTTGCAACCAGTAGGAATTATGTGTGACCAATAGTGCATGTTATACCGATTTACATTCCCGTCGCTACGAAATGTTGCCTCATCTGTCCATAATATGCGTGAAAATAGTCTCCGGATTCTCGTCAATCATATTTCGGAGCCAGTGACAATAATTTAATCTATGGTCAAAATCATTATCACTTAGAGCCTGATGTAACGTAATGTAATAATTGTAGAATCATAATTTTAAGAAAAACTAGCCCTAAAATTAAACCCAAAAATAGTAAGTGTTTAAATAAAATTTTGGAAGCATTTTTGGCGCTATCTTACGAGTACAGTAAAATTATGGTCAAATTTCAATTTGCAACACCAAAACCCCACTATGCAAAATTTTGTCAAAATATCTCAAGTACTTTCAATTAAATAAGAAAAAACTAAAATTAATTTTTATTTGACACCCTGTATCTCAGTAAATATACAGTTTTTCGAGTATGGTTAATATAAAAAAAATCTCATTGTTTTCGTCTAAGGAATCTTATATTAAAATATGTCTCAGTAATTCTGAGACACCCTGCCTTTGGAGGGCACCGAAAAACTGGAAAATAATTTCCAATGTTTTCTCTTGGCCACTTTTACGACTTCTAGTTTTCCAGATATAGCAACACATCTATTACGTAAACCTAAAAATGTTTGCACGATTTTATTAGGCAATTTGGTTATAAAATCTAAAAAGTATTAATTTATCTTTAAAGTTTTGGTGATAAATTTTGAATTTTAGATATTTAGCCACGCGAACCTATTTCGCCGCAATACAACATTCTTTCGTTATGGGAAGAAGTACTATAGCAAGTACAATTAAAGAAACATGTGGAACCTACTGCAGCCGATGGAAATGCCAGAACTAACCATCAAAAAGTGTCTTGAAGTTACTTAAGGATTCAAAATCAAATCAAATTAAATTTATTCGTTTTATTTAAATTAACAAATTGATTCGGTTTACATGTTACAATTTACATATTAAAGTTCTTCTTCCTTTCTTTCATCCATCTTCTTCTGTTTTCTACCTCTTTCATTCATTTTATGCCCTCGCCATTTTCTCCTAGCAGCGCTTCCCTTCTCACTTCTCTCTTCTTAATTCGCTGCATTCATCTACCATGTGCTCTACATTCTCCAATTTTCCCACATCCTACACATTCTTTCTTTATCTTTTTCTAATATTTATTCTTATTTTCCTCATTTCCTAACCTTTACCTCGCTACCATATGTTTTTCTTTTAGGTTTAATCCTCTTGTGATATATTTTAGTATCCTTCCACCATCATATATTTCTACTTAAAGATTCTACAGCCGGGCTAACTTTCCTAACTGCAATGGCGCAGTGAATGGAAAGCACATTCGTTTAACATCTCCACATCACAGCGGTTCGGAATATTTAATTATAAAAATATTTTCATTGGTACTCATGGCTGTTCCCGATGCTAATTACTGTTTTATTACTGTGGATATCGGCGCCTACGGTAGAGAAGCAAATTGCAATGTTTTTAAACAATCTGCTTTAGGTGTCAAACTTTATAGTAATTCTCTCACTGTTTTTAAACATCAATGTTTACTTAACTGTAATGTTTTACCTCAACCATTCGTTTTCGTTGGGGATGAAGTATTTGGGCTTCACAGCAACCTACTACGACCCTATTCAAAACGTGATTTAGATGGAAAAAAACGAATTTATAATTACAGACATACACGAACCAGAAGATTTGTACATTTAGAATACTGTTTAACAAATGGCAAGTGATCAATTCAAGCATTTTAATCCAGCCAGATTTTGCCACTAGACACTAGATGTCGCATAACTTACAGTTTGAATATGATGTACCCTCCAGTAGGGAATATAGTTGGCAGCACGCATTTGTACAATAGTGCACTTACACTCAAGGTTCTCTCACTCCTGAAGAGTCCCAAAAGGACGAAACAGCTGTCGAGTAATTTTCAGTGTTTGTTTGCTATTGTACAACCTCTTGCAAATTTAGAGCAGGCGATTTGAGATTTTTATTTATAGCCAGCGCTTATGTTGGCTATAACTATCGAAGGATCGACTTATGTAACTGCTTTTACATACCTGTCGACAAAGTTGCTTAATGTTTTAAATAAGCATCTCATTGATGATCCAACAATAGAAGTCTCGGGCTTTGATTAAAATAGAAAAATTTGGTCAAAGTAAATCGCATAAAAACAGGCCATTCAAAATGCAACTCTATGTTGTTTAAATAGAGTGCAATTTCTAATCCAAATTATCTCTGTGGAAACAAGCCGAGAGACCGTTACACATATTGTAGAATATTGTCAATTAACGAAGTTTAAGGGAGGTTTCAAACATTCATAATTTAACGGATATAGCTATATTATGACTTACGAATCTGAATGACATCTGAAGTTCAGCAATATTTTGTATTCTTGTTCTGATTATTTGTTTTTCCATTATTTTGTTTTGCTATTTCTTTAACCTACTATTTTTTTCGTCATTGTCGTGACTGGCGCTTGGACAGGTCCATTATATGTCGTCATGCAATGGTTGTATTGTTATAGTTTATGTTCTTATTTACCTTCTATAATGTTTTACACTTAATTAATATTATTACATATAAATACTAAGGTGGGTAAGGGTTGGCATGTTGATGTTTTAGTGGTTTTCTAAACCTTGAAACAAATGCTTTGTCAAGACGAACCAATCCACTATTGCACACGGTTTCGTCACCACACTATACAGATTTATACTGATCTTCTGGGGCACCATACATAACACTTACATCACAATACAATATTTAAAATGTACCATACGAATAAATAAATAAATTAATAGAAACATTTTAGATAATAAATTAGATTCTATAAAAAAAATTTGTACTTACCTTTATCACGCTTGGTTGCAGCATGTAAAATTTGATTTTTTTGTCCCTGTTACTGTACTCCACACTTAAAATTATCTACAAACATTCTTGTGCTTGAACATGGACGATAAATTTTCAGTGTCGAACATATTGAACAGCATATAGCGACACAACTGAACCTGGAGATAATGAATCACATTATAACGACAAAGCCGTTTCTCGCGGCGTAGTCGCAACATGTTGAGAGTATATCAGGTTAAATATGTCGGGGGCCTAAGAAAAATTAAGTAGAAAGCACAAATACCGTTTTAATTTCCTACTATGCATAAGACCAAAAGTATTTCAGTTGTCTTATAAAAGCATATAATAAATATGATTTGTAATATCGGCATAATTTGAAAACCAGTGTCCAATAGATAGAGGTATTAAGTATGCAATTGCTTTTTAAATTTAACCCGCTCAGAAATCAAATTAGAATTTAGATCCAAACACAACACAATTATTGAAGTTGGCCAAAGCAGTAACGATTAATGTGTCAGTTTCACGCATTAAAGTAGACTTTATGTCAAAATATCTTACACAAAATTGTGTATGAATGATTTGTGTATTTAAGGTAGAAAATTCTGACTATGAAAAGCAATGTTAGTTAAAAAAAGATTATACTGATCTTACAAAAAATGATATTAATTTTTTAATCGGAAGAAAATAGCCGACTCTCCAAAATGGAGGTGCATTTTTTTTATTTAAATATGCTAGTTACATTAAATTTAAACCGTATCCGCAGTAGTAGTGCCCCGGAACTCTGTTACGAGGATATATTGAAAAATTCTTAGCCTACTATAGAACCAAACAAAATTTCAATGTCAAAATATTTTATTACTCAACATATTCTCCTCTTAATTGGATACATTTATTACAGCGAACCTGCAACGTCTCTAGACCTTTTAAAAAAATGTTTCTTCTTGCTCTGCAAACCAGACCTCCACAGCTTCTATTACCTCCTTGTTGGAAGAAAATGTACGACCTTTAAACTTTTTTTCAGTTGAGGAAGAGGTGATAGTCGGACGGAGCCAAATCAGTGAATAAGTAGGGTGTTCTAGTAATTCAAACCCTAAATCACGAATTTTTGCATGGCAACATGAGATTTGTGTGCAGGGGCGTTGTCCTGCAAAAACAAAACACCTTTGGATAGCTTTTTGGCGTCTTTTTACTTAATATTTTTCCATAGAGTGGTCAGTAATATCGAATAGTAATCTCCAGTTATTGTTCTATCCTTATCAAAAAACAAACACAATATTATTACAACCCCACCAAAACAAACCAAAAAAAAACGTTTTCATGTTGCAAGGATAAATTGAAACAGCTTCTATTACCTCCTTGTTGGAAGAAATGTACGACCTTTAAAGTTTTTCCAGTTCAGAGGTGATAGTCGGACGGAGCCAAATCGAGTGAATAAGGGGTGTTCTAGTAATTCAAACCCTAAATCACAAATTTTTGCATGGCAACATGAGATTTGTGTGCAGGGGCGTTGTCCTGCAAAAACAAAACACCTTTGGATAGCTTTCCGCGTCTTTTCTCTTTAATATTTTCCCGTAGAGTGGTCAGTAATGTCGAATAGTAATCTCCAGTTATTGTTCTACCCTTATCCAAAAAATCAATCATGATTACTCCATGGCAATCCCAAAAAACTAAAGCAAGAACTTTTCCAGCAGATTTTGGACACGAAATTTCTTAGGTCTTGGAGAACCAGAGTGTCGCCATTCCATCGATTGTTGCTTTGTTTCTGGATCGTAGAAATGTACCCAAGTCTCATCCATAGTAACAATTCGGTTTAAGAGATCTACATCGTTTTTAAATCGAGCACAGATCGAACGCAATGCTTCTTCCCTTGCACGGTTTTTGGGATCCATTTTGCAGCAATTTTCTCATGTCCAAATTGACGTGAACCATATGATGAACGCGTTCGTATGAAATATTCAGTGCTTCAGATATCCGTTTTAGCCCAATTCGACGGTCTGATAAAATCATGTCATGAACTGCATCGATATTTTCGGGGACTGACACAGAAACTGGCCTTCCCGATCGGTCATCATCTTCAATGGAAAATTTACCTCTTTTAAAGCTTGCATTCCAATTTTGACGGTCGCATACGAAGGACATTGATCACCAAGGGTATTAAGCATATCTTCGTAAATCTGCTTACCTCTTAACCCTTTTAAATACAGGTACTTGATGATGGCTCGATACTCCAATTTTTCGATTTTCACAATTTCGGTGGACATCTTTTTCATTTAATTTATTGCGTGACTCTGGTTTACTTTTTGACGTCAAACTTTACACTGACACTTCTAATAAGTTATTGTTCGTTGCTACGGTAACGCAATATTTTGTTTATGCAAGGAACTGGTCTAGGCTAACTAGATATCAATACATCCTCGTATTACAAAGAGCATATAATTAGTTTCTAAATATAATTATCATCGTCCTCTTCGTCATCTTCCAAAAAAAAAACCCGTACGTATGACCATTATTGTGGCTTCTAAAACACATTATAGATTTGTGCTAATTTCTTTTTTACAATTTTGATTTTTTGAATATCATTGTCAGAACCAATTGTAACGGTGTCGATTTACAAATAGATGACGCTAAAAGTTAAAAAAAAAGGACGGATCGGTGTATCGTAGTAGGTTTGGAGAAATAAATTGTTTAGGTAAAACAGCAGCTTTCCGGCTGAAGAAATAAACCGCTGTCCTAACGAGGCCTCACCTGCTGAATAAGACAAATAAAACCGACCTACAGGGGATCAAAAGGTTTTACTTAATCGAACAAATTGACAACAATAATTAACCGTAAAAAAAAGACAGACGGTCCAAACTTGATATAGTAGCAGGAAAGTGAGTAGGAGAAAGGTTATCGGATGTCGTTACGTATCTTTAAGCTAAATAATAAACAAAATATACAAATAACGCATCGGATATACAGGTAAGCTCCAAAAACACAATTCGTAGTGTTAACGTTTAAATTGAATGCTAACTAAGAACACTCGGTGTACATACACCATTTACACACGGCAATTAGTATGATTAAACATGCAACGACAATTGCGCCTTAAAAGTAACTTATATAATCGCTATATCGGGGTAAGTACCTCTCTCAAACCCAAATGGCCTTTTGACTTCGCGTCAACCGTTTAAATTAAAGTGCACAGGCCCGTATTGAGTCGATTAAAATCTTTAGATTACTGAGCGTACCACCGAATACTGTTTTATTTAGAGCTAAAAGTTAACGCCGTTTTATGTTGTATGAGCTTTACACTCACAAGCAACAAATACAATATCTTAATACTAAAACTTAGCTGCATTTAATGTGAACAAAGTACCGAGAGTAAGATTTTAGGTGTAAAGGTGCACTTTTTATATTCCTTACTACCGGGTATGTTTGTAGTTAGAGCGTAAAAGGTGACGTAACAAAATTTATGTTCTGCACGCGGGTAGCTTCAAGCAAAGAAAGAATGCCCAGGGTTTGCTTTTAAGACGTCTATTTACAATTACTTACAAAATTAGTAGTTATTATATATACAGGAGATTTATTTACAACGTATATTTAATACGAGAGATACTTCGCCAGTCGCGGTGGGAACCGCGGCAGCTTAGACACGGCCAGTTGGAATGCGGCGCCGGGATAGTACGGTTGGCGGTTTTGCCATGTTTTTACACAACGGAATTTCTAGCTAAACAAATACTCGGGTTGCGGATTCGGGCGGTTTCTATGTCTGGTGCTAGTGTTTCACTGAAACAGGTAAGTTATTATTATTATCAGTGGCTGCCGTTTACATCTGCTTTTAAGTTTATTGGATAGAACTTCTATCTACGGCGCTCGCTTGTGTATAACATACACCACGGAGTTTATTATTGCGACTTACGGCTTGGCAAACGAGGGAAGTCCGTCTCAACGTGCCCAGGATGCCTGGTGGTTGTACTCGTACGGTAATGTTCTGCGAGCGAGCAGTGTATGTATGCAAAGTTCTGTGCTCGGTGTTGACGACGGTTTTGTGGCGGTGATACTTCGCCTAGGTCAGCGTCTGCTAGCAAGACTATTACGAAATGCTATCAAATATATTAGCTACTCTCGAAGGGTCCGTGATACGAAAAGGTTAGTTTTAAATGGAACGGTTTCGGAAGAAAGCAGCTGCTACCAAAGAGATCAGCCACAGTGCTTAAGGTAAGGGGTAAGTATATGCCGGCTATTTGGATTATTAACGGTGGTTGTTTTTAAGAGGTTCTTTGGAGATCAAAATTGTTTTGTGCCACGCCTGTACCGAATTGAATCAGAATTTGCAGCGGTCTTTGAGTTAGTGGTAGATAACTCTAGGCGGTTTTAGATTCGGAGTTCGGGATTTTGAACTAATGCGGACGGAGTTCTCAAGAAAAAGTCAAGTCGGATTAGGAATAGAAGTAGAAGTCAAATAAAAGTGCCTTTTGGCATTGCGCTTGCGCTTATATAATGGGCTTTATCTCGAGCGAAAAATTGGGCAGCGGTTGCATGGGGTAATTTTAAGTGGAGCTGTGCGCACGACGTCTGTTTTTGACAATGCAAATTTTATGGTGTGAGATAATTCATTCTCGGCGGCAATTTGAATTATAACATTGTCGGTTTCCTACAACGGCTGGCGACGAAATCAACAGGTTCTCAAATGTACGATAGAATTCTTCTTGGAGTAGGTGTTTGAAGAGAGCTGGAAGATATTAAGCAATGGATAGACGTTTCTTCGATTGGCAGACGCAGTACCCCCAAATTGCTTCCAGCTGTCTGATGTAGGTACTGGTGGTGCGGGACTTCATAAAATGGAAATTGCACAAAGAAAACGATAAAAGAACGAGTACTTACGGTAGGTTTAGACAAATAAAACATAAACAACGGTTATTGAAAATTTGTTAACATATTTGGAACTATTAGCGTAGTTTTATTTAACGATCTTCTAATTCTACCAGTTTCAGCAAGAAGGTAAGTAGTTAAAAATGTCGGGTCTCGTTTTGGAAATAAAAATCGACAATTATTTTTGACTAATTAAAAATTCGCAGAATGCGCGCAAAATATGACTTTTGTCGTAACGTATTAATTCCGACATACGTTTCCTCAATTTATATTCCGTGATAACATATTGCTTACGACAATGCGATTACGTCGCCATGGAGTAGCTTGTACTCTTTAGTTTGATCGAGCAAGTACTCTTTAATAACAGAACAATTTGCAAAAAATTGAACTGTAGTTTTTCCGACAAATTAGAGTTAGTAAGATATAATGAAACAAAAAAAATTTTATGTTTGACGGCCAACCAGCCTGTATGTAAACAAAATGTAGAGAAAAACAGCCGTCCGATTTTTATAATTCCAAAGATCTGATTAGTTTTAGGCATAATCTATGTAGTCAAACCTTCACAGATTTTTGAATTTTTAAAATATTTACATTTTTGTTTTAAATAAAAGTTGTTTACAATTTTATTATACACATTTTTTGTTTAAGCTATTTTTTTTATCCAATAAGAAACTACTGAGATATAACAATCACGTGAACACTATCAATTTAAGGGAAAAAAATTGTTGGAAATTCTATTGTCTATAGCTTTTGTTTGAAACATTTTTTTCTAAACCCAATTCTATTTTTGTTTATATAGGCGATGTGGAGTTCTGCGGTAAACGTTTGTTTGGTTAATTAAATTTTCAAAAACGTAAATGTCACTGTGGTTATGTTATAAAAGAAGTATGTTACGCATGCGCACCATACATGAGACAAAGTCGGGCTCCAACTCAAGAAAAAATAATTATAAAATTGAATGTTTTTTTTAATTTTGTATTTAGAATAAGTGTATTCTAGCACCGTAGTTAACTAATAAATTCTTTAAATAAAAAAATATATTTTTTTTATTATTTTACGTCTTGAAGATGCTAACACAATCAGTTGCCGAAACGCCGATGCTATTAAATAACCTGTTTTTTTTGTTTCGCATCCTTACTCCTAAAGAAGACCTTCGTGGAAAGGAATCTACAATTAATTAATAACTAAAGAGCGGAGTAGTCATTAGAAATAACATCATAACATTAACTTTTTGTGGCTAAATTATTTTAATATATGTCAATAGGGGAGGGGGGGAGCTGCATCTATAGATTAACACCCCAATAACTCCGTTATTAAAAGTGTACTAGCGTTGAACAAAGTTGTGCTAGTTATTCTTTTTGCGTGCATACATAAAAAATTCGATATTTTTTGTAGGTGGGGGAGCTAAAACCCCTTAGCTTTTCCAGATTTAAAACTCAATAATTTTATTAATAAAGGTGTTTTAGTTACTAGCCTCTTTTATAGTCAAACGTCAAAAATTGTAAGGAGTTAGTTTTTATAGATTCAATTTTCAACGACTCCGTTATTAAAAGTGTGATAACGTTCTTTAATGTTCTTACGTTAAAAGTTTGAAATTTTGTTTGAGGGGAGAGATTACTTCCATAAATTCAACTCTTAATAACTTCGTTATTAAAGATGTTAGTTCAGTTGTTCTTCTTTATCAAAGGTGTGCTAGCGTTAAAGTTTGTTCTGCTAGCTCAGCTCGTTTATGGTCAAACATTCAAAATTGAAAGTTAGATTTTTATGGAGGAAGGGGTGAATCAATAGATTCAAATCTCAATTACCCTGTTATTAACGTTGTGTTAGCATTGGGCAAAGTTGTTCTATAATGTGTTAGTTATTCTCTTTCGTGTACAAACATCACAAATTTGATATTTTTGTGGGTAGAAGGTGGAGCGAGGTCGCTTTAGCGCCTCCATATCAAAGTCAAAAGTCAAAAAGTTTGAAACTTTGTTGAAGAGAGAAGAACTGCGACTGTAGTTTTAACCCCAATAAATACGTTATTAAAGGTGTGCTAGCCTTAAGCAAAGTTATACTGGAATGTGTTGGCTATTCTCTTCCGTGAGCACACATCTAAAAGTTGATATTTTTTGTGAAGAGGCTGAGGTCGCCTTTTAACCTCTCCAGTTTTGACCTCTAATAACTCCGTTATTAAAGGCGTGCTAGCGTTCAATTTAGTTGTGCTACCCAGTTCTAGCTCAACTTTTTAATTTTCAAACAACAAATTTTAGAAATTTTGTTTAGCGGGGAGGAGCTGATTTTAGATTCAATCTTCAATACCTACGTTATTGAAAGTGTGCTGGCGTTCATGTTCGTTCTGCCCAGCTCTTCAGCCCGTCTAAATTCAACCCTCAATAACTTTGTCATCAATGGTGTGCTAGTGTTTAGTTGTGCTAGTTCAGCTCTTTTATGGTCAAAAGTTCCAAATTTTGTTGTGGGAGGGGCTCCACCTATAGATTCAATCCCCAATAACTCCGTGTGCTAAATATTTTCTTTTTTGTGCAATCATAAAAAGACGTTTTTTGTGGGAGGGGGTTGAGATCGTCTTATTCCCTCAAATATAAACTTTAATAACTTTATTATTAAAAATGTGCTAGAGTTCAATTTAGTTAGGTTAGCTTGTGCTAGTTCAGCTCTTTTATAGTACAACGTCAAAATGTAGTTCTAGGGGGTAGATATCTATAGATTAACTACTTTATTATTAAAGGTGTGCTAGTGTTAAACAAATTTGGTATTTTTTGTGCGTATGGCGGAGCTGGGTTCAGATTCTACTCTCATTAAGTTTGTTATTAAATGTGTGCTAGCGTTAAGCAAAATTGTGCTAGAGTGCTCTAGGTACTCTTTTTTGCGCATATATAACAAATTTGATATTTTTTGTAGGAGGGATTGTATGAGGTTGGTTTAGCCCTTCCATGTTTAAATTTTAATAGAAATGTGCTATGAGTTAATATTTGTTGCGCTAGCTCAGCTTTTTATGGCCGAACGTCAAAATCTCTAAATTTTGTTGTGGAAAAGAGGTGCATCTATAGTTTCAACCTACAGTAAGTCCTTTTTTAAAGATGTGCTAGCGTTAAATAAATTCGGTATTTTTGTGCGCGGAGAAAGAGGTTGCTGAGGTCGCCTTTTAACCGCTCTATATGAACCCTTGATAACTCCGTTATTAAACGTGTGCTAGCGTTAAAAAAAGTTGTGGTTGAGATTTGTTGCATGTATGCTACTGTACGGAAATACTTGCCTTGTATATAATAATAATAATAAAATTGTTTATTTTAAAATTAATAAACATATACTATAGATATTACAGTAAAAGAAAAAAATTAATGAAAATTTAAGGCGGAGTTCAGTTTCGACTCTGTGGTGGTTCCTGCTCTTCCACTCAAATCTTGGTATATAAAATCTTTGATAACAGTAAATTAACAAAATTTCATTTATTTATTGTTATATTGAAAAGGTGTAGATCAGTAATGTTAAGTTTTTTATGTGTGGTGTACTGTTGTAGAGAACAAGTTCATTTACGTAAATTTAAGTTTTTCGTTTGCTAGTGTTTGGCAAATTTTTTCTTAAAGAAATTTAAGGGAAGTTCCTTAAGTTTTTTATCTATTTCATTGTAAATATAAGCTATTCTGTAACTGATACATTTTTTAAAGAACTCTGTTTTGTGTTTAGGAGGTGTAAGGGTTCCCTTAAATCGTACATTAGCATTGTGTACATCAGTCCTTAACGGAAGTTTGCGAAACAGGTAAGGAGGAGCATGAGTTGTAATGATCTTATGGAACAGTGTTGCGGAGTGTACTAGACGTCTTCCTTTCATGTTTAGCTAGCCACATTCTTCTAGTCTATGTGAAATTTTTTCATACTTGCGTACTCCAAATATAAGCCGTAGGCAAGAATTCTGAATTTTTTTATTTTTTGTTGATATCTACGACTGGCAAAAGAGCTATAAAGAGACTGGCAAAAGTTAAAGTGAGACAGCACTAACGGTTCACAGAAGATTTTCTTCATTTTTATATTTAAAAAATGCCTACAAGAATAAACTTTTAGGAGAAGGTAAGCTTTTTGAATAAGTTTGTTTATATGTAAATCAAACTTTAAACCTGTATCTAAAATAACACCGAGATTTTTTGCTGATGACTTAAAAACAATATGTTTATTAATTTTGATTTTGTGATTTTTCGCTAGAAATTTTAAGCGCAGTTTTTAGGACCAAACAACAACAATTCTGTTTTGCCCTCATTTAGTTTGAGGTTATGGTTTGTGGAAACTATATACAGGGTATCCCACGACGATTAAGACAAGTAATATATCAGAATTGGGCAGTAGTAGATAATTATAATTTTGGGGGTGTAAATTAGAACAAATGTTGCATCTTTTCTTGTTATTGTGTTACCCAATGAGGTATTTGTTTTTGGTCACGTGACGTCGCATTCAAAATTATTAATGGGACAACTTGTATATTTGTGCCTTTCTGTGTTCCTCCCGATAAAACAATTCCAACTAACTAGCACACTTGGGGTCTAAAGTGATTAATTCAAGAGCTACAGGTACTTAAAGGATTGGAAGTTAAAAAATTCATAATTGAATCCCTTGTAATTTTCGGCAATCTTACATTCGTACGTAATGATTAAGACAAACCAATATTATAATTTTAATAATAATTCAAATTAACTGTCACAAAAAAAAACTTACAATCTTAATCGATATTTAACAGGTAAACAAGTTTTTGTGGAAAAACACAATTCTATGTAATTTTACTCCATGATATACAGGTCGTTTCATTATTAACTTTCAAGCATTATTAAAAATTATAATATTGGTTTGTCTTAATCATTACGTACGAATGTAAGATTGCCGAAAAATTACAGGGGATTCAATTATGAATTTTTTAACTTCCAACTTTAAGTACCTGTAGCTCTTGAATTAATCACTTTAGACCCCAAGTGTGCTAGTTAGTTGGAATTGTTTTATCGGGAGGAACACAGAAAGGCACAAATATACAGGTTGTCTAATTAATAATTTGGAATGCGACGTCACGTGACTAAAAACAAATACCTCATTGGGTAACACAATAACAAGAAAAGATGCAACATTTGTTCTAATTTACACCCCGAAATTATAATTATCTACTACTGCCCAATTCTGATATATTACTTGTCTTAATCGTCGTGGACACCCCTGTATAAGGCTTCTAAATCATTATTAAACTTTGCTATACTGCAATCAATTTCAGATTCTGCGAAGGATAAATAAATTTGCGTATCGTCAGCATAAAAATGGTTATCGCAATATTTTATATAAGTATGAAAGCTACAAATACAAAATAGTGTTGGTCCCAAGACTGACCCTTGCGGTATTCCCCATTGTATTTCGACACTTTCTGATACTATATTATCTATTTTACGATTTGAAAGCGACCTGAGAGAAAAGATTACTTAAAGATACGTTATCTAGACCAATATATTCAAGAATAGAGATAAGAATATCATGTTGAATAGTGTCAAATGCTTTGCTAAAATCTAGCAGTGCCATTATGGTAAGTTTATTCGAATCAGTTGCTTTGGTAATGTCATCTACAATGCACAATAAGGCAGTTTCACAGCTGTGGTTACTTCTAAAATCTGATTGAGTTTCAGAAAGTATATTGTTTGTATTTAAGTGTTGTTGAAGTTGAGAGTTTACAATTTTTTCTAATATTTTTGATAGAATAGGTAGAATGCTTATTGGCCTTAACATATTAAATTCTGTTGGATTCTGAACCTTTGGAATTGTATTTCCACATTTTTGGGAAATAACCTTCAAGTAGACAGCTGTTTATTATGTTAATTAAAAATGGAATTATTTTAGGGCAGCATAATTTAATAAACTCAATATTCAACCCATGTTTTCCTTCTGCCTTAGACTTGATAGAACTGATAATTTTAACAACTCCCATTCATCAATTAATTTGAAAGTAAAATTATTGCATTGCAACTTATTATTTTTGTTGAAATTTATCAGTTCATTTGTGATTTTTGAGGAAATTAAGTTGTTATTTGTGAAAAAATTGTTTATTTGCGTGACATTAGCAAGATTTGATGTAATGATTTTGTCATTTTCATTAGTAAGATTGTATTCTTTAATACACTTCCACAATAGTTTAGGTGATTTTTTATGTTGATTTTCAAAATATGCTTTTTTTTCTCTTTTTATAGCAGCTGTAGTTAGGTTTCTGAGAGATGCATAATATTTCCAGTGATGAGAAACATGTGAGTGCTAATATTGTAACCTCTTTTTGGTGAAAAACTATTTTTTTTTGTAGCACAGTAGATTTTGGTCCGTTTATGCTCTTTTGATTTGAATTAGACTATAGTTACAACGTATTTCATTTACATTGCAATGCACGTGTGTTCAGGGTCAAGATTGGGAGAATATTGTTTTTGGTTACTTGATATTTTTCTTAATTCAGATATATTTATTTATTTATTTATTTTACGGGCAACGCTCTATATACAGAAAATGAGTGTACATACAAGTAATTTAGTTTAAGGTAAAATTATAATAATAAATAAAAGAATAATTCAAATTACAGAAATCAATATAACAATAAATTAATTTAACTAAACACTCTAAAATGGTACAAAAAGTTATAACAGAAATCAATAATTAGCATAAAAGAAGCATCAATTTTATTTAACTTAGTTTTGAGTTGCTTTTTAAACTGTCGGCACTAGTACTGTAAAAGTTAAGGTTAAAATACAAATTTGCTGATTCCATAAACCGTTGGAGAGGAGAATTAAGAAGGTAGGAAGTTTTACAAAACCTTACTGAAAATTGTGAAGTGTTACAAAGAGTTTTGATCGGTACATTAAAATCGATTTGATGCAGAAGATGAGAACAATCTAAAACGCCATTAACCAGTTTCTGAAAAAACACCATATCCAAAAGTATTCTGCGAGAATTTAAAGTATTTATATTTAAAAATGAAAGTATTTCAGAGTAGTTTAATAATGTAATTCAAGCTTTATATGCAATAAATCTAAGAAATCTATGTTGAACTTTTTTCTAATTTTAATATATATGTTGAATGATAAGGTGACCAAACTTGAGAACAATACTCCAAATGTGAACGTACTAATGAAACAAATAAAACTTTTAGAGTATCAACATTAGAGAACGTTTTTGTGCAACAAAAAATAAAACCCAATTCTTTAGTTGCTTTTAATCTAATGTGATTTATGTGTTCTTTGAATGACAAATCTCGAGAAAATATAACTCCTAAATCAGTAACCGAAACGCAATTTTGTAATGAGTGATTATCCAGAATATAGTCAAACTTTATGGGTTTAATAATGCGATGAAATGTAATTGACAAACACTTACTCAAATTTAGTTCCATCAAATTAAAAGAACACCAATTAGAAAAGCATTAAGGTCTTCTTGAAGCTGAAAACAGTCGCCTACAGATCTGATTGTTTTAAATATTTTCATGTCATCAGCGAAAAGAAGAATCTGGGAGTGTTTAAAAATATTTGTAATGTCTTTAATAAAGATTAAGAACAGCAAAGGAGCCAGATGAGCACCTTGTGGTACTCCTGAATGATTTGGTGAGTTTTTGTTACCGAAAGTTGACTACCTGAAGTTTTGTTACCGAAAGTTTGCTACAGAAGGTTTGTTACGGAAGAAGTTTTGTTACATAAGAAGTTTTGTTACCGAAAGTTTGCTATAGAAGGTTTGTTACGGAAGAAGTTTTGTTACATAAGAAGTTTTGTTACCGAAAGTTTGCTATAGAAGGTATATTATATTGTATATTACGGCGAAAAATATTACGGCGGGAACCAGTATGACCTCCGGTATCCACCGTAATTAATCGACGACATAGTGTAACCTCACAACTAACGGCGTTTTCCCCCGATTGCCGTTCCCCACCGATCGCACTGCCCCACTTTCTTTAAAAGATAACTATTATAAACGAATGTTACTTGAAATAATTGTTTGTTTTTGATTGTTTTTGTTTTAAAGAAAGAAACTGTACTAACTGTAACCTACCAACCAACACCGTTTACCACCAATTACATGAAAATTACCACCAATCACATGAAAACAACTTAAATTGATTAACACAAATTTTATAAAAAGTTTTTTTTTAAAGAAAGAAATGGTAATAACTGTAACCTACCAACCAACATCGTTTACCAGAAATCACATGAAAACAACTTAAATTGATTAAAACAAATTTTATAAAAAAAGTTTTTTTTAAAGAAAGAAATGGTAATAACTGTAACCTACCAACCAACATCGTTTACCACCAATCACATGAAAACAACTTAAATTGATTAAAAACAAATTTTATAAAAAAGTTTTTTTTAAAGAAAGAAATGGTAATAACTGTAACCTACCAACCAACATCGTTTACCACCAATCACATGAAAACAACTTAAATTGATTAAAACAAATTTTATAAAAAAAAGTTTTTTTTTAAAGAAAAAATGGTAATAATTTGTAATAATTTAAATTTTACCTAAAGATCTCAAATGCCGAATGATCCAATGAATTAATGTTGAAACAAAGCCAGTTGATAAGCAAGTTTAAAAAATTCAGCAAGCACAGACAATATAAATATAATTGCAGAGTAGCTCAATCAAATAACTAAACAGTCAGTTTGCACTTTGCACAAATTCACGTTTAAAAATAAATAACTGAAAATAAAAGCAAGATTAAAATAAGATGATGATCACTTTGCAAGACACTGTTGACATTTGCTGCTTTTGTTGTCTCTGCTACATTTGCTTCCCACTTCACGTCTCAGATTGTGCAAATCTATGACTTGCATTTAATGCAATGTAATGTCTTTGTTCATTTTTATACTGACGCTATAGTAAACATAAAAATCATATGTAAAAAAAAAAACTTTACATGTAACAAACCTTCTATAGCAAACTTTCGGTAACAAAACTTCTTATGT
Source organism: Abscondita cerata (assembly GCA_030710515.1). NCBI lineage: Eukaryota > Metazoa > Arthropoda > Insecta > Coleoptera > Lampyridae > Abscondita > Abscondita cerata. The sequence goes on from JALBCR010000182.1 coordinate 175,796, forward strand.
AACAAAACTTCTTACGTAACAAACCTTCTGTAACACGGTTTTGGTAACAAAACTTCAGGTAGCCAACTTTCGGTAACAAAATTTCCCATAACGCTCCTGAATGGACTAAAACATGATCAGAATAAAATTTTTTGTACTGGACTATTTGACGTCTGTTGGAAATGTAGCTATCAATCCAAGAAAGTAAAGTACCACCAATACCTACGTTTTCGATTTTCTTAATTAAAATTTTATGGTTAACGCTGTCAAAAGCTTTTGAGTCAGTATATATGACATACAGCTGAGTATATTCATCAAAAGCTTGATATATAAAATTTTGAAAAACTAAGAGATTCGAGGTAGTCGAGCGATTTGGGTAAAATCCATGCTGTTCTTCAATGATTGTTTGTTTTAATAACGGAAACATATTATTAGCAATAATTTTTCAAACAGTTTTGGAATTTCAGATATCTTTGAGATAGGTCTGTAGTTAGTGATATCGGTTTTATCTTTACTCTTGTGAACTGGTATAACATAGGTTAATTTCCATGTATCCGGAAAAATTCCACTTTTAAAGATTTAGAGAACAATATTTGAATTGGATATGCTAACACGTAGCAACAATTTCTTAAGAGAAGAGCAGGAATACCATCAGGACCATGATTTATTTTTTCGGGTAAATCTTTTAATTCCATCATAATTTGATTAACGTCGATATTAATGTAATTTAAATTAACATTGTTTTCTGAAATAATTTCTTTTTGGTAATAATTCTTATTATTTGTCTTATAAACAGAACCAAAATGTTTGGCAAAGAGATTTACAGTTTCCTGCCCATTAGTACTGACTGACGAACCAAGGCTCATTTCAGAGGGTAAATGATTATCTTTCTTTTGATATTTTATGTATGACCAAAAGTACTTAGGATCGTTTTTGATTTTTGATTGTACATCATTAATATGTAATTTAAAGCACTGATTAGAAAGGGTTTTGCATTGACTTCGTAATTTTGAGAATTCATTATAATAAGTGAGACAATTTGTAGATTTGTATAACTTATGGTAGATATGTTTAGTTTTAATTAGATTTCGCAGAACACTAGAGTACCAGGGAGGAAACTTTTTATTATAATTTGATGTACGTTTTATGGGTATGTAATAGCTAGAACCTAAATTTAAGATATTATAAAAGAGTTTACAGCATCATTAATGCTTAACGGTAGAAGAAATTCCCAGTTTATAGTGGACAAGTAGAAATTAAGATCTAAGTAATTGCCGTTACGAAAGTCATAATAATAATGATCAAAATTTAAAAATGAAGATGTAAATAAAAATTCAAATGATATAGTTAACGGTGGATGATATTTATCTTCCAAAACTAATGCTTCCAAACTACGCTCCACAAAGGTAGTGGTGTTAGTACTAAAAACTAAGTCTAGCATTCTATCATCACAGTTCTTAATAGAATTAAATTGAAACATTATACAGATTTAAATTTTTACAAAACTTTTCAACACATATTCAGTTTTTGCCATTCACTGAGAGGATGTTGTTTTCAGAAGTATTCCAAACTAAGTGTGGCAAATTCCAGTCACCCATTAATAAGAGGTCGGCATTTAAATATGATTTCATGATATCGTCAATCGTACTACTTAATTTGTCGTAATAGTCTGTACTGCTGTTTGGCGGAGAGTAGAAGCAACCAAGAATAATATTTTTATAACCAACGTTGCATAGAACAAATAATTGCTCAACTTCATTGAAAGATGTGGGAATTATTTTAGAAAAATACTTATTATTGACGGCAATTAGAACACCGCCACCTCTTTTAGCGATATCACACGGTCTATCTTTCCTATGTACACTCATGTTATGTAATCCTAATTCGGAATCAAATATTTAAGGAACAAGCCACGTTTCAGTAAGCATTATTACATGAAAATCATTAGATAAATTAGCAGTTTGAAGTTTAGTAAGTTTTGTTCGTAGACCTCTGACATTCTGATAAAAAATAAGAAATTGTTTAGAATTTGAATTGTTATTACATTTTAGTTTTTGAAGAAATAATTCGAGGTAGACCATTAATATACTTAATTGTGAGATTTTGTTCGCCGTTTTCTTGGCGTTGTTTCAAATTTGCACGCAAGTTCGATAAATGTTTTAATTGCATTGGAGTTTGGTCATTTTGATGTTAATGTTGTTCAGGCTTTTAATTTTATGTTTGTTTTTTAAAATTTGAAGTGCGTCAGCTGGCGATTGTAAGGTAACTTTTAATGGATGTTAGCGTCACGTTCAAGCAATTAGGTTGTTGTGGAAAATGCCGATTTCATAGTTCTCACCAGTCGATTTCTTTAATTCAACTTCACATTTCTCGTTTAGTTTGCTAGATTAAGGGTGTCTTTGTTTTCTTCTACGAATCACAGTCGGTGTTGGCCGGCGTTATCAGTTAAATTAACGATATGTTTGTTTAAAAGAGAAATAACACATGTCTTGCGCCCCGGTCCAAAATTTTAAGTAAGCGGTTTTGTTTGTTAATTCTAAGAAAATTGTAGTGTAATATTATTTTGTAACGTTCGTTATGTGGAAAGTGGGGACGCTTTCTTACCCAATGTTAGTTTTTAGTTTTGGTTTTTAGGTAGACTTGGAACCAATAAGATGTTTGGTTGTTAGTGAGTTACGCAGCGGCATAGCGGATTAACGTTGTTAAATTTTAACAATCGCGTCAGAACCCAAGTGTCGTAAATTATGTACGTGAACTCAAACTAAAAACTAAATAAACAGTAACCCTAAAGGAACTTTCAGTTCGCCGCTAGTAAGAGAATACCGTCGATCGAAATAACCGCAATACGGATTGTGGACTATCTCTGAGCACGCGAAAATTTTAAAGATGCATTAGTATTTGCATTGGTAGCAAAATCTTCGGATTAAGAATTAAAGTGTTCCTGTGGATTACTCCCGTAATTAAGGAATAATTACCCGGGTGGGGTTTAGAAGAAAGAAGCCTGTTAATGTAAGTACTCTCCGACACTTCATAAACTTTCGCGATTTGTTGGCCCGTGTGCGAGAATTAGTGCTTTTGTAACGAACGTTTAAAATTAGTTTTTTTTTCTTTCTTTGTAAGTGCGTTTGTAGTAAATTGTGAACGGCTTTACTGAAGAGTCCAACTTAATAGATTTAGGACCCGGTGACTAACCTCTCGTCTAACCCTGGGGATGCGAAGCGTTCCATGTTTGTTTGTTTTTTTATTTATTTCGGATAAGCGTCGTAAGGTGTTAGATTTAGGACCCCGCGAGATATCCCGTGTAATATTTTATTAAGATCTAATAGAGAACAGTTTACTATAATATTTCTCTTTCATTGCATCAGGTGTTTACATTTCTCCCTTTTCTTTAGTGAACATTAGATTGAGGTAATTAAAAGAATTGGGTGGCGTCATTAATATTCTTAATAGTAACTATTATATTAAGTGGAAAATTGTTTAAAGCTAAATTAAAATTTTCTAGATGAAAATATTTTGAGATCTATACGTGACAAACTTTTGTATGTTACTGGTTACAAGTGATAAAATACAAGTTACAAGTTCATGATCACTAATATTGAGCACATTTGTTACTCTCACGTGCGAAATTATTGTAGGGTCCGTAGTACACATTGCATCAATTAAACTTGTTTTATTCTTAAATATTCTAGTTGGAGCGTTGACCAGTTGCGTGATATTAAATGAGTTAAGAATATCTGAAAGTACACCTACATGATGATCGGTGCAATTGATTAAATTAAAACTTAAGTCTCCGCATAGTAAAACTACATTATATTCAGGAACCAAAGAAGAAAAAGTATTTTCTAGTTCATTTGAAAAATAATTTTTTTCACAAACTTGAGAACGATAGCATACCCCAATAGCAATTCTACATTGATTTAAAGTAAGTTTTACGCAGCACTGTTCTATAGAGGTTAGTGTTTGAACTAATATGGCATTGTAAAGTCTGTATACTATTGGCGCGGAGTAATAAATCATAATTGCTTGAAATAATTCTTTATTTTCTTGTGAAAGCGGTAAATTCTAACCAAAAATACGATCATTGTGCCGCTCTTGCAGCATATCGACCCATCTGAGAACAATAGTTTAATCTGTGTAAACACGTTGCCATCAGCCCAGGTACTGACGAAACGAGAATCATAGCCGTAGAAGTGGGTATTATACCAAGATACAAAAATAATGGTATATAATACGTAAGAAGTAAAATTTGTAATGTGATCTACTAAACAAATAAAATAAATAACATATAAAGGTAGATTTTACTATTATAATATATTTACCTACTAAAAATATGATTTTCCAAACGTATCAGGTACCTACGCCACTCCAATACGGGAGATTCGATAATTCTGACAGGTTTATTACTCCGCGCCAATAGTATACTGAGTATAACATTTTTGAATATAAAATCCTACTCCACCTCCCAAATTTTCTATCTTCTCTAAATAGTACATAATTTTTATTTGAATAGAGTTAGTTTGGAAATGAGATGTGAGATCGGCACTAGTAGTGTTATGCGTCTGAAACTTACCGCTTTTGATAACAATATTGCATTTAAACATTCAATTTTCGTTAGAGGTAACTGTTGGCAATTATTAGTTTGTACTATTTGTACGTGTTCTCTATACACGAGATGTCATAAGACACGCATTTCACTTAATTTATTTGTTTTTCAAGTTGTTTCTACAATACAAAACAAACGGGCTTCTAAAACTTTGTCGCATTCGACCCGTTCTAACTTGCTCTTATTTGTTTGGTTTAGGACACGGCTCCCGGGTGTTTACAAAACAATTAACATACACAAAGCGTTTAGTGCAATCATTGTCGTCAAGTTACTATAGGATTTTGACGTATGTTTCCATCATTTCTTTTAAAAATTAAATATTAATTGAGTTCAATTTTTATTTATTGTAAATATTGGATGTTTTATTTTCATTTTTATCTAATTACTCTACTAATATATTTTCCTCTAATTTTTGTGTGCCGCTCTATTCATTTTGTCTAATTGCCAGTGTAAACAATTTTGAGGTTACCTCAATAAGGCATTTCAATGCGCTGTCAAATAGCTGTCAATGACCTTTAAAAGTTAAAATACTCTTTCAAGGATTCTATAACCAACTTAATTAAAACAACCACTAAAAGTACAAAAATCGACAGTAATTACACACCCTCAAATGAAAAGAAAGGTTTGTTTACCCCACAGACTCCATTTTGGCAAAAGCGTTGAAATGCCTTATATGGATTTAAAGGTTATTTTGTATGATTATTTTTATGGAGCGGCTTCCTTTTACTTTACATGATCCTATTACTAAATGAATCACTAATTGACACAGTGTATATTGCGTAACGAGAAACTTTGTTTTAATTTTTGATATTACGAGTCTAGGGTTTCAATATACAGGGTGTTTCATTAATCAGTACAGAAAATGAAACTGAGATACCTTGCAAAATTTAAAGGGGATTTAACATAAAAAAATTTTTCTTAAAGCCTCCCTGAAGAGTTACAGCCCCTTAAAGATGTGTAAAAAATTCACATTAATCGATTTTTTTCTGAAATGACTTGAAATAAAAAAAAGAAATCTAAACATTCAAATACTACTACTAAGAAGCCTCCATAATTTCATAATTTTATTCACCCTTGTTCTCTGTAAGGGGGTGAGTCTTACTACCCCTTAGAGTTTTTTTACCAGAACTTTTTAACTAATTTTTTTTTCAATTTTAAAATTCAGATTTTGGAGGGCCAATTCAATTAAAAACTTTTTTGTCTCTTAAAAATTTCACGTAAACTCAATACTTTTTCACCAAAAAAATAAATTAAGCGAACTTGCAGAATTTTTAATTAATAAGTTGCGTATGCAAGTTTGACATAAATAACAATATTATTATTAACTATCATTTTTAATTTAAATTAGCAATATTATTTCAGAGAGTGTTCAAAATGGGCACCATTTTCTTGAATAAAGGCTCTAATTCTTTTGAACAAATTTCCGTTAACGCTACCTAGCATTGCTATAGATTGTCTAACTTCTTCCGACGCATCAAATACCCTATCCCTTAGCTCTATTTCTGTATTTATGGGAGTCGCAAAAACAATATTCTTTAAATGACCCCACAGGAAAAAATTCATCGGTGTTAAGTCAGGCGACCTGGGACCTATCCACTTCCCGGGAAATTGCTCATGAAGCTATCGTCTGACAGCTAAAGTAAAATTCGGGGTGCCCCATCGTGCATGAACCACATTTGTTGACGAACATCGATTGGTAAACCTTCTAATAATTCAAACAAATTATTTTGTAAGAAGTCAAGATACTCATTACCACCAAGACGTCTTGGAAGAACAAAAGGTCCAATTAATCGACTTCCCTACAATTCCTGCCCATACATTAATAGAAAATTTATGTTGAAAACTTTCCGTCCTTTGACAATGTGGATTTTCATCAGACCAATGATGCATATTGTGATAGTTAAAAACACCATTCCGCGTAAAACTAGCTTCGTCGGTAAATAATATGTTCATTGAAAATCTCGGTTCTCTAATACATTGCCTGAGAAAACATCTGCAGAACGTCGTTCGTTTGATAAAGTCTTCTGGTGTCAATTCCTGAACTTTCATAAAATGATATGGATGGAGCCCTTACCTTTTCAAAAGCCGCCAAATTGTTACGAAACTGACGTTTAAATCTAGAGCTGCACGCCTTACACTTTGCCTTGGATTCATTTCAAAATAATGTAAAATATTTTCCTCTTGTTGAGGAGTTGTTCTTCGCGGACGTCCACGGTCACCGTTTCGTATATGGAATCTGCCTGTACTTCTAAGTCCTGCATGTATTCTCACAAAGGTTCTACTGTTAGGAATACGACGATTCGGGAATCTTTTTCTGTATAATGTCTTAGCTCTTTCTGAATTGCCACGACATTCTCCATAAATCATATGCATATCAGAGTATTCTTCGTTTGAAAATGCAGCTGCATTAGCCATATTAGTTAACTAAATTTATCACTTAAAAAGACTTCAAATAAACACTACAGAATTAAAATAATAAAGGCAACAATATGAAATTTTAGAAAATTGATTGTTAATATTGTGATGTCAAACTTGCATAGGCAACTTGTTATTAATAAAAATTCTGCAAGTTCGCTTAATTTTTTTTGGTGAAGAAGTATTGAGTTTACGTAAAATTTTTAAGAGACAAAAAGTTTTTAATTGAATTGGCCTTCCAAAATCTGAATTTTTAAATTGAAAAAAAATTTAGTTAAAAAGTTCTGGTAAAAAACTCTAAGGGTAGTAAGACTCACCCCTTGAAGAGAACAAGGGTAAATAAAATTATGAAATTATGGAGGCTTTTTGGTAGTAGTATTTGAATGTTTAGATTTCTTTTTTTATTTCAAGTCATTTCAGAAAAAATCGATTAATGTGAATTTTTACACATCTTTAAGGGGCTGTAACTCTTCAGGGGAGGCTTTAAGAAAAATTTTTTATGTTAAACCCCCTTTAGATGTTGCAAGGAATCTCCAGTTTCATTTTCTGTACTGATTAATGAAACACCCTGTATATACCTATACATCAATTTTATTGTATGTTTATATACAACTTAGAACTTCTGAACTAAATAAATATTAAAAGAATAAAAATGCATTTCAGATATCAAAATGTAATTTAAAGTATTCTATCAAGTACCATTTATAGTAGCACACATTTTTCTGTGCCTTCAGTGCTTACTTCATTAATCACTACGTATAGAGTGAAAGTAAAATCAGTTTTTCTTTTTCAGTTTTACAACTTTAAAGTAGATTTTAGTAATTTAAACGCAATAGAATATATGTATTATGTCAAGTAGTCTGTGAAAAATTATCTCAATTCCATCAACGAAATAGTGTACTTTCGCCTGTCTGTCCATTCGTCTGACCGATATTAAAACAGTAAGTTGATTATTACTTTATAAAGATGTGTAATAATAATGAAAAACCGTAATGATCAAATTTGAAACATTTGCCTTTTTAAGTTTTTCGAAATTTTCCTAATTACGATATTTGTTGAAAGTAAACTTTGCCGGTGCTTTGAAAGATGTATACCCTGAAGCTTTATTATATCTATTTTAGTAACATTGGCGGATACAAGTAAATTAATTTTACTCTGACTTATAAAGAAAATTGATATATTCAAGTTGGGTTTTTTCCAAATTATTTCTTTAACGTTTAATCATTGATTATAAAATTCGTAAAGATACGCAAGTCTTAATATTTTTCGTAACTACATCTCCTACCAGAAACGAATGCCCCTTTCACCCCTCGGCCCACAAACTGTTCATTGGGAACGGTTTAATATTGTAACATTGATTCTGTTACTGCTTAGCATACATGCAACATCGGTCTCTACCTACGAGAATGATTCAGAATCAAACTCGGCAGTTTTCTAAGAAGTTCGTTCGTTCGCAACATAAATAACTTGCACGCGCACAATAAAAAATGTGCACTCTTGTAATTTAGCTTGCTACGAATTTATCCTAGTGTATCATAATAGTTGGATTTGCGAATTGTTTTTAAATTTTGTTTCAAACTTCAATAAAACCATTTTTCGAAAATAGGAGTTAAATACACTCATTAATTTATTAAAAATTGTTAAAAAATCGCTAATTTTTGAATTTAATTTTGCTAAAACCAAATTTACTTGCATTAAACTTAAACTAAATCAAGATAAATTTTTTATTTCCGGTGTTTCTTTCTAAGATTAGCGGAATTAAACGCATTAATTCCAGTTTTTTGATTCGTTTTAAGAGTAGTGTATATTTTTAATTTAATTAACAAATTGATAGTAAATGTCTTATGTTCAATACAAACTTGAGAAAATTGTTTGCTTTCTGATGTTAAACATGTAAAAATGTTTTTAACGATACCTTTTGTACATTTATGAATAGCGAATGACGAATTAAATACATTTGATAGGTAAGTGAGATACAAACTAAATATGCTCGGCTTCATAATCTTTACACATTCATTTTCAGAAAATAAATCTTCCTCTCACTTAATTATTTTTTCTCTACATATCTCACATTTATACCTTTTCAACTGCTTAAATGCTAGATAACCAGCTCAATAAACTATGCTACAAGAATCTAAAGAACAAACTGAAAACACCAAAAAACTGCACAAAAAAAAAAAAAATGTGCACTCAACTCAATTTATCCTGGTGCGTTCTAATAGTTGGATTTGCGAATTGTTTTTAAATTTAGTTTTAAACTGCAATAAAACAACAATTTAATTTGTAAGAAATAAAATTTATTTGCATCAATACAAGTTATGATAAAAAATCATTTTTATGTATTTCCATATAATTGTGGTTATTATTTACATAAACAATTTATTCGTTTCGGACCCAGTTGGAAAAGAAAGATGCCTCTGCTGAGTTTTTTTTTTAATCAAGAAGGACGCCCTCGGTTGTAATTTGCTTAGTTGCGCAAGTTGATTCTAAGAAAAAAATAACATAAATTCACTGATAAAAGATATGCTGAGTCAATTATATTTTTTTTAGCTTCTAATGACAAGTTTTTATGTTCAATAACAAATAACAAAAAAAGTTGTTAAATGACTTTCGAATCTTTCGAATCGCTACACAGGGTGATCTGCGTAGAGCATGCATTAAAAGTTTCAGATAAATCAGAAACTTAAAAAAAACTTTGCCCGTTTTTTTTAATTATTTGGCTTTCGATGGATTTTTAAAATAAAATTATATATGGTAGTACTTTATAAGACAAGTTGAATTAAATTTTAAAAAATTAAAATTTGATTAGGTAAGGTCATGTTTGAGGTCAAAGGTCAAACATATGTTCGTAAATATCTCATAAAGTATTCCATGTACAAGTTGTCCTGTTTTCGTCACTTTTGCAGGGTATTTCCGTTATTATTGCAGTTCGAGTTTTGGGGTTTGCGCGAACCTGTGTCACTTTTTGTAAAACAAACGATAACCCAGACAGATTTATTATGGCCCTCTTCGTTTTTGAAATACAAAGTGAAATTGAAAAATGTGCATTTTCAGACACCCTCTGTAATTCAGGTATCTAATAAGTTATCGACTAGGTAAAAACGGAATCTTACACATTTTTTTATGCAGAATCCAGTGACGTTCTTAGTTTTTCTAGGTGTCCCCATTTTTGAGAATGTTACCAAAGTTAGATTTTTTAAATGGTCACCCTGTATGTCAATTTGTATTTACATTTCACTCAGTAACATATCAATCAAAAGCTGATTGAAAAACAATTTCAAAACTGCTTTCAAAGATGAGGTGGCATTATGGGTTCAAAAGTTATTGCACTTTTTAAGTTTCTTATCGCTTAAGATCGTGTAATGTAATCAAAGGAAAGGAACACCAACTGCAACGTTATTTAAACAACGAATAAACAGAAACACCAAACTTGTACTGGACACGTAGTTAACAGTTAAGCTATTATCATCAGCGATACCGCCGATCATCGGTATCGCTGATGATAACAGCTTAGCTGTTGAAACACGTGTCCTAGTAAAGTTTTTGAGTGCATTTTGATGTTTTTCTGTTGGTTGTGTAATGTAATGTTACTCTAGTATTTATAATGTTCTACTCAAACATAGAATTTTTTGTTCTACGCAGTTCTGGTCTTTCTCATTTTTAGTCAACTTTAGTTTTTCTCTTTTTTCTAGTCAACTCTAGTCTATCTCTTGAGTCAACTCTAGTCTTCCTTTATTCTAGTCAACTCTAGTATTTTTTTTCTAGTCAACTCTAGTCTTTCTCCTTTCTTGTCATACTGAGCACCCACTAAAAGCCCTGTTGCAAAAACACCTCAATAAGATTTACCAACCTAATTTAGGGATACGGTATTCAAGAAAATCAAATGTTTGATATTATTTAATGAAAATAAGTGCAAGCGCATTAAGTTATTTAAAATAAAGATGCAAAAAAAGAAAAGACTAGAGTTGACGAGAAGAAGACTAAAGTTGACTAAAAAAGAAAAAGACTAGAGCTGACTAGAAAAAGACTAGAGTTGATTAGAAAAGGGAAATACTGGAGTTGACTAGAAAAGAAAAAAACCTGATAGAAAAGAAAAATACTAGAGTTGACTAGAAAAGAAAAGGACTAGAGTTGACTAGAAAAAAAAAGATTAAAGTTGACTAGAAATAAAAGAGCCCGGAACTGCGTAGAACAAAAATTCTACGTTTGATTAGAACACATATATACTAGAGTTACATTACATTACACGATCTTATGTTTGATAAAAAACTTAAAAGTGCAATACCCCATAGTGCCACCTCATTTTTGAGAGCAGTTTTGGAACTGTTTTTCAATCAGCTTTTGATTGCATATTACTGGGCAATGCAAGTTGATAAACAAAAACGTCGAAATCTTCAAAAAAACTTAAAGTGCAATAACTATTGAACCCAATCTAGTAAAACAGATTTGGAATTGGCTTTCACACACTTTTGATTGATATATTGCACGTTAGTACAGATTATGAAACGAAAACGTCAATATTTTCAAAAATTTTAAAACTGAAATAACTTTTGAACCCAAAATGTTAAGATATTTTTAAATGCATTTTTTAAATTGGGTTGCAATTCCCTTTTCATTGATATATTACACGACTGTGTACATGGAATACTTTTTGAGATGTTTACGAGTATATGTTTGACCTTTGATCTCAAACATGACATTACCTAATCAAATTTTAATTTTTTTTCAAATTTAATTTAACTTGTCTTATAAAGTACTACAACATATAGTTATATAGATTATATAAACTCAGAATTATATGGCCAATCGACTGATGTAAAAAGAATTATAGGTTTGTATTTAAAATAAGAAAGTTGATAGCAATTTTTGGCACACCCTGTATAGCCGAAGGTCTCAAACTATTTTAGTGTAGAACGAAAATAATCGATTATGGCCGCGTACTAAATTTCATTTCTAATTTATCTGCAAGTTAAAAAGCTTTTAATGCACGCTCTTCTACGCAGATCACCCGTTGTACGTACGCTACATGAATTCATAAGCATAATGTTTTTCTCATCAATTTGGAATTAAAAAAACCCTAGTGGGTAAATAAAAATATTTGCTTACCTTCTTTCTAGAATTTTACAGGCACTGATTTTACACTTAATAATTTACGTTTATTGTTTATACTTAATTTCGGAGGGTAAAAAAAGTTTTTCACATATTAACTTATTTCCTTAATTCGTGAATAAATACTCTGAACTGTTCAGACGTGTTCCATTGTGCTCTGTATTTTGCGATTCTTTAGGCAGACTACAGCCTGTAACATAGTGCTTGTGATTGCTCAGTGATGCTAAAATGTCGTAAATTTGCTTGAAGAAATCCGCAACCCTCTAGCCCCTATGGGGCTTGAGATATCGGTTAAAATAGGTTATCTTCGTTCAACCTTTAAAACGTAAGTTCTGTTACTTTTTAGTGTGGTGTCGCCTATCAGCAGGAAGGGCAATTCACGCCGCGTCTCCTGAGACCTATCAGACAAATCTAAGTGTTGTGTGTGTCCTAAATCTGAGCAGAATCTGTTATCGTCCTCGAATTTGATAAAGGATTTATGAGTCTCCCAGACCGAATTTGTTAAAAACAACCAGTTCACCAAAATCGTGATCCTCCCCGCTCAATTTAAGTCCAAACTTAACTCCTCTATAAACTTCTGGAAACACGTGGTTGACATTCGTAGCTACCGTGTCGCTTCGGATATCGCCGCCCGACCTCATATTTTGGTTATTTCAGTTCACTACGGGACTAATCGAGGTCAATATACCTTACTTATAAGATTAGGAACCCAGTTGGTTGTTACAACCCCTTTGAAGCACAAAATGGAGAATATAGACCATTGCAACGTAAATACTAGTAGCCAGAATGACAGGTGTACCGATGACGAGGGCACTATCTTCAAACAAAACCAAGACTCACAAGATCACCCCCATACAAGCCCAACGTTTCCATTTCACTCCCGGAGCTGAACGACCCGGTTGAGCCCGAAACAGACTACGATGCAGAAATCTCACGTAAAATTCTTCACAAGGATACACCAGAAGGTAGACAAATTAAAAAAAAGGCGACGGGACTCACCAATCCAGGTCACCCCCCTGCACTGGGACATGAAGGAATACTCACAAAAACTGTCAACGCCAGTCAAATAATCAACGACATAATCTTAACCAGCAAAAAGATTCTTAAAATTTGTGAAGAATCCCAAACCACTAAGAAAGAACTCAAACAAGCTGCTCTATCTCTGCATCACAAAAGCGGAAAGCTTAATAGTATACAAGATCTATTGCAAGATATGAACAGGGAGCTTAACATGCATCACACAAAAACCAAAGAAATAGCCACGCAGACTCTCTCTAGAAAAGATCAAGAGGAGGAAAATAGGATTCTCCAGATCACAGCCATTCTAGCACAAAATCCGTCAGACGAAGATTTTATTAAACTTCTTGACAATAAATGGCCGGAAAAGTTTTTTACTAAAACGCTTAAAACAGGAAAAGTCAACACTGACCGACAAGACCAAGACTATTTGGTGTTCTATAATAGAACACAGCCCTCCACGGACCCTAGATGTGAAAGGATCCTAAGAAAATACCTGGTCTCAAGGAGAGACTAATGAACCTTAATGCCGCCAATAGCAATCCACTAACTGGGGCCATAGCGGCCTACATTAGAGATGATGACGATGACACAGATGGTCATCAAGAAATTAATCTTGGAACTCCCGCATTTATCTTTGTGGTTCCTTACGACGACTCTAACATACAGACCACTTTCCCCCGACTTAAGAAAACCCTGCAGTTATGGAGTAAAAAATGTAAGCATGATCTTGTGGTACTTACAAATGACAGAGACAGCCACAAAATAAGACAAACCATCGAATGGTTAGCACTTCAGAAAGTCAATATAAACCCAATACTGGTACTTGAAGAGCAAGAACCTGACAGGAATACTGTTCCAGTCTCTAACATGAACACCTACGTCATACAACCTGAGGAAGGGCACTCTTACGCAGAGGTTATGAGAAGCCTGAAAACAACGTGGCTACATCTGGCATAACAGTGAATAAAATCTCCCGCACCACCAAGGGTGCGATCCAACTGAGGATTCGGGGCGAAGAGGAGCAGCTCAGGAACAGCTTCAGGAAAGCGCTTAAAGAAAACATCTCCACTCTTGCAAAAGTTGACATTATCTGTGCAAAAAACTCTAATGATCATTGACGTTGAGGAAAGTACTACCCACGATGAAATTGAGCAAGTATTAATCAACGAAATAGGCAGCGACAATTACCCCAAGGGCACGAATATTAGAATCACCACTAAATCAAATAAGTATGGCAATAGACTGGCCTTCGTTACACTAGAAGCACCACTGGTTGACCGCCTTTGCGAAAAAAAAACTATTGGTTCGGGATGGTTTAGATGGAGAGTGAAGGAAGCGGAACAGTTACCCCGTTGCAGGTACTGTCAAAGGGTCGGACATGCACCTAAGGACTGCAAATCTCAAGAACTAGCAGGAGCCTGTTATAAATGCGGGGGACTGGACCACAATGGTAAAATGTGCTCTAAAATACCAGTGTGCTATCTTTGCAAAGACGAGGGACATAAAGCAGAGTCCATGAGCTGCCCGACGTACCGTAGGCTAATTGAGGAATACAAAGCCCAACAATACAACAAGGCTCATCACACGTCTACAATAAATTCGAACCTTATAAATTAATAACCACCGCCAGTCACCCAAACACAGTCATAAAAAATATTGCAGATCAACTTAGGCAGATCGAGAGGCGCAACAGATCTCATGGTCAAATCGTGCGCGGAACATAATATAAACATCGTACTGGTGCAAGAACCCTGCATTTCACGCGTAAAAAATAACAAAAATTGGTACTGCAATTCAACAAACAGTGTTGCTATTTATATCCCCAGAGGAAAAACTTCACCCAAAAAAATAAATCATGGCGACCATTACATCATGGCCCTGATTGACAACATCGCAGTACTGTCCTGCTACGTTCCCCCAAGTATAATGATGAGGAACTTGCAAAGGTACTTCATGATCTCAAAGCCATCTCCTTACTACATAATAATAACCTGCTCATAGGCGGTGACTTCAACGCAAAGTCTTTCTCATGGGGATCCAACATTGAAGACAGAAAAGGAACAACCCTGACCGAGTGGTGCAACGAAAATAACCTACTCATACTAAATGAAGGTGATACACCGACTTTTAGCAACAAAACGGCCAGTCCATAATTGACATCACTTTGGCACCGACACATTTAGCATCTAAAACTATAAACTGGCGAGTGTCCCTTGAGGAAAACCTTACTCAACATCGAAACATCTACTACGAGGTCACAATAACGAAACCCACTATGATAACTCCTCCCAGAAAAGACCACCGACTTTTCGGTACGATGAAACGGCCATAAACCATATCATTGAGCACGTTAAAGACTCTCTGAGTTATCAAAACGCAGTACTTAACACACCTCCAGAAACATTACTCATTGATGCCATAATAGCGGCATGCTCGAAGTACCTTAAATCTTCTAAACCCAACAACACACTTGCAAAACGATCTGTCTATTGGTGGAACAAAGACATTGAAAACGCCAGAAAGGAATGCACATCGTCAAGAAGAATACTACTAAGAATCAACAAGAAACAAAATTCTATACTCTTTGAAGAAGCACATGAGAAATACGTGACCTCTAAATCTAAACTCAAAATACTTATTAAACAAAGTAAATCTGAATCATGGAAACAAATCTGTAACGAAGTAGAACACGACATTTGGGGGAGAGGATATAAAATTGTCACCCAAAAACTTACAACCTTACCGGAGATAAACTTCAATACCCACGAGGCGCTTAAAGTGGCAAAATCGCTTTTTCCTCTTAGACCAGTGACAATCTGGACGAGAATTACTGTTGAAAGCCCTATTCCTTCTCTTACTTGTCCTGAAATAACCCTAGCTGCTATTAACATCAGATCAAAAAGCACCAGGACCTGACGGAAATCCCACCAGAAATCATCAAGAATCTTGCAATAAAAACACCTGAGACTATTCTTCCGATATTAGACAAACTACTGCAAGAACAAAGGTTTCCAAATCCTTGGAAAATTGCCAACTTGGTATTAATCGAGAAGAAATCCGAAAATGCCGAAACTAAAGCTTACCGACCTATCAGTCTTATAGATGCGACAGCAAAACTGTACGAAAGAATACTCAACAAGAGACTGATTGATGACCTGAACACTAAAGGTGGAATGTCTGACAGGCAATTTGGATTCCGGGAAAGGACGCTCGACGGTAGATGCCATTAAAAAAATTCTCGACATCACTAATAAAGTCAAGCGGGCAAAAGTACCCAACTTCGTCATATTAATCACCTTGGACATCAAAAATGCATTTAATGAATTGCCGTGGCCAAGTATAGTTAATGCCATGGTCACGAAAAAGTTGAAAGCTACCTAGTTGAAATAATTAAAGTTACCTGACAAACCGGCATCTCTCTATAAATAATGAAAAAAAACTCAAAACCACTAGCGGAGTCCCACAAGGATCTATTCTGGGCCCCACCCTGTGGAATATTGTCTATGACGATGTGCAA